>ML781746.1:356783-420362 GCA_009831015.1 Picea engelmannii | reverse complement strand
GTTGCAACTAAAGTCTTGAGTCTAGAACTAAAGTGTAATGTTGAGTTGCAACTAAAGTCTCGAGTCTAGTTCTATCTTAGAACTAAAGTGTAATGTTGAGTTGCAACTAAAGTCTTAAGTCTAGTTCTAAGTTCGAACTAAAGTATGTCAATCTCAAGTCTATTGCTAAGTTCGAACTAAAGTGTAATGCTAAGTTGTAACCAATCTCAAGTCTAGTTCTAAAGTTCGAACTAAAGTGTAATGTTGAGTTGTAACCAATCTCAAGTCTAGTTCTAAGTTTGAACTAAAGCATGAAACTAAGTTATGACTAATGCATGCAATCATGTTACTATTTCGAGCTTCTCCTCTTCCCCTCTTCAGCCTATATAAGAAGATGTCGAACCCTCTCCTCAAAATAGTTCTTGCAATGCAGTTTTGCAATACAGTTTTGCAACACAATTTTGAAACAGAGTTTTCATATGCAGGTTGAGGGTGAAGTAATAGAGGAGCACATCAGTGATAAAGAGGCAGCATATCAAAGGTGTATTTCAGCAAGGTCTTGTAAGTCTTTGTCAGGTCAGAGTCATCTTGGCCGCAAGCTCTTTGAGAGAAGTACATTCATGGTGGATATTTGTAAGAGATCTTACATTATTAATGCAATAAAGGAATATTGTTTGTTGGGGTTTTTCTCCCTGTACAAGGTTTCCCTAGGGTATATGTGTTGTTGATATGCATGTTTACTTATATACATAATTATTGCTATTCGATTATGATTTGAAATTGTTGAAGTGTATTAAGCTGGAATCAAAGTATTGAAGAAAATAAAAGAATTAATCCGCATAAGAAATCAAGCTCATAATTTAACACCATCAACTATGTGTTTGATCTTGTAGATCCATTTGGAAGTCACTACAGACTTCCCCTCAGGTCTCGGAACAATATCCCACACATCATTCTTCATGATGGATTGATACTCCTCCATCATGACATCTCTCCATATTGGATGACTAGTTGCCTCCTCATAACATGAAGGCTCAATATGAATGATGTGGCTCATATCTACGACATAGCATGACTATCTCTAAGGTCTCTTTCACACTTGAAAGGTACCATGAGGAGATGCATATCCTTCTGCCTCCTACAGAGTCTGACGAGCCCATGTAGGTCTCTTCCAACCTACTGCAATATCTCTAGGAACATCAACTAGAGCTACATGATCAACATGATCAATTGGATCAATTTGATCAATCTCCATGTGAGACCCTCTATATCTCTTAAAGGATACCTCCTCCTCAAAGGGAACATCTCTGCTCACCTCAATCTATCTCTGACCAGGGATGTAGATCTGGTATTCTTTCGAAGACTCATTATACACCACAAATGTACCCTTTCTACGTGAAGGGTCTAGCTTGATCCTTTTCTCCTTGGGTACATGAATGTATATTGGACACCCCAAATATCTTGAAGTGTCCAACCTCAGGCTTCACTCTGGTGAAGGTCTCCTCTGGCGTCATGTTCCTCAAAGTCTTATGTGGTACATGTTGCTTGGTACATGTTGTTACAACTTGTTGGTACAGGTTGACATGATAGTGACAATTTGATAGAAACATAGACAATGACAGTGAAACTAGGTGAGTTTCTGGTAGTTCGCTAGTTGCAGTGAGAATAGTCATAGACATTCGCAAGTTGGAGTTAAGAAGGGCGTGGATACCCACATGTTGTAGTACAGATAGGTCGTGAATCTGTAAGAAAGATTTGAAAAAAGGTTGGTACAAGTTATGACAGTGTGTTGGTACAGGTTGATAGTGATAGAGTGACAGTGATAGTGATTGATTCAATGACAGTGACATGTTGTTTACATTTGGCATTTATATTTCAGGGTGGTTGGACGAGGCAAGGAAAGGGGGTTGTAGCCTCCTTCCGGTTGGTTCTGGAGAATCAGGAAGTTGGAGCTTCCTTTCCCTCCAAAAATATTTAGCGAGCAACAAAGCTATAGTAGGCTGGTCCCTGCTTAGGTTTGCCCCTTTCTCTAGGCATTGGGACGACTAGAACATAGAATATAAACAACAGGGGGAGGGGACACACAGAGGAGGAAGAGTTTGAAAGGGAGAGAGACCACTGAGAACGAAAACGAACGATGTCCAGAACAATGCAATGAATTCTGGTGCTTACCTTCTTAATTCCCACTTCCTTGATATGTGAAAGCTCCATTAAACCTGAGTGGATAGTAGAATGATAGATTGTACAAGGCTTTACTTGGTCCAACTCGAGCATTGTGGTCACCATTAATCTGTTCCTCCCATGCAACCGCACCAACGTCCCTCTCACTTGCAAGCCAACCATGTGAATTGGACGGAGGGGGGATGGCAGCTGAGGATATTAACTCCCAAATGTGCATATCTGCCAGCTGTCACCCCATTCGGGATTAATAATGAGTAAAATTAATTTAATAATAAATACAAATTAAAAATATTGAATTAAATGGTCTAAAAATTAATTATTTAAAATTTTTAAAAAATTATTTATAAAAATATTTGTAAACTTTTTTATTTTTCAAAGTTAATAAAAAATTATTAATATAAATAAATTGATTTTTAAATTTTTATATAAAAACTCTGTAATTATACATATTAAACACTATTGGTTACATTTATTTTTTATTTTTTAACATTTCAATAAAAATAAAATACTAAAACAAAACTTTAAAATTAACAAAAACTTCTTTTCAACTTTAATATACTAAAATAAAATTTAAAAATTTAAAAAACCTCTTTTCAACTTTAATATTTAAAGTTTCAACTTTCTTATTTCCTCCCTAGAAAATATTAAATGAATTAATACAATAGTGAATTAATACTTTTCTTATTCCTAAAATTTCAGTGCAACATATACATATAGATTATAAGCGAGCAATTTCATTTTTGGATTCTCTAGATAACAAACAAAACTTTTCCCGCACAGACCAGAAATTTGACTGAGCTTACGCTCTCTTGGTGCGAGATTGCCCAGGCAAAATCTCAAAAAGGTGGGGAAATGCTACCAATATGTTAAAAGTCACTGCAGTCTATGGTGGAATTACATTGGATCCTTCCACCAGCTCTTTAAGCCAAAGGGGTCAAAGTAAAGACAGTTTCTGGAGGTGAGGGATCAAAATTCCTATTTTTCTACTCTTTCACAGGCCATCTTAGACACTGTTACTCATTTTCAATCTCATTGGCTTCCTTCATCTCGTTTGAAAAATGCTACACAACGGAGAAGTAGCTGCCATGCAAGTGATACAATCTTTAAAAGTCACAGAAGAAAAAACAGCTCTTGTTATTACGTCTTGGGTTACTACTGAACATTCAGCACAGAATCACTACCCACAAGCAATGCACGCCACCAACGGTGCAAGGACTTGATGTAAACAGGGGCTTCACATCCACCATATGAATAATAAGCACAACCCTGTAGACACTTCTACATATGTTTCTCTCTTACAGGCCTGCACTCAGAACAAAGCATTAAAAGAGGGAAATTCCATTATGCTCATATCAACAAGACGGGATTTACTCGAGACAGAACCTTATCGAATACGCTTGTCAATATGTATGTCAAGTGCGGGAGCTAGTTGATGCTCGCAGCGTTTTCGACCAATTAACCGAACGGAACGTTTGCTCATGGACGATTATGATCTCAGCTTATGCAAGGCATGGGTTTCCTGAAGAGGCATTAACCCTCTTTCACCAAATGCAAAAAACAGGCCTCCATCCCAATCACTTCACCTTTGCTAGTGTTCTTCCAGCATGTGCCAGCTTGGCATCTCTAGAGCAGGGTATGGAGATCCATCAACAAATAAATCGAGGTGGGTTTCAGTCTAACGTCTTTGTGATAAGTGCCCTTGTAGACATGTATACAAAATGTAGGAGTATCGAGAAGGCGCGGGAATTGTTTGACAAAATGCATCAACGAGACTCGGTCTTGTGGAATGCAATGATTGCTGGGTATGTGCACAATGGCCGTGTGTATGAAGCCCAGAGACTCTTTATGCAAATGCCTGAACGAAACACGGCCTCATGGAATGCAATAGTTTCAGGGTTTGCACAAAACGAGCTTGTTGATGAAGCCTACAAGCTCTTTCAAAAAATGCCTCAAAGAGATGTATTCTCTTGGACAACGATGATTTCGGGATTTGCTCAGAATGGGCTTGTTGATGAGGCCTTGGAACTCTTTAATCAAATGCCTCAACGAACTTTGGTTTCGTGGAATGCAATGATTGCAGGGTATGCACAAAATGGGCTTGCAGATAAGGCACTTGAGCTCTTTCAAAAAATGTCTCAAAGAGATGTATTCTCTTGGACAACCATGATTTCAGGATTTGCACAGAGTGGGCTTGTTAACAAAGCCTTGAATCTGTTTAATCAAATGCCTCAACGAACTGTGGTTTCATGGAATGCAATAATTTCAGGTTTTATGCAGAATGGTCATAGTCAAGAGGCCCTGACGCTCTTTCATGAAATGCAATTGGCAGGTGAGAGGCCAGACTCTAAGACATTCACCAGCATTCTCCCAGCATGTGCCAACTTGGCGGCTCTGGAACAAGGGACGGATATTCATGAAAAAATAGTTAGAAGTGGATTTCAGTCTGATGTCATTGTGGTGAATGCTTTGATAGACATGTATGGAAAATGTGGGAGCATACAGAAGGCCCGTGAGTTGTTTGACAGCATGCATCAACGAGATATTGTCTCCTGGACAACAATGATTAGAGGATATGCCTTGCATGGCTTTGACAAGGAGGTCCTCAAACTCTTCAAGCAAATGGAACAGTCTGACATGCACCCAAACTCTATAACCTTAGTTTGTGTCTTGTTTGCTTGCAGCCATGCAGGCTTAGTGGACGAGGGTTGTTATTACTTCAATCGCACGAGAGAACATTATCACATAACACCTTCAGTTGAGCACTATAGTTGTATGGCGGACCTTCTTGGCCGCACAGGGCATTTGGATGAAGCACACAACTTCATCAAAAAAATGCCAATAAAACCAGATGCTGCTGTCTGGAGTTGCTTACCGAGTGCCTGTAGGCTGCATAACAATATAGAGCTGGGAGAACATGTGGCAGAATGCATTTTAGAGTTGGACTCTAAAAATTCTGCACCTTATATCCTTTTGTCAAACATCTATGCTGCAGCTGGAAGGTGGGATGACATTGAAAAGATACGGAAAATGATGAAAGACAAAGAAGTAAACAAGATTCCTGGATGTAGTTGGATTGAGATCAATAAACAGGTCCATTCTTTCTGCATAGGAGACAAGTCACACCCAGAAATACAAACGATCAATGCAAAGTTGAACAATTTATCTTGGGAGATAAATGTACTAGGGTATGTTCCTGAGATTTGTGCTGAATAATGAGTGGAAATTCTTTGGCACCATAGTAACGAGCTAGCAATGTTAAACAAGATCTTTAGAATTTAGAAGAGCTTTCTATGTCATCAAGAACATTAGTATGCATGGCGACTGCAGCTCTGGAACCGGCTTCATCTTTAAGATAGTTTATGAGAAATTCTTTTCAGAGATGCCAACCATTACCATTATTTTAAGGATGGAGAGCTTTCTGGTGAGGATTACTTGATATGCTAGTTGAAGCACTCTATAAACATGGCCTTGGATTGGTGATGCTACCTGAAGCAAGCTAAAAGCATAGGCTTCTATAATAACAATTCAAATGACTTTTGGGCCTTGACCTTGCACTAGTAGCAAGGACTAGGTTTATTTCCACTTTATAATAAATGCAGTTTAGGGAAACTTTGGTCATGGACTAAATGTCTTTGGCCTTGATTGGGAGATCTTCATGAGCCTTGTCTTGTTTCTTGGACTCAAATGATGGGCTAGATTAAAACTACACTAATCATATTTTCATTTCCAAGTCTTCTGGTTATTGATTCTCTGGTGCAACTTTCCATTCAATTCCTTCTTTCGTCATGCCTTGGCTACACATAGTCTATTCCTTGACATTACCTTTGACAAGGTCATTGGCATGAATGTTCATACTTTATATATGACATCGTCTTTGAGTCCTCCAATAAATATACCAATTAGGGGGTCTTCATTAAGTCCAATGGTATATTTCTCCATCTCTACAAACTTACATTCAAAATATTCCTCAATCATACTTCCCTACTTGAGTGAGTTATACTCATCTTCCTTCTTTCAATAGTACTCAAGTCCAAGGTCCCTTTCCTAAAAGTGAGTCCTGAATCAATCCCGACTTAGGTTCTCTTCATCCCCTTTTTCCTTTTGCTTGATATGATCCCACCATAAGTTTGTATTATCTATCAACTAGTATATGGAAAACTTACTCTTTTCAAGAGGGTCGAAATCATATAACATCATATGCCTTTCAATATTCACCAACCATGATTTGGCCTTATTACCTCTTATGATTATTGTTAGAAAAGTGGGTGTGCTCGTTTAACCATAGACAATATAGAAATATTGTCACCCAACCACAGGCATTAATGCCACCTCTGAGCACCTTGACCTTGACAGAGAGAACAATTCTGGCAGCAAACCAATAGCCAACCAAGGCTAATGCACCAAACAAAGATAACCAAAATTGATAAGAGAGTCCAACTGAGAAAAATTGAAAATGCAGATTACAGAACTGCGGCAACAACTGGACTTCTGCAGTGCACACAAGTGGATTTTTGCAATTCTGAGAGATCTGGCTCAAATGAAGACTGACGTCCTATATTTATACTGCTTCTGCCAGGCTGTCTAGGCTGACTTATTTTTCTGGGTGCCAAACACTTAGTATATAATATTTTCTTTAGCCAACTTCTCTTCTAGGGTTATATCCAAGTCTTTTCTTGCTTCCATAATATTCTAATCTTGTCAAAGGTCATTAATGGAGGTTAATACCTCTCGCAACTACCATATTATCAACACTCCCTACTAGCTAGGGAGGTATAACAGGTAATGGTCTCGAGCACAAACATACCATTCAACCGGTAGTGTTACACATTATTTTTGTCACCCTTCTGACCGTTAATGATGTAAACCTATCTGTTTTCTTCAGAGGGATCAGTGGCCTGAATTCCTGAGGAAAGAAGGGAGAAGAACTTTACCTGAGAGATGAAATCATATTTTCCTTTGTAAAAACCCTAGTAAGGAGGATCGTCGCACCCTGCACTATGCATGGGGTGCGACGATCCCATATCGTCACAGGCTGTACTAAACCTGGACTGCGACGTCATCGCAAGTAGCACTATAGCTGGGGTGCGACGATTTTCGTACATGGGAAAAATGAACATCTTCTCGATGCTTCTAGAAGGAGAAGCTTCTATGATGAGGTGGCCTCTGATTGGTTTGGATCTTACTCGCTTTTCTGATTTAGTGGGATCATTCTAACCTCCTCACCTTATCCTCTTCAACTTATAAAAGAAGAGGAGCTCTTATGGAGAAAGTTGGATTGAAAATTTGGCTTGAGATTGTTAGCTTGGTTAGATTGGCTTTGAGCTTTGCTTTGTCAAGATAGATTGTGAGTAGCTATCAGATCCATGGTCTCAAAATCCTTGGAGCAAGAAGTGTGTGGGAAGCAAGGAACTGTTGGAAGGGACCTTACAACATCAAGGCTTTGGTTGTAATTTCTCTTTCTATTATTTAATACAGATGCACTTGTCTTTCCTATATGAATCTTATTTGTTCATATTGTATGATTCCTTGATCGCATACATAGTTTCATATCAAATATTTCTTGTATTATTCTTGTCTTCATTGGCTTGTGTTCCTTTGCAGATTTTTCTCCATAAGCCTCGCGACGGAGCTTGGATTGCATTGGCGAAGTCAGATCTTCAATATTTAAAAGCTATGTTCTAGATCCATTTCTCATTTGATAATTGAAATCTAAGAAAAGAATAGTGCACCGTCTTGTTTTGTTCTAGTTTTGGGTGAAACTAGGGAGATCTGTTTGTGTTCGCACTTATCGATTTGTCCGATAACAGGTAACATCATTATAGTCACACATGCTATCTCATGATCAAATCACGAGCACCGTCATCATTATCCAACTCGATAATCTCCATGACAATTAGTACAATGCCATCTAATAGAACACAACTGTGTCTATCCATAGTAGTACACAACTACTCAATTAGTGACACATAGTCACCACTAGTGGAATATATCCACCATAGTAACATACATCTACTATCTAGAGACATACAGTCTCCATAGTGATCATATCATCTGATATCAACCTACATAGAAAAACAATATCATGATATGAACTGAGTCATCTCGACCATTCTTCCACTCACATCTGTGAGATCTGGAAGAGCATCTGCCCTCATAAAGTAAAGCATCAACCATGAGCTATCTGGAAGAGCATCTTCCCTCAGAAAGTAAAGCATCAACCGTGAACTATTCTTCTCAAGCATAGAAGAATAACTGTCCTGATTTCTGAGCCTCGACCATTCACCTAACTGGGCCATTCCTCCAGCACTAAACAAAGTGCAACTTGGAGAGTATGAGTCTGCCCTAGGGAATGCCCGTCCTTGATTGTTGAACCTTGACCATTCACCTAATTGGGCCATTCCTCCGACACTAAACAAAGTGCAACCTTGAGAGAATGAGTCTGCCCTAGGGAATGACTGTTCGGACCATTTCCGAAGGAAATGACTTTCCTACACCAACCTCCAAAACGGACCATTCTTCGAAACTGCTCACCATTGTGAAGTTCGAAAGAATCACTGCCCGACGAGGCAGACCATTCTTCTTGACCACTACTGAGAGTGACTGCCAAGAAGAAAGACTGTCTTAGACCATTCCCCCACACTGGCCACAAGGGGAATCACTATCTATGGTATATCAACAATCTATCGAACCATTTTCATTACAAAAATGACCGTTCGATCTGGACCATTTTCCTAACTGGAAAATGCATGTCCGTCAGAAATCTCAAACCACTTTCTGAACAGGAAAGGAACTGCCCATCCTGGACCATTTTCCAAGCTGGAAAATGACTGTCCATATATCAATGATATAATAATGCTCATTCCCAACCTGGAGAGCCATCTCTTCCCTTTCAGCTAAGGGAGTTATTTCCATGATCCCCAACTTGTCTCGTAAGTATGCAAACTTTATTCTAGATAGAGGCTTTGTCAAGATATCTGTTGTTTTCTCATTTATGGGGATATATTGGAGCTTCACTTCTCCTTCATGGACTTTATCTCGAATAAAATAGTATTTGATCTCAATGTGTTTCGACCTTTCATGAAACACATGGTGTTCTGATAGCCTTATACAACTCTGATTGTCACATTATATTATGGTCGAATTTGGAACCTGATCAAATAATCTAGAAATCAACTTTCTCAGCCATACTGCTTCTGTACATGCCTCACATGCTACGATATATTCTGCTTCTGCTGTGCTAAGTGCGATAGACCTCTGTTTCCTGCTGCCCCAAGATATCATAGTGGAGCCCAAGTCGAAACACATCCCTGAAGTACTCTTTCTGTCTTTTGCATGTCTTTCCCAATCTGAATCTGTGAATCCATGAAGTTGTATATCACTGGATGTGGTATATCTTAAACCATAGTTTAGTGTCCCATGAATATATCTTAGAACATGCTTTGCATCTATTCAATGCTCATATCTGGGTTCCACCTGGAACTGGCTTAGTGTGTTTACGACAAAGAAAATATCTGGTCGAGTGTTTACTAAATACATCAATGACCCAATCAATTGTCGATATAGGGATGGATCTACTGGATCAGAATCCCAGTCTCTTACTTTTCTTATATCTGTGGTCATAGGAATGTCCATGGATTTGCAATCCATCATTCCAAACTTCTGAAGAATCTTCACTGCATACTTTCCTTGTCCAAGGAATACTTCACCATGCTTCTGACATACTTCTAGTCCCAATTAATAATGCATGAGACCAAGATCTTTCATATCGAACTTAGAGGCTAGTTCCTTTTTACATTGGATGATGAGAGACTCTTACCTGTCAAGAATAAATCGTCGACATATAACAGTAGAATCACAGGTGCATTGTTCACGACTTTGTAGTAAAGATTTGGATCTGCATGATTCTTGGAGAAACCAAGTCTTATTACGTAGCTGTCTATTCTGGCATACCAAGCTCTTGGAGATTGCTTGAGTCTATATAAGGCTTTCTTTAGTCTGCAAACATGAATGTCTCTGGAGTGTACTTCAAATCCTTGAGGTTGTTCAATGTATACTTCTTCTTTGATTGCTCCATTGAGGAAAGTTGTTTTTACATCCATCCGATGTAAACTCCATCCCATGGAAGCAACAAGAGACATAATGGCTATAATAAAAGTATATCTGGCAACAAGAGAAAATATCTCGTCATAGTCTTCTCCCTCCTTCCGGGAGAACCCTCTAGCTACGAACTTTGCTTTATATTTGTCCACGCTTCCGTCTGCTGCATTTTTGATCTTATAGACCCATTTTGAAGTTACTACTGATTTTTCTTTAGGTCTAGGCACAATTTCCCATACATCATTTTTCATGATGGACTGGTGTTCTTCTATCATGGCTTTTTTCCATTGTTTCTTCTGAGCTTCCTCTTCAAATGTGGTGGGTTCTTCATTTAGAAGCTTTGTCATACATGCTGCGTAGCTGGAGAATCTCTTGGGCTTTTTGCTTTTTTTGAAGGTGCCACTTGGGGCTTTGAGTCTTTCTGCTTCTTGTAGGGTAGCTTCAAGCCAAGCTAGATGTTTCTTGGTTTTGGGTACAGTGTTTGATTCAATAGTTTCACATGGTTGCATCGGATGATCAAGTTGTTCTGTTTCTTCATTTTGACTTTCTGGAAGACATGTGCTTTCTTCATTAGACTCTTCATACTCTTCTTCTTCTATAGTTTCTTTTATGGATTTCTTGAAAGCCATATTTTCATTGACGTCTCTATTGACTTCAATCTTATGTTGTTCCGAGATATAGATTCTATAGGCCTTGGATGATTCACTATATCCCACGAATATGCCCTTCTTTCCTAAGGGTTCTAATTTCTTCCTTTTATCCTTGGGGATGTGAAAGTAAACAAGGCATCCAAAGATTCTTAAGTGTTCCATATTAGGTTTCTTTCTTGAGAAGGCTTCTTCTGGAGTCATATCCTTCAATATGCGGTGAGGACTTCTGTTCTGAACATATATTGCTGTCATGGCTGCTTCTCCCCACAGATACATAGATAAACCTTGATCGTTCAATAGTGCCTTCACAGTTTCTTCAATAGATCTGTTCTTCTTTTCTGTTACACCATTTTGTTGAGGATTATGAGGAACAATTAGCTCCCTCCTAATCCCTGCTGATTTGCAAAAGGCAACAAATTCCTTGGATGTATATTCTCCTCCATTATCTGTTCTCAAGGTCTTGATTTTCTTGTTTGCGAGGTTCTCTATCTCTGCTTTGAATTCTTGAAACTTGATGAAAACTTTGTCCTTTGTCTTCAAGAGATATAACCAAGTCTTTCTTGAGTAATCATCTATGAAGATTACATAGTAAAGAGAACCTCCTAGAGATTTGACTGGCATCGGACCACAAACATCTGAATGTATTGGATCTAGGATTTCCTTAGATCTATTATTGCTGCTTGAGAATGGTTTCTTAACATTCTTACCAAGAGCACATCCTTTGCAAATTGCTTCATGTGTAGACTGTAGTTTTGGTATTCCTTCAACCATCTTTTTGAGGAAGGGTAATGCTTGATAGTTGATATGCGCATACCTTCTATGCCACAGTTCATTGGGATTGACGTAATCATGTACAAGGGCTTCATCATTTCATTCTACTAGTATGTATAGTCTTCCTTCACGGGTTTCAATAACTCTAGCATTCTCTATGCTGGAGTCTGTAGGCCAAGATAATACTTTTCCATCTACAAAGGCTATTCTGTTTCCTTTGTCTTCTAGGCAAGATATGGGTACAAGATTCTTTTCTAAACCAGGTACATATAATACATTTCTGAAATGAACATTGTTACATGTTTTCAATTTGACGGAGGCTTGACCAATTCCTTTGTCTGGGTAAGTGTTTTTGTCTCCAAGTTCTACCTTGTACGATGTCTTCTTTTCATTTAGATTGGAGAGTATGGATTGGTCTCCTGTCATATGCCTGGAAGCTCCACTGTCAATTATCCACATGTCATCTTCAAGAGTTCCCGTGAGTGCTGAGTAGTGTAGACGATTCGTCTTTTCATTCATGATTTCTGTTGACTGATAACTAGTCAAGCTTTGACCCAAAATCTCAATCTTGACGTTTTTTCCTTCTGAGAGTGCCAAGAGGTGTGCTGGACTAAGGTGCACTAGAACATCTTCTCCTTGAGTAAGGTATTCCATCATAAGGTGCTAGGCAAGAATTTTAGGGTTTCTGCAACTGCACCTGCTAGTAACCCTAGTGGCAGTGCTTCGGTAACTGCACCTGCTAGAAACCCTAGCGATAATTCTTCAACAAGCTTGATAACCTTATGGCTTAGCTTCCTTCCAGTGGTTAGACTGAATGAAGGAGGTGTGGGCCCATAACCTGTTAGAAAAGTGGGTGTGTTCGTTTAACCATAGACAATATAACAATATAGTCACCCAACCATAGGCACTAATGCCACCCTTGAGCACATTGACCTTGATAGAGAGAAGAATTCCGACAACAAACCAATAGCCAACCAAGGCTAATGCACCAAGCAAAGATAACCAAAACTTATCAAAGAGTCCAACCCAGAAAAACCGAAAATGCAGATTGCATATCTGCGGCAACAATTGCTCCCTAGACTTGCGCACAACTGGACTTCTGCAGTGCGCACACGTGGATTTCTGCAATTCTGAGAGATCTGGCTCAAATGAAGACTGACATCCTATATTTATACTGCTTCTGCCAGGCTATCTGGGCTGACTTCTTTTTTCTGGGTGCCAAACACTTAGTATATAATATTTTCTTTAGCCCACTTCTCTTCTAGGGTTATATCCAAGTCTTTTCTTACTTCCAGAATATTCTAATCTCGTCAAAGGTCACAAATGGAGGTTAATACCTCTCGCAACTACCATAATATCAACAATTATCCCATTGAAAGTGAGAACCTTTTTCTTTCTCAAATAATAACCCAATTTGTGACACTTAAATAAGTCCTCTTTACCAAATTATTCTTCCTTTTATGGTCTCTTACCTTGATTCTTTTTCTTATATCCCAAGGAATCCAACATACCCTTGATTTCTCAAAGGTGGGAGGATTTCTCATTAACTTGATGTTTACATTTTGCGCTTTCCATGCCAACTAATCATGCCTTTGATGTTCATTAAGGTGAGAATGACCTCAATTTGTCCCCCTACTCATACTCTTAGTTCTTGAACTAGAAGTGGCCATAACCGTTCCCACCTATAATATAAGAGGGATCATAAGTCATCAGAAAGGTTTATATGCTTTGGGTGCAAGTGTAAGACCATTCTACCTCTCTTCCATCTAAATAAAATCCACCTAGGGTTTTCATATTGTCTAGTGATTTTGATTTAGTATTTGCATTCGCTCACTTGTATTACATCTTGATTGGAATGGGATAAACCTTGTCTCCTTTGGAAACTCACATGATTATGACCAAACTACAAAGATTCTAGATATGAAAAATATTCTCTTAGAACCTTCTACCCCCAAACTGTCTTATCTACCTAGGCATGGTCTCCTTATCACTCATCCACTATATGATTCTTAAATATATTGATTCATTGGAATTCCACTAGGGGTGCGTGAACCTTGCACTGAAACTGATACAAAAGTGTAGGATTTTAAGCACAAGCCAAGATCTTGTTGCAAGAAAAAAACAACACTAGTAAAATTGTAAGAAAAAGAGAGAAAAATGAATGAAATAACACTGGAAAAGACAATATTGTTGAAGAACCAATTTGAATTTATCTTGTATATTAATGCTTGACATGAGTACAATATATATACTCTCTGGGGAGAAATGCGCATAAGGTTGGGGTTATTTGTGCATGCACAAATTATATTAATAAATTATTAACTAATCAATACCATGGGTCAATTCCACGAGTCACTAAGTGGTAAATGATAAGTTTGGCTCCATATATAATAAAGGAAATGCGCACTTCATAAAGGGATAAGTTTTCAAAATCCAATGGGCATTAGTTTCCTAGTCAATGCCATATATTTAGACCCGCTATAAATGGCAATGCTAAAAATAGGCAACCCCCTAAATTTTAGGAATGTCTAAAAGCATATGTCCCTTGAAAAGTGGAATGTTATGCATGTACTCCAACACCCCCCTAAATCATAAAATGGGAGTAGTCATGATGTATGAGTCCCAAATTTTTTTATCCATGTTAGATACTCATGCATAAACAACTTATGCAAAACATAATATGACAAAGGTGAGGTAAAGAGGGAAAACCTAGTGGGAAGAAAATTGCCCCTCAAAATATAATGCATACTGTGCAATTGCTATAAAAAATGATGGTGTTGCAGATCAACAACCCCATCATGTATCTGTCCTCAGATCTTTCTTGACCCATCATGTGAGAAGAACTTGGTTGTTGGTTGAGCATTGCACATTCTTACAATAGCAGTGAGTGCTCGTGGAGTACCAAAAAACTAATAACTAGGTCTTTGTGACTTAGTTTTTTCTCCCACTTGCTCAATAGTTTCTTGTAAAGTATGACACACCCTTCCTAGCTTGAAATTTAGATGTGCAATAGTTTGTTTATGATATTCTAAATCATATTCTAAAATATGATCCAAAGAATGTGTAAAATCATCTTGAAGATATTCCTTTGGAAGAGGTGAAAAAGGTGCAACTGGTTCCTCCTAGAGTGCATGCAAGGGGCCTTCCTTGAACTTGTCATATGATTTTTCTCTACTTTCTTCATTTTCATGTGTTATAAGAGTAACATAATCAGATTTAGGAGAAAAATGAGAAAATTTATACAAACTGGAATGATGATCCAACTCCCCAACTCCAACCCTGGAACCATATGCCATCTCTGAAATGATCATTGAATCGAGAGTGAACTCAACTCATTTGCATGTACCTAAGTGCATAATATGGTATATAGAGAAGAGATTCATGGAGATATTCAAAACATGTAATTCATTCAAAAATATTCCATAATCAAGGTCCACACTCCCTTTTCTATAGACTCTCATAGGTGTTTTTGTCTCCCATCAACATAGGAGGTCTAGTACAAGGTACAGAGGAAGAAAAAATGATTTGATGCAACCATATGGTTAGAGGCACCTGATTCTAAGATCCATCTATCATATGATGAAGAATTAATAGTGAAAACATAACCCTTACCTTGATCCTCTGGTGGCTTGTCTTCAATATTCTTCTTGACACTGTCTGGTATGCAATATGCAAGGTTGTGTTGTTGAATTACTTTCGCCATAAGATCAATTGTTATCACCATAAAAAAACTGTCAAGATGAAACCCTTTGTTACAATAGTTTCACTTTGTTCTCTCCTTCTTATACTTTCTTCCCTTGGGGTTCAATTTCTCCCTAGAGGATTCAATTCTTTGTTCATATATGTGATCAAGATCCCTTGATTTCTTTTTGTTCTTCTTGCTATCATCGCACACTGCAAGGAAATGAGCCTTGGATATCCTAAGATCCCCAGTCTAAATGATCTTATTCTTCTCATGAATGAGTGATTCTATGAATTCATCCATAGAGGGAATCTTCCAAGATTTTCCCATATATTAAAGCCTTGTAGTGTGGAAAGAAGAAATAAACACAAAATACCAACGCCCTAGCTTAGAAAGAATTGAGAGGATAAGTTGCTCCTCTTTCCTATCAACGCCACAAGATTTATCCTATTGAAGCGAAGTCTTGAGCATGGAAAAGTAGTCTTATAGGGTCTTGAAGTTTCTTGGGATCAAATATATGAGCTCATTCTCTAATAGATTTCCTCTCAGTTCATCATTCTTGCCAAATAATCCATCCAACTTAGTCCATACTTCAACATGAAAGAGAAAGTCTAGAGAGATGGAGAAGCATGGAATCCCATAGGCCTCATCCATTTTATTGAAGTACTTTTCATTTTCTATAACTGAAATTGGTTCAACTTATGTCCCTATAGTGACCTTATAAATCCCCTTTCTCCTTAGCAAAAGTATGATCTTGGGTTTCCATTCAAAGTAATTGAATGTGGTAAGAATCATTGATGTAGAAGGTTGTTCCATTCTCTTTGGGTTTTTCAATATTTGAAAAAACTACAATACAAGGTTAGTTTTCCTCACAATCCACTCTAGTGCTTTGATACCGTGTAGGATTTTAAGCACAAGCCAAGATTTAGTTGTGAGAAAAACACTACACTAGTAAAATTGCAAGAAAAAGAGAGAAGAAAGATTGAAATAACACTCGAAAAGACAATATTGTTAAAGAACCAATTCAAATTTCTCGTGTATTAATGCTTGACATGAGTACACTATATAGAATCTCCAAGGATAAATATGCATAAGCTTGGGGTTCTTTATGCATTGACTAATTAGATTAAGTCAATTCTTAATTAACCAATACCATGGGTTAATACCATGAGTTACTAAGAGGAAAATGATAAGTTTGACTCCATAAATAATAAAGGAAATGCACACTTCCTAAGGGGCATGTTTTTGTAAGAAAAATAGGATCGCGGAGCAATAAAATAAAATAAATGCGAAAATAAAAAATAGAAGATACACAATACAATAGAGACACAAATATACATGGTTCACCTAGTGTGGGCTACGTCCACCAGAAAAATTTCCAGGTCCTTCCTTTATTATTATCCGACAAATGAAGGGATACAACCTACAACACACCCACTGTAACTTCCTCTTCTTTCTCTCATAGTCTCCTCACTCATAATACAATATTCACAATGATACATAGCCGCAATACATTTCTCTCATAATAGAGGGTTTCCTTCTAGGGGAAAAAACCCTAACATAACTTCTACTGTCAAATATGCGACCTTATAATGAATGGTCTATATTTACTATGAAATTACAATATACATTTACAAGGTAATTTTTCCTTCGGGGGCTTCGCCCCTGAACCCCCGCCAGGGACCCACTTGCCCCTGGACCCCACAGGGGGGGTAACCCTCCCCTTGGTACACTCCCTTGTGAGGAGGAGTGTACATTCTTCCGGGGTGTAAAGTCTTTATTGGGTATAAAGTACATGGTTGAAAACAAAGACCTCTGAATCAGGAAGATAATCAAGCTCCACAACCAACAATTTCCACATCCAATGCGCATTAGTTTCCCAATCAATGCCATAGATTTAGACCTTATATAAATGATACTGCTAAAAATAGGAAAACCCCTAAATTTTAGGAGTGGCTAAAAATGGATGTCCCTTGAAAAGTGGAATGTTGTGCATGTACTCTAAAAAATAGGAGAAATCATTGAGATGTTTTTTTCTTGATGTAAATAATGTATGTATGTTGATGCAAATGATTAACAATAAGAGAAGAAAAATTCTAAAATATGCTAAGGCTATCATTTATCTATTGCCACAATTAAAGTACTATGATAATACCAAGCCAAACTAAATTTAAGGGGCAAACTTGACAATTATCTTGAATTTGGATTTATTTTTAAGAAATAAAGATGGACAATTATCTATAGAAAAAACTAAATGAAATTAAATCTAACATAAGTTCTATGTAAATTAAAATTATTTTCCAACTAACCACAGTCAAATCTATATCATAACAAAAAAAATGAGTAGGTGTGATTTCCATAGCGATATGTAATTTAAAATTTACAAGGAGTGATATCGTGTTAAAACTATGCAAGGAACATTATTCTCAATCATTTACATGATGAGTAGAAGGTTTTGGTTATCATAATGCAACTCTTGTTCATTGATGTATGCATTTATTTGAAACAAGAATGAAATGGATGTTATTATTACCATTCCTCACAAATACACACATATTTTGATTAGTGCTCACACACAAAATGGAACATATATAAGAGGTTATATATATATACATTCACATATTCATGCTTATTTATAACCAAATCATTCATGCATTTACTTCAAGGTTATATTTGGTGAAGCACACACATATGTATGTATGTATGTATGTATTCCATATACATGCCTCACATTATTCACGGTATGCCTCCCTACATTAACCATGGATTGACTATAGGTATTGAAAGACTAGGAAAAATATGTAGAAACCTATAACCAAGATCTAACCTATCTAAACTCATATGGAAAGCATCAAAATAGAAAAAGTAGTTCTAACAAATAATAGAGAGGAGACAAGATATTTACGTGGTAAAATACTAAGGTGGGAAAATATCCATGGAATCAAGGCCTTCTATTCTTCATATAACTCTCCCAATTATAGCAACTAAAGAACACATGGAGTTCATATGGGATCCATACAACTCTCAAGCATATATCAATTGAGCCTCATTCACTTCTATTATATATATGAGAGGGATATGAGAACATATATCATGATGAATGTGGGGTAAACTCACTTTATAAATTGGTGGGTTAATGAAGAACAATATGCTCAATAGTCTAATAATTTCTCATTTTGTACACAAAATGCATTATCATAACGATAGGTTGTACAATAGTAAATGTGGCCACTAGAAAAATATTATACACATTCTTACATTCTCTCCTAATATTGACTAGAGGGATGAAACACATTTGGAGGAATATTTCATTATTATTAATGTTCCCCCCAATGACAACTTCCTACATCCCAAATAAGTTTTGAATATGAACAATATTTTCCCCTATCATGGACTTAGTGAAGATATCAATGACTTATTGTTCGATGGGGAATTACTGTAAATTAATAACACCATTTGCAACCAAGTCCTATATGTAATGGGTATCAAGACCAATATGTTTGGTTTTGGAGTTGTACACTGGATTATGCACAAGTTGAATAACACTCTAATTGTCACATTTCAACTCAATAGGTGTATCTAAACCATTCCAAGCTCAATAAGGACATGTTATATCCACACTACTTATTTAGATACTTCCTTAGTTTCTATGTACTCTACTTCACAATAAAAAAGAGAAACTATTCTCAACTTCTTACTAGACCAAGAAATCAGACCTAAAACAAGTTGAAATACATATCTTGTAGTAGATTTCCCATCAATATGATCTCCTACCCAATCAAAATTGGTATCACCAAGATGTGAAACAAAATCCTTGTGAGAATAGAAAACACCATAATTGAGAGTTCCTTGAAGATATATGAGAATCCTTTTAGTTTGTTTCCAATGAATTTCATGAGGCTTTGGCATAAACCTTGAAACCAAACTAACAACAAAGGAAATATCAGGCTTACTATGAGTCAAATAAATCAAACTACTATATACCAACAAGTTGGTGACAAAGTGGCATAAACAAGAGATGATTCACAATCAACTGTTAATTTGACTCCTAGATAAAATGATGTTGGTGAAGGATTACACTCACTCATGTGAAAGCATACAAGAAAATACAAATCATACTTAGGTTGAGAAAGGAATATCCCAACATTGATATGCTAGAATTGGAGGCCCAAAAATTAATGAAAAAGGCATAATTTTGTCATTTCAAACTTCTACTATAGATCATTCTTCAATTTCTTGATTAATAAAATCTTGCTTTCTATGAGAATCAAATTACCCACAAATAAAAACTATGAGGACATCATCTTTAAAGAACTGAGCATATAGATTTGGATCAGATCGAAACCACCTAAAAGCACTCTTCAAGAAATGAGTGTCAATTTTATCATACCAAGCCCTAGGTTCATGTTTAACACCACACGAGGACTTTCTCAATTTTCATACCAAATTTGAAGTTTCAGAAGTGATGAAACTAGGAGTGGCTATTGTATATAAATTTCTTCACTAAGATCACCATTTAAAAATTCACTCTTGGCATTCATTTAGTGAATTTACCATTGACAAGATGCAACAAGATACGCAATTGTTCTTAGGGTGTTCACTTTAGAAACCAGAGAAAAGGTTTTAATGTAAACACTGCCTTCTTTAAGTAGAAATCCTTTGGCTACCAACCAATCCTTATGCTTTTCAATCTACCCCTCTATAGTAAATATTGTTTTATAGACCCATTTACATCCAAAAATATTATTCCTAGGAGGAAGTGGAACTAAATTCCAAGTGCTATTTTTAATCAAAGAATCATATTCAATAACCGTTTATTTCTCCCACTCTATATTTCCTTTAGCCTTTGCATAAGTGTAAGGATCATCTATTTCTAACTCTTTTTCCATAAGAGAAAACTATAATCTAGTCCCATGAGTGTTAGATGGAATACCAACATTGGAACTCGCTGATTCAAAGTGTTTTTCATGCCCAAATAGGAAGATAGTTATTAGTATTGTGAAAAACATTAGCATCTTTGGAAGATTCAACTGGATTACTAGAATCAACAATAGAAACATGATTTAGTACCTCTTCATCACTTTAACAATAATTTATATAGACGTGATTAATTGAAGACTTAGGTAAGTTCAAAGCAACATGAGGTTCTGAAAAATCTGGTAGTGTACAGATTTCATGGAATTATATGTCTTTACAAATGATAACATCTTGAATAGATGGATCAAATAAATGTATTCTTTATAATCCTCACTATTGCCAATAAAATTGATGCATTTATGAGATTTGGGCTCAAGATTCTTCCTTTCTTCATTAGGAATGCGAGTCCAACACTCACAACCAAATACTTCAAAATTTCCAATATATAGTCTTCTTCCACTCTACTTTTCTTCAGAAGTAACCTACAAAACTTATTCAGTAGGAATCTTTCTCAAAATATAATTTTCACAACAAGTTTCTTTTTCCAAAAATCATTTATTTAGTCCTTTTGAATGAAACATACATCCATCCATTTCAAACAAAATTTCATTTTTCCTTTTTGCAACTCCAGTCCGTTGAGGTGTTTATTGAATAGGCCTTCGATTTTTACTGCCATTTTTTATAAATGTGTTGAAAATTCATTTTTAGTGTACTCCCTTGCATTATTAGTATGGAGAGTTTTGATGCATTTTCTAGATTCTTTTCCAACTAGGGATTTCAATATTTAAATGTAACAAATGCTTTACTTTTATTCTTCAACAAATATACCCAAGTTTTACTAGTATAGTCATCAATGAAGGAGATAAAGTAGAGATAACCTAATAAGGAGGGAGTCTCAAGAGGACCAAATATGTCACTATGAACTGAATACGATTTTTCTTGGGCATGTAAATATTTATCCCTTTCAAACTTTTCCATGTGATGTTTTTCAAGGACACACCTTCACAAACACCCTTAGTGGAATAAATTGGAGGTAATACATGTACCATATTATGTAATAGCTACATTTTTATCGAACTTAAATACCTATTATTTCATTCCATGACCTACTTTGCTCATCAACATGTGCAACATAAGAATAAAAATGTTGTTTGCTAGAAGTGGAGAAACTAGTAAGATTATACAAACTAACATCATTATTGATAGGGATAGATAAAACAATTTTGAAACCATTATTAATATCTTTCAAGACATATTGATTAGGCCAAGCTTAAAATTTATACCCTTTTTGAAAACTATTAAATTGATTTCTATGCCTTCAACATGAAACACATCTTCTAGCACACCATTACGAACATCAACATTGCTAGACCCAATTTCTTGAAGATTTTTTCCATCACTAATTGAAATTTTCTGACCAAGATGTTTTTCTTTATCATAAAAGGTAAATAAATAAGCATTAGTAGTCATGTGATTGAATGCAGCTGAATCCAAGATCCATTCCACAAGAAAGGAGGAGGATATACTTGGATGAATAAGATAAGAGTGAGAGAAACCTACTATTATTTATAGGCTTTATTCCTGGCTTTAGCAAGCTCATTATGCCTCTTAAAACAACACTTTTTAGCATTATTGGTTTTTCAACGGTACTTGCATAGTTTCCATTCTTTCTTCTATAAAGCACCTACATTAGAATCATTAGGGACCTTTTTTGAAGTATTATGAACATCAGGGTTAGTGTCCCTTTTAGGACACTTGAATGGATTCTTCTTTCCATAAGTTAAATGTTCCTTCCAAACAACAATTTGACTTGATGATAGCAACCTATCCTATTCATAAATTAAGTCTTTGTAGAAGTCTTCAAAATTAGGTTTGAGAATTCACTTGAATTGCTCTATTTCTAGTTTGATGAATTGATCATAAATTGGAGGAATTTTTTTCTCTACTAGAATGATAAGTGTCATATCATTCTTCTTATAATCAGTACCACAATTATTTTGTTTCTCATTATAACACTTGAGTTCAGTAAGAAATTGTTTGATCCTCTCAAAATATTTAGGATGTAGTTCATGATTATATATATATATATATAGATATAATAAGTAGAAACATCATCAATTTTGTTATACAATGATGCAAGAATATTCCATACCTCTATAGGATTACCAGATATTCAAAATATACCTACAAGTTGTTAGATATAGTTTACCAATAAGGCCTCTTCTCCATTCACAACACTTGTCCCATATAACCAAATCCTTTTCATATGTCAGTTTCTTGATGTCACCATTGATGATTTTCCATAGGTTCTTTCCCTTGAGGACATCAATCATCTTGTATTTCCAAATAGTGTAGTTATAAACAATTACTTCAAGAACATTAACCACCTCAAAAGTCATTATGATGCTATATAATTAAACTAATAGAAGGATGTAAATATTACACACTTCTTATTGCAAATATGGATTTTGGAAAAAAAATTAGGCAACTTCAAAAAATGTTTTCACTCAAACTAAGTTAGCACAAGCAAGTTATAATGTTTTGAAGTTATTGAAATGAGTACAAAGGATACCTTTATGAAAAAACTATAAATTTTGATAGATTGGAAGGAATAATGATGGAAAAATACCTACACCATTGTGTAGTAGACTGAAAAATGAACTTATCAAAAAACATTACACTAAAAACAAGTGTTGCGTGGCAGCGTAGTCCCTGCCAAGCAGGTTACAAGGTAAATTGTGGAAAATGGGGTCGAATTGTAAATGACGAAAGTGTTTGGTGCAAAATGTATATCACAGAAGTGTTGTGTGCAACATGTATATCACAGAACACGGGGCATAAAATTTCGTTAGCAATAAGGCGCGACCCCACGGAGAGATAATTGGATAAGTGTTGAAAGGAACTACGGTCGATCGGGCTCATGATGTGACGATATAGGACAAATCAACGAGTTTGAAAAAAGTCAGGTTCAAGTTTAAGTATATTTATTTAAATTTTATTTATATTGATGTATTGTAATAGATAATTTGTGGTCCAAATGTAGACCATGTTCCAATATGTGGATGAATTGTAGACCATGCACATTTTTGGTGCAAGATGTATACATCGGAATTGTAGATGACGCAAGTTTTGGGTGCAAGATCTATAATAGTGCGTCGAATTGTAAATGATGAAAGTGTTTGGTGCAAAATGTATATCACAGAAGTGTTGTGTGCAACATGTATATCACAGAACATGGGGCATAAAATTTCGTTAGCGCTAAGGCGCAATCCCACAGAGAGATAATTGGCTAAGTGTTGAAAGGAACTGCGGTCACTCGGGCTCATGATGTGACGATATAGGACCAATCGACGAGTTTGAAAAAAGTCAGGTTCAAGTTTAAGTATATTTATTTAAATTGTATTTATATTAATGTATCGTAATAGATAATTTGTGGTCCAAATGTAGACCATGTTGTAATATGTGGACGAATTGTAGACCACATAAGTTTTTGGTGCAATATGTATACAGCAGAACTGTAGATGACGCAAGTTTTGGGTGCAAGATCTATAATAGTGCCAACCCGGGGGTTGGTTAGGCTCTCGTAAATCACTGTTGAATACATTTTTTTGGTTGTTAATGTCAATAAGTGAACCATTGAGTTGTCATGAGTAGAAGTAGAATATATATACAATTTGATAGGCAGGGCCTCACATCTCCTCGGGAGCCCTTGTCACCCTATTTTGAAGCCCGTTCGACCATTTTCCCTCTCTACTCTCTCTTTCTTGTTACTTAGCTGTTTTCCAAAAATTTCGCAATGCGCGCGTTGGCGGATGGACCAGTTCACATTTGTGCTTGTGCTTTTATATTGTGACTCCAACTGACCGCTAAACATTCGATGCCTAGCCACTTTTCAGAACATGGATTTCTGGATAGGCGGGCTCTATAACCGAGGTCTAATTGTATATGACACAAGTGTTTGGTGCAAAATGTATATCACGGAAGTGTTGTGTGCAACATGTATATCACGAAACAGAGGGCATGAGAAATTGATAGGGTGAAGTTGCGACGAATTGTAGAGTACGAAAGTTCTGGGACATGGTCCAAATGTAGACCATGTTCCAATATGTGGATGAATTGTAGACCACAGAAGTTTTTGGTGCAAGATGCATACAACAGAACTGTAGATGACACAAGTTTTGGGTGCAATATCTATAATAGCATGTCGAATTGTAAATGACGGAAGTTTTGGTCCAAAATGTATATCACGGAAGTGTTGTGTGCAACATGTATATCATGAAACATGGGGCATAAAATTTCGTTAGCACTAAGGCGTTATCCCGCGGAGAGATAATTGGATAAGTGTTGAAAGGAACTGTAGTCGGTTGGGCTCATGATGTGACGATATAGGATCAATCGACGAGTTCGAAAAAAGTCTAAGTATATTTATTTAAATTGTATTTATATTAATGTATCGTAATAGATAATTTGTGGTCCAAATGTAGACCATGTTGCAATATGTGGACGAATTGTAGACCACCGAAGTTTTTGGTGCAAGATGTATACAGTGGAATTGTAGATGACGCAAGTTTTGGGTGCAAGATCTATAATAGCGCCAACTCGAGGGTTGGTCAGGCTCCCCTAAATCACCATTGAATAAGCTTTTTTGGTTGTTAATGGCAATAAGCGAACCACTGAGTTGTCATGAGTAGAAGCAGAATATATATACAATTTGACAGGCGGGGCCTCACATCTCCTTGGGAGCCCTTGTCACCCTATTTTGAAACCTGTTCGACCATTTGTCCTCTCTACTCTCTCTTTCTCGTTACTTAGCCATTTTCCAAAAATGTCCCAATGTGCACGTTGGTAGACAGACCGATTCACATTTGCGCATGTGATTTTATATCGTGACTTCGACAGATAACTTACCATTCGATCCCTAGCCACTTTTCAGAATGTGGATTTTCGGATAGGTGGGCTCTATAACCGAGGTCGAATTGTATATGATGCAAGTGTTTGGTGAAAAATGTATATCATGGAAGTGTGGTGTGAAACATGTATATCACGGAGCAGGGGGCATAAGAAATCGATAGGGTGAAGTCGCAAGGAATTGTAGAGTACGGAATTTTTGGGTGCAAGATGTATATCACGCACTTGTAGATGAAAAAAGTTTTGGGTGCAAGATTTATAATAGCGCCAACTTGACGGTCGGTCGAACTCCCGTAAATTGTTGTTGAATACGTATATCATAGAACAGGGGGCCATAAAAATTTGATAGCGCTAAGTTGTGACCCCGCGGAAAGATAACTAGCTAAGTGTTGAAAGGAACTGCGGTCGGTCGGGTTCATGATGTGACGATATAGGACCAATCAACGAGTTCGAAAAAAGTTAGGTTAAAGTTTAAATATATTTATTTAAATTGTATTTATATCAATGTATCTTAATAGATTTTTTGTGGGCGAGATGCAAACCATGTTCAAATATGTGGATAAATTGTAGACCAGGGAAGTTTTGGGTGCAAGATCTATAATAGCTCCAACCCAGGGATAAGATGGCATGAATAACCTCTTTGTGTTACACATTTTTCACTGAAATGGGGTTGAATTGTAAATGACAGAAGTGTTTGGTGAAAAATGTATATCACGAAAGTGTTGTGTGCAAAACGTATATCACAGAACAGGGGGCACAAAAATTTGATAGCGCTAAGTCACGACACCGCAGAGAGATAATTGGCTAAGTGTTGAAAGGAACCACGGTCAATGGGGCTCATGGTGTGACGATATAGGACCAATCAACGAGTTCGAAAAAAATTCAGGTTCAAGTTTAAATATATTTATTTAAATTGTATTTATATTAATGTATCTTAATAGATTATTTGTGGGCGAAATGCAAAATTTTTGGGTGAAAGATCTATAATAGTGCCAAGATGGGGGCCAGTCATGCTCACGTAAATCGCTGTGGAACACATTTTTTTGGTTGTTAATGCCAATAAGCGAACCTGTACACTGAGTTGTCACGAGTAGTAGCAGAATATATATACAAATTGACAGGCGGGACCTTACATCTTCTCGAGAACCCTTGTCACCCTATTTTGAATCCCGTCCCACTGTTTTTCCTCTCTACTCTCTCTTTCTCGTTACTTAGCCATTTTCACTAGTTCACCATTTTATATCGTGACTTCGACCTACCTCCAACCATTTGATGCCTGACCACTTTTCAGATCGCGGATGCCTGGATAGGTGGGCTCTATAACCGGGGTCGAATTGTATATTACATAAGTGTTTGGTGTAAAATGTATATCACAGAAGTGTGGTGTGCAACATGTATATCACATAACAGGGGGAATAATAAATCGATAAGCTGAAGTTGTGACAAATTGTAGAGTACGAAAGTTCTGGGTGCAAGATGTATATCACACACTTGTAGATGACGAAAGTTTTGGGTGCAAGATTTATAATAGCGCCAACCCGGGGGTCAGTCAGAATCCCGTAAATTGTTGTTGAATACGTATATCACAGAACAAGGGGCCATAAAAATTCGATAGCGCTAAGTCGGGACCCCACGGAAAGATAACTGGCTAAGTGTTGAAAGGAACTGCGGTTAGTCGGGCTCATGATGTGACAATATAGGACCAATCAACGAGTTTGAAAAAAGTTGGGTCCCATACCACCAATGTATTTATATTTAAATTGTATTTATATTAATGCATCTTAATAGATTATTTATGGTCGAAATGCAAACTATGTTTCAATATGTGGACGAATTGTAGACCACAAAAGTTTTGGGTGCAAGATGTATGGGGCAGAACTGTAGATGGCGCAATTTTTGGGTGCAATATATATAATAGAACCAACTCGTGGGTCGGCTAGGCTCCCATAAATGGCTGTTGAATACGTTCTTTTGGTTGTTACTGCCAATAAGCGAACTTATGCACTGATTTGTCACCAATAAAAGTAGTATGAATTTGAATTGAAGATGGCATGAATACCCTCTTCGTGTTACACATTTTGCATTGAAATGTTCTGATATATACAATTTGACAGGCGGGGCCTTACATCTCCCCAAGAACCCTTGTCACCCTATTTTGAAGCCGTCCGACCACTTTCCACAGTTGAAACATACATAAAATATCTTGGTAGGAAATGAATTATCAATTGCAGATTTGAATATATCGGACCTTCTTCTCCCTCTTCTATACTCAACGAAATTCCCATTTTTTTTTCCAGTCTACTCTCTCTTTCTCGTTACTTAGCTATATTACCGAAAATGTCCCAATGTGCATTGGCAGACACACCCATTCAAATTTGCGCTCGTTCTTTTATGCTGTGACTCCGACTGACCGCTATCCATTCGATGCCTAGCCACTTTTCACATTGTGGATTCCCGGGTAGGCGGGTTCTATAACTGGGGTCGAATTGTAAATGACACAAAATTTATATCACAGAAGTGTTGTGTGCAACATATATATCACGAAACAGGGGGGCATAAGAAATCGATAGCGCTAAGTCGTGCAAAGCTGTGCGCTGAGTTGTGACTAGTGAATGCAGAATGAATTTGAATTGAGGATGGAAAGAACACCTCTTCATGTTACACATTTTGCACTGAAATGTTCTGATATATACAATTTGACAGTCGGGGCCTTACGTGTTCTCGAGAACCCTTGCCACCCTATCTTGAAGCCCATGCGACTGCTTTCCACATATATTTCTATGCCTGCCACCTTCTAATAAGCATATAACTTCTCCAGAAACATGTAGAAAAGATCTCGCGAGCAAATGGGATATCTATCACAGATGTGAATATATTACTTTTATCTTTTGTCACTGAATTGTTGGGTGCAAAATGTATATGACGAAAGTGTTGGGTGCAAGATGTATATAACAGAATATGCGGGATAAAAATGCAATAGCGCTAAGTTGGGACACCGCCGTGAGATATTTGGCCAAGTGTTGAAAGGGACGGTCGTTGGCCGGGTTCCTGATGTGAAGATATAGATGAAAATGAGGATTTGACAGTCACTAATCGATCAACCCGTGGACAATCCAGGAGCACGAGAAAGTCAGGTTCAAGTTTTTTTTTTTTTTGTAAGTAAGTAAGTGTTTGTATTATATAAAAAACCTTCTGAGAGCCAGAATCCAGAGTACAATGACTGAGTAAAGCGGTTGTAATTACTGAGCTGCTCTGTGAAGAGAAACCAGCTCAGCCAACCGTATAACTAAAGTAGCAAAATTTCTAACAGTACTTTTAGAGAAAAAAACTAGACCTATTTATCTGCCCTGAGAGCCACTAGAGCTAAAATATGGAACTAGCATTGTATATTCAGGAACATACTCGGGCAAGGGGCCAGGACATGGTTCCTCGATGATAGGCATCCCGCCGGCAGTCCACTGCATATCCGTGGCGTTGTGGCGCTTGTCTTCATGCTCCTGGATGCTGGCCTCCTTGTCCTCGACTGCCACTACTGAAACTGCACCGTCATCCCCTGCCTCAGAGCTTACCCAAGTTGCCTTCTGCGCACGAGCAGTCCCAGGTTCTGGAGACACTGCTGTCCCTTCATCTTGCGGCCTTTTTTCAGTGGAATCAGAGTGATGGCTGCTTGCAGGTTCACTGGAGCTCTCATGGGCCTCACTGAAGTTTGCAGGAGCTGCAGGAGGAGGGTCGGCTATAAGCTGGATAAGGGTAGAGAGCTTGTCCTCCATCTGTTGAAACCAGAATTGGAGGTCACTGACCCCCTCCCTAAGCTCAAAAACCAGGTCCTGCAGAATGGCTGAGTGTCCATGCAGCGGTGAAGAAGAGGTCGTTTTTGGATTGGGACGAGGTCGACGAGGTCGAGAGGAGGCATGCTCATCAGGGGGTGGATGCCATGCCAGAGTCCAAGAAGTGTCGACTACAGCGAGACAGTCAAGAACCGGGGTAGAAGAGTCAGAGGGAGAAGAGGAAGTTCGTGGGCGTCGTGGGTGCCAAGGAGAGCCCCGACGAGGGCGCATACGCTGTCACGGCATGGCCAAGCTTGGCGTCTGCAGAGGGTCTGCAGAGCCAAGGTGAACAAGAGAAAACACTCGAAGAACCATAAAAGTCACCGAACCAGAGTCGACGCCACACAACCAGGCAAGAATGCCAAGAGAGTTCTGCATGGTGTAATACATAGCGGTGGTCGAGGGTGGTGGATTAATGCCCCCTCCCATCAGGAATGAATGCGATTTAAAGCTGGGGAGTGTTGGATGCAGCGGGCACGAGCCGCCCACATGGCCTCGTGCTGCGCTGGCCTCCTCCTGCGCCTTCATCCTGCCAAGTGGAGCGCAATACCATCCCATCCGGGAAGTCAGGTTCAAGTTTAAAGTGATTTTGTTTATGTTTATTTAAAATGTATACCACAAAACCCTCTACTGTTGCACATAACAATTCATCTTCTTGTCCAACCAACCTATTTCTTCCAAGGTAGCAACGCTGAATATACAATGGACATGAATGCAAGCTAGTATGAAGACAAACATACAAAAGAAAGACAAACAGTTCTATTTATTCCAATGTAACAACAAACATAATATGGTTCACATGAGAATACATAGAAATATACATAGTATATAAATACGTTATTTGCTTGTTAATGCGAATAAGCAAAGTTATGCATTAGGTTGTCACTAGTGAAAGTAGAATGAATTTGAATTGACGATGGTAGGAACACCTTTTTCGTGTTACACATTTTGCATTGAAATGTTTCGATATATACAATTTGACAGTCGAGGCCTTACGTCTCGTCGAGAACCCTTGCCACCCTATTTCAAAGCCCGTTTGACCGCTTCCCATGGGTATTTCCATGCCTGCCACCTTCATACTCCTTTCCAAGTATATGCAATAAGTATATAAATTCTCCAAAAACATGCAGAAAAGATCTTGCGAGCAAATGGGATATCTATCACAAATGTCAATATATTAACCCTTATTTTCCGTCCTCTATACTTATCTTTTATCACAGAATTGTTGGGTGCAAAATGTATATGAAAAAAGTGTTGGGTGCAAGATGTATATAATAGAACACGCAGGATAAGAATGCGATAGTGCTAAGTTGGGACGCCGCGGTGAGATATTTGCCAAGTGTTGAAAGGGACAGTCGTCGGTCGGGTTCCCGATGTGAAGATATAAATGGAAATGATGATTTGACAGTCCGCTAACCGATCAACCCACGGACAATACAGGAGCCCGAGAAAGTCAGGTTCAAGTTTAAAGGGATTTATTTTTATGTTTATTTAAAATGTATTCATATTAGTGTATCTTACTAGATTATTTGTGGTCCAAATGTAAACCATATTCGAATTTGAATGGTGTTTTGGGCTCGAATTGTTTTTTCTTAAACCTACAAGGAACAAAGAAAACAATTCATGACTTACATTTTATATATCAAAGAATATATAACTTCTCCAGAAAGTTCATGCAGAAAAGATCTTGCGAGCAAATGGGATATCTATCACATATGTCAATATATTAACCCTTCTTTTCTGTCTTCTATACTTATCTTTTATCACATAATTGTTGGGTGCAAAATGTATATGACAGAAGTGTTGGGTGCAAGATGTATATAACGAAACATGCGGGATAATAATGCAATAGTGATAAGTTGGGATGTCGCGGTGAGATATTTTGCCAATTGTTGAAAGCATAGTTGCATGGGAACCGCTCTCAGCATTTCCAACATCTAGTTCCCAAGCTCTCGAATTTTTGGGAGCTTGGGAACTAGTTGGGAACGTCCCCAATTGGTTGGGAACTCTTTTGGGAACTTGGGAGCTTTTTGGGAGCTTCAACATCAAAGAAATGGGAGCTTTGGAACCAGTGTCCTAAAAGAAGAGCCTTAAATTAGAATTATATTAAATTAAAATGTAAATATATTTATTCCTTTATTACAAATACATAATTTCTTACAAATATTTTCATTTATTTATTCAAAATATCACTATAAAACTAATACTAAACTACAGGTAAATATTATTTCAAAAATTAGTGAAGTGAAAAAACTTAATAATACTCACTTTATAGTTGTGGATATGAATTTTTTTTAATGCATTTATGTTTTCCTTCAAGCCCAAACTAAACATGAAAGTCGAATAAATCAATACCCTATCCACTACAAGCATTTGCTCCACTCCGTAGTTGATATTAACCAACCATATCATTGACTTTTATTGTATTTTCATATTAGAAGAGTAGTACTATTTTGTTTTTTTTCAATAAAAAAAGAATAATGCTTCAAATTTACAAAGATGTTTAAAGTTTATACATGTAAAGTTTAATTTTAAAATGGATATTAAAGTTTCATTATTGTGTTAAATATATTCATATAATTATTAGCACTAATGAAATTAGTAATTTTAATATTGTAGTTGTTGCAATAGGAGAAACATTGTCCTCGATTCAACTTCAATTTTATTGAAATAAGATTTAAAATGTATCAATATCTCTATACATTGTAGTCTAAAGTATCATTGTAATCTAAAATATATTTTATATATTTTTAATATATATTAATGCCGCTCCCAAATTCAAGTTTCTTGTAAATTTGAGGGAAACTTCTACTCATTCCGGACACTCATATCTAGGTTCCCAACGTTCCCACGTTTCTGAAACTCGTGCAACATAGGTTTAAAGGGACGGTCGTCGGTCGGGTTCCTGATGTGAAGATATAGATGGAAATGAGGATTTGATAGTCTGCTAACCGATCAAACCGCAGATGAATATAGAAGAATGTAATCAGTATCAACTTACTATGATGGTGTGCCATGGCTTGTCATTTCTTCACTGATGTCCTTTTATGGCTTTCCTCGGCTTTGACCTTCATTGGTAATCTAGTCGACAACTTTTTTCAACCATTCTTTGATGTAGCTCCTCACGGGTGCCACGTTCATTTCATGCCGGATTTTTATATTGAAGAGCTCACTTTCCAAGTCCCTTAGATCAATAGACAAGTTGTGCAATGCTTCTTGAATATTTTTGTTTCTAATTGCATAACTGACTAGCCAAGTTTTCACGTCATCTTCACCATATTAAGAATGCCATAGAAATTTTCAAATGAAAGTCTTTTATAGATATGAACTTGATCATCAAATGCTTGTTTGGTTAAAAACAACAAGTTTAATATCAATTTTGGGTCCTGGACTTCATTGGTGCTACCAGCTAGATCTATCTTAGTTATCTTATTGAATAGTTTGTCTCTTTTAAATATGGTCTGGCTACATTCTTGAACAATACCAATCAGGTTGTTTACCTTTTCTTTCTAGCATGCGTTTAGCTGGTCTACTCGATCCAGGGAAGGGAGATCCTCTTGTCTTCTTTTGGATTCCGTCATACCGGTAACTTCAAAACCAAATGGTAAAACTGCATCGAGATAAAAACCTTGCTCGTTCTTGAGATATTCTTGTAGATACTCATGAAAAGCATGCACTCTTGTTCCAAAGGAGACCATATTATTTGACATCTCCCAAGCTTATGTTATTAATTCCATTCTTTTGTTTATATTATTTTCCACATAGTCGCGGGCCGATGTGACAAGGCTTGCTGATCCTTTTAACTTTGGTGCAAGTGTGGTGGACCTGACCATTGCCAAAGGAGTAGCAAACAATGAAAGAGGCATTAGAGTTTCCTCCAATTCTTTGATTCGCGTGCTTAACATGAGGTTCTCCATTTCAAGGCTGCTAATAGAGTTGTCTAGATAATCTCTAGTTGCTCGATGCATCTTGGATATATGGGAAGGGCGCATCTTGCGTAGGTTGAACTCTGAACGAGATGTGCCTTTCTTATTCTTTACATATATGTTTTCAATAATCAATTTTTTTGATTCACTGTCAAAAAGAGTGCTCTGAAATGCAAAAGACTCTTCTTCGTCCAATGTATCTATGCCAAGTATTTCCATCCCAGAATTGTGAGGAGCAGTGATGTCTAGGTGATCATCGTCAGGGAACAATTTTTCAATGTCAATTTCTAGTTCCATATCTTCAAGGGAGAGATCGTAGATATCAATTTCTCCCCTCTGTCCCTCATGTTCTTGGACTATTGTTTTCCATTTTTTTCCTGCCGGAAGCTTGTGACAAATTTCAATTTTTCTGGAGGGAGGGTTCTTATCTCCTCCTCTGCCTGAAGAATTGCGTGTGACTTTGTTACTTGGGTAATTCATTGGAGTACTGCTACGAGATGATGTGGTCTTGGCTGTAGCAGTTGGGGATTGGGCACTTTTTTCACCCGTGTCTTTTCGGTTCCGCTTGTACGAATAATTGGTACTGGTTCGGAGTTCATTCAACATAGTGTAAGTGAAAGAACTGTTGAAGTGGCTCCTGACCATGAAATCCCGGACTTTCCAAGGCATAGACATGAATTGTCCTTTCCTTTTTTCATGGAAAAAATGCAACCATTAGATGTACTCCCTTGCTATTCCAACAAAAAACATTGTACCAGACATGTGACATGGAAGGAAGCAAGGATTTTGTTCAGACCTAAAAATCCTTATAACATTATAGTTATCCATTTCTTCTACTGTGTCCTTCCTATCTAGGAAGATTGTCGGTTGGCCAGAAAACCGAGGGAAATACCTTCCAAATATCAATGCTTTAAAAAATGAAACAAAATAATTGAACACCTTATAAAATAGTTGGCAAGTGTTGTGTCTCCATAATTTCTGGCACGAGAATGTTAATGGGTCAAATTCAGAGTTCAACTTCCTACACATAGATAGTCCAGGAAATGGATAGCAGTTCGGCACAACGAAAATTAAATAAGGTGGCATAAATAATTTCTTTTGCCTCTTGTATTGCAATAATTGGGAAGAGTTTTGAATGGAAATCATCTTGCAACAATGGAAGGTGGTTTGTTGCTTGACCATAAAATATAAAATATACAGAATCATCCGAGAGATGTCGATTTCACTTGCTTGTTTCGTTTTCCTCGTCAAAAGAAATGCAATTTGTCGAAAAAGGTTTTTACATGCACTAACCTGTAATATGGCCATGTCCCGTGGAGAGGGCTCTGGGTCCTGTAATAACTTCGACAAGAGTTCTAGTTCATTTCCATGCTTCTTTAAGAACTACTTGAAATTCTCACCCTTGAAAGTAGGCATTGGGTCGGGACGTGTTAACATATTTTGAAATACTTTAGGTGATAGGGAGATTTGGAAATGGTCTCCCATCTGGACAATCTGGTGGTTCAGAATATAGCTCTCGGCGTAGTACGTGACCAAGTGATTAAAGTAAAAAAAAATCGGGCATACAATGTGCTGTTGTAATTTCAGATGTCGAGATAACTTTCATCTGGGCAGAAGTGGATGAGTAGTAGTCATAAGCTATGGACCACTGAAAACGCTAGTCCTCGTGCCCGAAAATATTCAGGGTATCTCCATAGACACGTTGTCGAGCTACAACCATAAGGTGATGAAAACATTCCTTTGCTCCTTATTGGATTTAAAATGGATGCTTCAACATCATAATACAATCTCCGGTAAATCTTGGTTCAATGTGTTTTAATGGAAGATGTCCTTGACCTTTTCGCCTTTTAATGCCAATCTTTTCAAAGCTAATAAAAGCGTCATCAATTTGCATTGGGAAAGCGTGCAAAGATGGCAAGGAAATCGAGAAACTATTGAAAAGTGGGGAAAACATTGACAACTGTGTAATATACCTGGATTTTGACAAAAGCAGGTTCAAGTCAGAAGATAATTTGTTAATATTTACTTAAGCAAACTTCATATTATTTTATTTTATTGATGTTCTCTATGGCCCAAATGTAAACTATGCTCAAATTGGAATGGCAAAGCAACATTTTCATATGCAGGCAAAGCCTCAGATATGCAAACGTATAAGGTTCTAAAATTATGTGCACAATACTAAAGAGCGACATCATGTGAACACCTTTGTAGATGATAGTGGGCCAACACAATATTGAATTCTTGCTACAATGATGTCTTAAAAAAACCAAAACAACCAGTATTTTTTTGTGAATTCAAGATTGACAGAGGAAACTAATCAGATTCCATAATATTCTCCCATAAATGCATTTTAATGGGAGATTAACTCGAGCTTTCTGCTTATTAATGTCAATATTTTCAAACATCTGTGAACTTTCACCAGTAAAATCATAATTAATGTCTATTGGGAAGGGGCGAACATGGCAGGTATGGATGAGAATTAAAGATGATTTGGTACTTTTTTGAACCTGGGAGTCCATGCTAGAATTGTAGATCACCCAAGTTTTGGATGGAAGATGTATACTCAGAACACGGGGAATAAGAGTTCCATAATGCCTACTTGGGAACGCACGACCATAAAATTGGCTAAGGAAACGAAAGCACTCGGTCAGATTCATGATGTCAAGATATAGATGGATATACAATTTGTGAGTTCGATAAAGAGTGAGGCTTGTGAGTTGGAGGAGTCCGGGGTAGAATTATAGATAACCAGAGTTTTGGATGCAAGATGTTATCTGAACATGGGGCATGGGAGTTCGATAATGCATTGGGGGGAACCCGCGGTCATAAAATTGGATAACTATTGAGACGATCTGGGAAATATATCAACAAATGCTGGGAAAAATGAGTCGCAATCTTCGAGTCTGGGTCGAATTGTAGATTACCGAAGTTTCAGGCGCAAGATTTATACCACGCACATGGGGCATGAGAGTTGGATGGTGCCCACACAGGAACCTGTGACCATAAAATTCATGAACTATGAAAATGAACAACGGTTGGTCGGACTTGTGATGTAGAGATATAAATGGACATGAAATCTGCCACTTCACCGTCCTGGGAACCTGCGAGCATAGACATGGATCACCCAAGTTTTGGATAGAAGATGTATACTCAGAACATGGGGAATGAGAGTTCAATAACGTGTATTCAAGAACCCGCAACCATAAAATTGGCTAAGGAAATGAAAGCGCTTGGTCAGACTCGTGATGTCAAGATATAGATGGATATACAAATTGTGAGTTCGATAAAGAGTGAGCCTTGGGATTTCGAGGAGCCCAAGGTCGAATTGTAGATAACCATAGTTTTGGATGCAATATGTTATCCGAACACAGGGCATGGGAGTTTGATAATGCATTGGGGGGGAACCCGCGGCCATAAAATTGGATAACTATTGTGACAAATTGGGAAAATATCAATAGATGCTTTGAAATGTCAACAGATGTTGGCTTCGAGTCCGGATCGAATTGTAGATCATTGAAGTTTTTGGCACAAGATGTATACCATGCACACGGGGCATGAGAGTTCGATGGTGCCTATGCATGAACCGATATCCATAAAATTTGTGAACTATGAAAACGAACGACGGTCGGTCGGACTCATGTTGTAGAGATATAGATGGACATGAAATCTGTAACTCTATCGTCCTGGGAACCCGCGAGCATAGAAATGGGACTAAGTATAGAATCATAAATGGATAATAGAGGGGAAGAAAAAAAAGGGAGAATGGCTAAGTATAGAACAAGAAAAAGAAATGGAGGTAAGAACCGACATGAAAACAAACTGTTACGTAGGAACACATGAAAAGAAAAGATGGAGTACAAATTTATTTATTAAAAGATAACAACACAAAAAATATAATTGACACGGAGACAAGTCAATGTACAATAAGATATGGAGTGTCCATGGAGGGAAAAAAAAAACAGAGCTGCAAACCAGTTCAACAAATATAGACATAGTAAACTAAAAACTATTGGATATGGAACACGGGTAGAAAACACACCTTTGCATCGATTATTCTACATTCCTAGTTAGGATTTCTTTGTGGTTTCTAGTTTTCCTGTTTGTTTCTATGAACAAAAGAACAAAACAAACGGACATGAACACAAGTTGACATGTAAAGAAAAAAGCAAGTACTATGTACATAGACTAAATAAAATAGAATAAGAGGAAAAGAGTAATAGATAGTGTTAGAAGAATGTACCATTTTCTTTTTAGTTCATTCAAGTTTCTCTGTGTGTGTATACACACACACACACACACACACACATATATTTTTTTGCCAAATTTTTTTTGTGACCAAAAGCAATTACAAACCAGGGAAAACTACGATGTTGGATATCTCAATTTTCTGCAACAAGATAGACATATATGGTTTGAAGCATACAAATATGATTCAACAATATGCGTGATGTTTATTTCATAATTCAAGTGCAACACCAACTGTGTGGTGACCAGACCAGTATGTGTACAAACCAGGGAAAACTAAGAAGCTGGATAATTTGTTTGTTTGTTTTTTTTTTTTGTAACAAGCTATACAAATATGTTTTGAAACATAGAAATATGACTTTGTAATATGTTTGATGTATATCTCATAATTCAAGTGCAATACCACTTATATTGTGATCAAACTAGTATGCGTCTAAGATAAAGATGTTGTATTGAGGAATGGGCACATTTGACTACACATGGTCAATAAGTGCGTTTTGCACATGGCTTGTGTTGTTCAAAAGAAAGCGGAGACTATATTTGCACATGTAGTTTTCCAATTCTTTTGTTATGGCATTATTTTGTGGCATGTCAATATTGAAGTCTCCTCCTACAAGAACAATGGGTTCGTTAAACTACAAATGGCCTAATGCATTGGAAATAACATTTAGTATGTTGGAGAACGCTGCATGGGGAGCAACATACAAATTCAGTATTAAAATTTCTGTTCCATAGAAAAATATTTTTGCAAGCACCATCTCAACATTCTTTTCTTCAAAATGTATATGGTCCAAAATTGGTACATGTTTTTTCACCAATATCATCACACCATGTGTAATGTAACTTGATATGCAATTGTGATTTGGAAATTGTTTGTTTTGCATGCATAATTCCATGTATGTTTCCTGCAAGCACAGAATATTGGATTGCATTGTATCATAGTCATTGCGTATATCATCCATGTGTGCATGTAAGCTGCATGTGTTAAGCGAGAGAATCGATACATATAACTTTGTTTGTATGAATTGGTAATCATACTGCAGATGCCACTTTGTGGTAGTCCTAAGGCGTTCCATTTCAATATCAACTTTTTGTTTGACTTTGAAGTTATCTTTTGTAAGAGGACTTAGTAAATACAAGGAGTCTATTCTTATGACATGTGACAATGCTGTGTATTACAAGTCCATGTATCCGAATTCCAGCATGCTAAAATGCAACATTATCAAGTGTTAGTCATTGCGATCTGTGGATTGTACGTGCACATGCAATTTTAATTGGAAACTGTTTTTGAATATTCGGTCGACCTATCTTTGCTGATGTCGATACTAGCTTTGATATTCGCAAAATAGGTGTCCAATCGCTTGCAGTGTTTGAATTATATAGATAAGCCAACTTGCTTGCTTGTCGCTTGCCTATATGCGGTTCATGGAACTTAATCCAAAGGACATCAAGTTTTTCTATTTTGGTATAGCCTTTGAGTATTCCATTTGCACCATTGACCAAGCCATCCTGTGAATCATAGTTGCAGGAATATATTTCAACCAACATTTCTAATTTCAGGACAAGCTGCAAAGGTAAAGTGGTTGTATGTTCATGACGTGGCACATTTCCATGGATGTCTTCTTCCAGGTCAATTGAATTGATGATGATATCATCTCCAGGAATGAGGGATAGCATGTACCTATTATGCATTGCAATATCCTTATTTGTGTAGAATAGGTAAGGGAACGTTGGGTCTGTTGGTATAGGTCACAAGCACCTCAAATTGATATATGTTAAGTCATCATATGTTTGGCTGTTTGTCCGCATTATATTTAGAATTGCAATAAATGTTTCAACTATTTGGTGCATTGTAGTATGCAATTCAAAGCATTTAATATTGTCTCTCCAGAAGTCATGCATCATTGTTTGCATGTTAACCGTAGGTTGTTCAAATATCAAAGAATCTTGGATCGGCTATGCCCGGTAAACATCCCCACATAATATCATGTCAATATTTCCAAAGTATTTCGTGTGCACATGTTTTATGCTTCTTAGTTGATTGTCAATGGAATATAAGAAGTGACTTCATCAAATATGCTTCATCTATAAAGACAATTTGAAGTTCGTCATAAATTTTAGACAACGTATCTAACATTTCCTTGCTAAGTGGAAGAAACTGTGACTTGTTAAAAGGCATTAAAAATGCAGAGTGGACTGTTGTTCCACCTGCATTATATTCATCTTTTCCTGTGTATTCAACTATTAGGCCCTTTGGTTTCATAAGATTGGAGGAATTGTTTGAATCATAGATTCGTATAAGCATTTGGAACAGTGCTTTCACTGTGAATCTCTTTCCTGTTCCTGCTTCGCCTGTAAGGAACAAGTGCACAAGAGTGTACATGTTCAAGCATTTTTTAAGCACAATATCCTTTAGAATTGTTTGTTGTTCTTGATTCAACAACCGTCTTATTCTATGGTATTCATTATTTTCAATAAGGAAAGGATGTTTTGTGACTTGAAAACCAAGATTGATATGCTTTTCACTGCCACCTGCTTGAGGACAAGGCAAACCCACTTGTAAGTTATAGGACTCACAGGGAGTTCTCGTTGTTTTTCAGTTTGTGAATGTCTCATCAATATTGTCAGGGTTTTCTAGCTCATTAACTGCAATTTCTAGATCACCCCATGTTGGATTAACATTGTAAGTAAATCTAGCTTCATTGATTTGCACTACAGTCTCAGACGCAACATACGCAACTTCCCATGTAGAGAATTTATGTTTTAATGTCTCTTCGTTTTCATCGAACGAAATGTATAGCACAAGTTTTTCTCTACAATAGTTTTCATAGTGAGAATTCTTATTGTATTTGACAAATCATATCACAGAGGGTTTTTTTTCTTTTTGATATGGGTGCACCATTTTTTTTGTAATGCGATATGAATTATTCCAAGAAGATATGCCTAATAGGAGATGGATGCTAGAGGTAATAATCAATAATAGAGTGACATAGCACGTCTTCCAAATTGTTAGGCTCTTGTTCTAGAAAAAATGGTGGTTTAAGCATGAATGTGCGTTTCTCAAGTGGAGATGTGTTTATGAAGACACATTTTCTTGAAATATCATTGAGGGGCAGGGAAAGTGCAATGTGGAGTGCTTGTTGAGTAGACATTTTTTGAAGATTAAGCAATGTATTGCAAAGCATACATATCATTTGTATGGAATCAATATGACTTCTTTCATGTTCTTTGTGTATTCTTCTAAATGGACTTGTCATAGATTTGTCAACCTTTGTCATATACGAGGTACAATACGATGCTGCAGCATATGCATTGAGGACATACTATGCATCTGTATTTGCATTCCACATAACTGGCATGTCCATGGAGAAACCGTTGTTCCAAATATGGGGAAGTTTTCGTTTAAGGAAAACTGTTGGTTGTTTAAGCGTACATTGTATGGCTTGGATGTACTCATCTTCTGATAGATTTATCTTTGTCAATAAGTCATCGAAGCTCATCAACTCATCAAACTCTCCTTGTTCTAGACATCCGAACAAGGATTTAGATTTCTCAACAACAACATTGTCCTCTAAAATAAGTGGCTCTATGATTCTTGTTGCTCTCATTGAAAGCACGGGAAAGTTGTATATGCAATGCGAGTTTTTTCATTTTCTACAACTTCTTGTATGATAATGTCTATGAACTTTGGCAAGTTCTAGATCTAAATGATCTGTTTTTCATGTTATGTATTTGTCCACAAATTGTTCGATCCATGAATTGCTGTCAGCTCCATAGATTGGTGCACCCTCTATCCACAAGAGTGTGTGGTCATGTTCATTCTCCCTATTCTAGAATTCAATTACAAAAAAGTACGATATTTTTCCGAAAAACGTTTCATCATGGCATATCAATTGTCTCAAAGAATTTATTCTATGTCTATAGTAGCAAGTACATGTCACTGGGTCTTTTATTATGAGGTAGTTAATGTCATTATTTTCCAGTGTATCGGTTTGTTTTTTATGTTTTCTGTTCCTATGAAAGTCGGATATGACAACCACCAATGGATCCCAACAACACTCTGCACTTTTAAATGTGATGAAAAATGTTGGTGGGCCCAATTGACAGATCATTGCAAAAATAGTTTTCTTGTTTTGTTGCAAATACTTAGGAGAGATGCAAATGTTTTTGAAATCTATGTATCGAATATCAGATTTTAGGATTTTTTCTAGGTCTACTTTGTACTTGACATCCTTGGCCAACAACTTTCTTCCTTGTAACTGTCCTTTTCTTGTTCGGACCCACATGCAAGACAACACTTGCTCTATTATTATGCGCATTGTTTTGAAAAACAAATTTGTTATGTGATAGGAGAAGTCATTGCTTGGATGTAGATGCTCCTATCAAACTATTTTATGATAACTTAATCGTTTTGTAATGTCAGTGGGACATGTATCTCCATAGAAGAGTGTTGGGAAGTTCATTTCCTCAACGAATCTGTCCTTGAATATTCCAAGTGGACGTTTTCCCTCAGCAGGTGCAATTTCGACAATCTTGTCTTGCAAGTCACGAATGCACTGCAAATCAGTGAATCCATGCACCAATGTCTCAACAAGTGTTTCATTCTCTGATTCATCACTTGTATCAAATTCACTAGCATTTTCGAGAGTCTCTGTAGAGTTCTCATCCTCTTCTCCAAGAATACTGTTCCAGTTCTCATTTATACAAATGTTCTGTGCTTTGTACAGGGCCCTGGAATATAATTCCTTTTAATGCTTTCATAACAACATGTACACACACTTTGCCTATCTGATACACAATTTTGTATCACAAGCGTCTTTTGAGAGCCACAACAATTGTCATTGTATCGCTAATGAATTGTGGCAAGGAGTTTTGCACAACATCTAGCTGAACATGCACATTAATAATTGATCCTATTAAGCCCATCTGGGGTCGTTTATAGCCCCAGGGCTTGATTTGTGCAAGTGAAATTCACAAAGACACAAGTCTCTCTTCAAGTTTCGTAAGTGCACTTACATCTGGTAGTGGTGTATTACATCTTATTTGGTCAAGGGTTGCAAATTGTGGTAGTTTTCCATTTTCAAGCGACCGTTTGCATGGGAGACAAATTTTTCCATTGGAAAATGTTTTATCATGTGCTGTCAGCAGAGGTATTCTACTTCCAAATCAGGCGTGAAAGACTTACTGTTTTTTGTGAAATTCAATTGATCGCAAATTGCACATGAAATGGAAGGAGTGTATTTGATTTGTTTCATGTAGGTCTATCTTGCATCTTTCTTTTGCAAGGAAGTACGGGTAGAAAGTGTTTGCTAGTTTTCATTGGTAGTAGTGCACGATGTTGCTTCTAGCCCACGAAATGTGATTTTTCCCTCTCGGACAGTTGCATGACCATTGCAGGATATGTGACTGTACCTATTTTTGTTGTGTTGTGAACAAACAATATTTTTTAGATTGTGATATGTTAGTTTCTCTCTAAAAGGAAGCATAACAATGCATTTTTTTCTCTTATGCATGACCTTTTTCAAGTTGTGGTAACTTATCTACGTTTGTTGCTCAAGGGTAGGATGACCTCATGGCAACTGGGATGAATTTCACTCTGATTAAATATCATGCGACGCTTATACACATTCGATGTGGTTTGGTTGACATTAGCATTGGACACTGGAACAACAATATTTCCTATACCACCAATGTTTTTTTCTCTCTTACGTATGAAATTTTTCAGGTTGTGATAACTTAGTTTACATTTTTTGTTTAAGCCATGTATGGAATGATCACAATTGGGAAAAATTTCACTCATGACTTTATTCAAGTTGCGATAACTTAGTCTACGTGTTTTTTTTAAGCCTTGTATGGACTTATCGCAACCAGGAGGGGTTTCATTCTCATTAAAAAGCATGCCACGTGTATGCAGATTCGATGTGGTTTGGGTGGCATGGACATTGAACCCTGAACCAATGATATGTCCAAGCAAAGGTTGATAATGGATATGTGTTGTATCTGTTTTCAATGAGAGGATGTCAATTGTTCGATCGTAATTTGAATCAATAGACCAGGAATGCACAATGCCATCTAGCAGGGCCAACCAAACCTGAATATTTACTCTAAATATGATAGATAGTCATTGAAAATAGAATCTTCAACCCTCCACATTTCCTTTTTCATATGGTAGCACCATGCTTACAAGGTATTCTTGCCAACTTGCAATTGTCGGCATATTTTCTAGGAGATATGGCGAAAGGTGTTGATGCAAGTAGCTAAAATCCTGTTGGCTGTCGCCTATAATTGCATTGTAAAAGGACTGTAGAGTGTAAATCCACAACAACTGCAGATCGAACTCTGCTGCTACCAAATAACAAATTGCATTGAACATACTCTCTCTACAGCTATATACAACAATTGTTGCTATCTGCAAACCATGGCAGTCTATGCGATGCATAATCCATTTCCACTGCGATTCAAGGTCCTTGCAAATGAGGGACAAGTAAATATGAGGTCCTCGAAGATTGCATATGGACAATTTTCATTACAATAGTGGTTCATAATGACCACTGACAACATTCGCATCATGGAACAAGATGCAATATGGATTGTTAGATGCAATTTTGTTGAATAGTAGATATCTTGTTTTTCTTGTCAATGACCATATTCCAATTGATATATTGATCCACTTAGACAACCATCATATACAAAATGTATCACCCCAAAGTCCCCTCTCATGTGCAGGAAGAATTGGAGATGCAGACAACCGCATCTTTGAAAAATACGTAGCGACATCATGCATTCCATGCAACTGCTGAAGAAAATCAGATTCTAGTTCGTATTCATACAACTCAAATGCCTCAACGTCGCCATTTTTTAAACATACCAAGAAATAATATATCAATTCATTGCACGGGTCGGTCGAGGAATAACGGAAATGCACTAGAACCTGAAATGCATCGAAAAGGCAATCTCCTATAGTATACGAGAATCCATCCAATCTAAAAAGCCCATTGTTATGAAACACGCCAATGTTGTCATGTATAATGGAGTGTGTATCTATTTCATACGACTCAACATCTATTACTTGTTTCATCTTTTGAGCTGTGATTTTCAAGTTGTTTCTTAGCTACTTTCAGTTTGTATGAAAAAAGAGAAAAGGGGAAAAAAAGAATAAAACAAAGAAAAAAAAGAAAAATAGTAAACTACAAGCACGAAACTGCGTACCGATCCCAATATGTATCCTTCAACATTCTTCTTGTCAAATTCAATTCCCCCTAGTCATCACAACAGATGACAAGAAAACAAACCTACATTGAAAAGTGAACCAAACATGAGAAACAACGCAGATAAATAACACTATAAATTTGCCGAGCACAAAGATCAATTTGAACCTATTCATGGTGTGCATCCTACAAGCTTCTCAGAGGCTACAACTCAACATCCATTACTTGTTTCATATTTTTAACTGTGATTTTCAAGTTGTTTCCTAGCTACTTTCAGTTTATATGAAAATAGAGGAAAGGGGAAAAAAAGAATAAAACAAAAAAAAAGTAAAATAGAAAACTACAAGCGCGAAACTGCGTACCAATTCCGGTATGTATCTTTCAACCTTATTCTTGTCAAATTCAACTCCCCCTAGTCACCATAGCAGATGACAAGAAAACAAACCTACACTTAAAAGTGAACCAAATAGAAGAAACAACGCAAATAAATAACACTATAAATTTGCTGAGCACAAAGACCGATTTGAACCTATTCATGGTGTGCATCCTACAAGCTTCTCAGAGCCATAAAAATTTCTGCAAAATAGAAAGGACATGACAAAGGAAACAGGTGGACGTAGTTTTTTGACCCAAAGAATAAAAGCATTCTGTGCCTCTACACCCCGATGGATGGTCCCCCCTTGTGATAGCTCCGAAATCATTTTCTAAATCCCTTTGCATTGAAAATTTTGAAATAGCTATGGAACAATATGCAGGACATGGTAGCTGGCATGTAAAGACGCATGGTTTCCAGGAACATAAAATAATACCACATAGAAATATGTTTTGCAACATAATTTCGAGGCAGTGACTCCTACCATTGAAAAATATTGCCTACAAGGTGAAAATCACCAAGTAGAAAAAAAGGAATAACAACGAAACGATGGCACAGAAACTTACCCGTCAACGAGGGATGACAAGAGCTCAACCCCAAAACTTGAAAACCGCAACAACAGGTCCAACAACTTGAAAAGTTGAAGAACAACAAATCAGTGAACAACCACGAAGAGGTCCAATTGTAACTGCAGGACCTCAACTTTGCAAAGTTGAATCAAACAAGAACAAGAAGCATGGAATGAACCAATGAAAAAGCATCAACCACTGAACCAGTGATGCCAGTGGAGAACAATTTTGCACAATTTCATTGCAAACAACACCATAAAAAATGTAACGAAACTGTATTGCAATGCATCTGTACAATAAACATTTAAGGCTGTGAGACATGTTAGGTAAACACTTAAGACTATCATAACCATCGAAGGACGTCACTTTGTGCAAACATTTAAGAAAGAATGCAGTGTGGAAGGCCTGTGTACGTACGCAATAACGACAAAGACTCTCGAAGCACACAACAATAAAGAAAAAATCACACATAGTAGTAGTTATAATTTTTTTTTTTTTTAATATAATATCCATGTGCAATACTAATAAGACCTGTAGAGAATGTATTTGAAGCACAAACTTTAGATATGATAGCATATCAAACATTTAGATAAATTTAGCCAGCAGAAAATGCTAAGACAAACATTCGAACTAATGCTAGCATTAATCCACCTTCAAGTAATGCATAAGAAAATATATGATTGAAAAAGAACGTATACAATCAAAAAGTTTGGATATGCTAACATATAAAAAAAGATTGGAGGTCTTATTGTAGGCTTCTCTAACATATAAAACATTGGGAATAGAGAAGCTGACAATAAGACCTCCAATCTTTTTTTATATGTTAGCATATCCAAAATTTTTGATTGTATACGGTCTTTTTGAATCATATATTTTCTTATGCATTGGTTGAAGGTGGATTAATGCTAGCATTAGTTTGAATGTTTGTCTTAGCATTTTATGTTGGCTAAATTTATTTGAATGTTTGATATGCTATCATATCTAAAGTTTGTGCTTCGAATACATTCTCTACAAGTCTTATTAGTATTGCACATGGATAGTATATTAAAATTATTATTTTTTTATTACTGTTAATATCTATGATTTTTTCTTTATTGTTGCGTGTTTTGAGAGTCTTTGTCATTGTTGCGTACGTAAATAGGCCTTCCACGCTGCATTCTTTCTTAAATGTTTTCACAGGGCGACGTCCTTCGACGGTTCTGACAGTCTTAAGTGTTTACCTAACAGGTCTCACAGCCTTAAATGTTTATTGTACAGATGTGTTGCAATACAATTTCGTTCCATTTTTTTTGATGGTGTTGTTTGCAGTGAAATTGTGGAAAATTGTTCTCCACCAACATCACTGGTTTAGTGGTTGATGCTTATTCATTGGTTCTTTCCATGCTTCTTGTTCTTGTTTGATTCAAATTTGCAAAGTTGAGGTCCTGCAGTTATAGTTGGACCTCTTCGTGGTTGTTCACTGATTTGTTGTTCTTCAACTTTGCAAGTTGTTGGACTTGTTGTTGCGGTTTGCAAGTTTTGGGGTTGAGCTCTTGTCATCCCTCTTTGACAGGTAAGTTTTTGTGCCATCGTTTTGTTGCTATTCCTTTTTTTCTACTTGGTGTTTTGCACCTTCCAGGCAAGATTTTTCAATGGTAGGAGTCTGATCGGAATTTTATGAGCAGAACAAAATGAATACAGATTATTAACAGATTCTTAACACAAAATAACAGAGATACAGTAAAACTGGTTTTCTATTCAATAATGAAATAAGCTGAAACTATAAAATGCAGCGGAAACTAGCTTGTTGGAATGGTGACGGCTTATCTCTGAGAAGAGATGTGACGACTGCGCTCATTCGCAAGAAGATCATTACATTGAGGCTCTGAAGGCCTTCTACAATAAACAAAAATGCCCAAAACCCTAGACATCCAAGAAGATGATGCGCCAAAAGTCATGTGGGCCCCGTTTGGGTAAGTTAGTACATTAACTTCCTGGGGTCGTAACTTTTGCATACGATCTCCGTTTTAGGTGTATGATATCTCGTTGGAAAGGTATCATCGAGGAGATTCATTTTGGGGCCTCAATAATTCCATAGGTTATCATTGATAATCTCTATCCCGAAAAACCTTCATTTAGGCCCTCAAAATGGCCCCGGAAGTGAAAACTGCTAAAAATAGTAAATTGCCAAAATTGCCAGAAAACTGTTTTGAGCCAGTTGGAAAAGATGGGTGGCCACCGATATCCATCTACATCAATCCTCCCTCCTTATGAAGAAATGGTCTCCATTTCTTTGAGTTCCCCCATCAGACGATGAAATTTTTGTTGATTTTGGCCCTGTGTGAGCCACTTGCCTTGGTGCAGGAGCTGCCCTGCTTAGACGAATCGATAAAGTTGGATCCTTTGCTGTCGAGTTCCCTTGATCTGTGTGTCCAAAATTTGATCGCTGGATGCTCGTTGGATGTAGTCGGGGTTGAGCTCTGTTGGTGTCAATTGTTCTGCTATGTTTGAGGTGTCCAATAATGGTGGGAAATAAGGGCGAAGGAGATCCACATTGAACACTGGGTGCAGGCTAAGGAAAGGAGGAATGTTGAGCTCAAAAGAATTAACCCCACGGACTTGGTGATGGTGTACGACCTATAATGGAGTGGGTGAAGCTTCCGATGGGGTCCTGTAAGGTGTTCTTTCTGCAAGTGCAACCAAACTTTGTCTCCCACCTGAAACTTATGTGGCACCCGATGTTGATCATGGCACTGTTTGTATTTGTCATTGAACTTCTGTAGGATATCTTGAACCTATTGGTGGATGTGTTGGATCTGCTCAATGAACCGGGTGGCTTTGTCCGCTTCAGTTGGAACAGGAGATGAGTCGGTCAAGCTGAACACAAGGGGAAGTGCAACATCTATGGGACCCAATAGTTGGAATCCCAACCCCACCTGAAAGGGGCTGTGGCCGGTTGAGCTATGCAGGGCTCAGTTGTAGCTATGATATACATAGGGAAGGCTCTCATCCCATGTGCGAGGGTGCTTTGAATTATACATGCGAAGGATATGCACAACCATTCGATTTGTGACCTCGGTTTGGCCATCTGTCTGGGGGTGGAAGGCTGTGGATTTGGTTACCTTGGTGTCCAGCAGTGACCAGAGGCTCAACCCGAATGTGTTGAGAAATTGACTACCCCTATCTGAGACAATGGTTTGTGGGAGTCCAAAATGTACCCAGACCCGTTCAAATAAGATCTTGGTAGTGGCCTCTACTATGATGCTCTTCTTGCAGGCAACCATAATCACCATCTTAGAAAAACGGTCAACAACCACAAAAACACAGTCATTTCCCCGCTTGGTGGATGGGAGGCCCAACATGTAGTCCATTGAGATGGATGCCCATGGCCTATCAGGAGTAGGAAGAGGGGTGTATAGGCCCTATTTCTTAGTCATTGGTTTGGAAATAGCACAGGTAGTGCAGGACCTGATATACTTGCTAACCTCCTGTCAGAGTCTCGGCTAGTAGAAATGTTTTTGTAGCATCACCGCTGTCTTTTCGACGCCGAAGTGTCTTGCCACCTGACTGTAGTGGGATTCCATGATCAACTTCACTTTCTCACTTGATGGAACACAAATATGGCCTAGACGACACAACAACCCATCCCAAAGATAGAAATTATTGACAACTATGTTTTCACCCAACATTTGGTAGGTGGTGGCGAAGTCCGGGTCTGTCTCATGGAGTTGGGGCCATCCAAAGGTCTCATGGACGCAAGAGTCTAGCACTGTGGTGAGTGTCACGACTGGTGGTCTGTTGAGGCAATCAATGATGTGATTGGTGCTTCTTGTTTTATACTTGATGTTGAGGTGGAATTGCTGCAAGTATGTGGACCACTTTTGATGGCGGTCATTATGCAATTTTCCTTGTGTCTGCATAAACTGCAGTGGCTTATAATCAATGTGGATGACTGTCTCCTTCCCAAGAATGTAATGTCTCCATTGGAAGCAGGCTTGCACAATCGAGTACATTTATTTGTTGTAATTAGGGTACTTATGGACAACATCGGATAGTGTGTCACTATGATAGGCCATGGGGTGGACATGTTGAGTGAGAATGACGCCCACAACATAGTCTGAAGCATCTGTGTCGTTCTCAAAGGGATGTTGCAGGTTTGGTAGTGAAAGTACTGGGGATGAGCACAAGCACTGCTTCAATTCATCGAACTCTTGTTGTTGGGACCGGCCCTACGTAAATTTTTCCTTAACACCACCCTTGGTGATTTGGCTGAGGGCCCATGTAATATGGGAGAATCCCAACACAAACCTGCGGTAGAAATTGGTAAGGCCCAAGAAGCTCCGAAGCTCAATGAGTGTGGTTGGGGTTGGCCAGTCACAGATGACTTGGATCTTGGCTAGATCCACATGTACACCATGCTGATCAATGATGTAGCCCAGGTAATGAACCCTATCCATGCCGAAGGATCATTTTTCCAAGTTGGAGTATAGCTTGTGCTGCCGCAGGGTGTGCACAACCTGCTGAATATGCTGCAAGTGTTCCAGCCAAGTCTTGCAGTAAATGAGAATGTCATATAGATACACCACTACAAAATTATTGGTGAATGGTCACAGGATATCATCCATCATACTCATGAAAGTGGTTGGAGCATTTGTCAAACCAAAGGGCATGACCAACCATTCAAAAATGCCTTCCTTTGACTTGAAGGCGGTCTTCCATACATCTGTCTATTCTATTGGGACCTTGTGGTAGCCAGACTTTAGATCAATTTTACTGAAGTATTTGTTCCCCATGAGTTGATCAAGGAGGTCATTGATTCGAGGAATCAGGTACCGATTTTTGACTGTGATTTTATTCAGAGCTCGGTAATCAATGCAGAGTCGCCAGGTTCCATCTCTCTTCTGTACTAGCATGATTGGGCTCCCGCAAGGTGATGATCTGGGATAGATGTGCCCCTTGTGGAGAAGTTCCTAGATTTGTCACTTGATCTCCTCATTCTTTAACAGAGAGTAATGATAGAATGGCCCATTCGGCAACGGTGCACCGGGGGTCAGATCGATGGGGTGCTTGACCTGGCAGTGCAGAGGTACCTTGGTAGGTGAGGAGAAGATATCCGAGTATTCTTCTACGACCTTATCTACTTGCTTCTGTTATGTGGAGGGGTCAGCCGCAAAGACCCTAGATGTGGCTGACATCTTTCTCTTATTCTGAGAGAGAATTACGAAGAAGACAAACTTCCCCATCTGAGAGATGACCTTCCTGCAATGCTTAGCAGAGATCAAGGAAATAACACTAGGTGGGACTGCCTCAGGTATCCTGTACAATTTCCTGTTCAAAGTAATAATAACACTACGAGGCCTAGATTCATATACAACATGATGTTTCCATAAATAAGGTTGGCCCAAAATAGCATCACAAACTTCAAGAGGAGCAACATCACACAATACCTTGTCTTTGAAGGGCTTGATTCCATATGACAGTCGACACTGTTGGCTGATGCGGAGATCGCTTCCTTGGTGGAGCCATTCGATGGTGTAGGGTTGCGGGTGAGGCATTGTGGGTAGGACCAGCCACTTGACGTCCTCTGCAGAGATGAGGTTCTTCTGGCTACTGCTATCAATGATGAAGTACAAAGGGGTGCCTTTTACCCACATTTGTGAATGGAAGAGGCGCTCTCCTTCTTCTGGCTCATCTAGTTCACCAGGCTGGAGCTTGGTGGTAGCAATGGTGGCACTAGGTTCTACGTCAATGATCCATCTTCCCCTTTCTGGTTCTGTCTCAAATTCAGACTCTGCATCTGATTTAGAAGCTTTCACTTCAGCCACCAACGACTGCTTTGAGCAACAATCGACAGTGTTATGCCAAAAGCTCTTGTGGAAGTCGCACCACTTCCTAGTATCTTTCTTTGTCTTTCTAGTGTCCTTCTTTTCTTGCAGCTTGGACTGGTTGTCCTGATACTATCCATATTTTTTCTATCCTTCTTTCTATGGGTTGGGGCCACCCTTTCTTGGCTTTTTTTGTGAGGGGTTCCCAGGCCCAAATTGTTGCGTCTTTTATTTGAGCTTCTGCTCGATTCTGATGGCATATCGGTAGGCCACGCCCAAGGATGAGATGTCTAGAAATTCCATTTTGTCTGGATGTATCTATGCAGAGCACCGTGATACTTGAGCACAAGATGTCACTCTGAATCTTTGATACCCAACTTGGTGCACAAGGTATGGAAGATATTTGTGAAATCTGGCACTGCTTGGTCTCTTTCTTGTCGCAGTGTGGTCGATTTGGTATATAAGTCATCATAACTTCCAACATGGTAGTATTGTTCCTGATTATCATCCCTGAAGGAATCCCAGATGGCTATGACTGTAAATAATGAGGGTTCCTCTGTTTCCTTTTGCTCACAGAACGTTTCCCACCAATCTTTGACATGGGGGACGGCTTTGAGGAGTGAAAAAGTAATCTTTTCTCTATTCGAGAAGTTATGGACATAAAAATACCCTTCTAGCAGATTCAACCACTACAACATCTGCATCTATTTGACCTTCAAATATAGAAATATCAAAGTTTATTTGTACCTTGAAGGGGGTGGCACCTTTGCTCGAAGAAGATGTGTCTCCTGTTGCTAGTCGCTGAAGGATTTGCGCGAAACTATCCATCATCTCATTCCTTTGTTGGGTGAGGGATTCCTCAATCAACAGTTTGAAAGGATATCATGTCTCATCATCTTTCTTTTCTCCTACCATGAGAGGTCGCTTGGGTGTGTGAGAGCTTTTGTCCTCAAGAGAAACAAGCTCAAGACCCAACTCTTTGTACTCTAACCTCGTTGGGGACATGCATTAAGACGACAAGGAGCAGACCACTCTGATACCACTGATCAAAATTTTATGAAAATAATGAAATGAATATATATTATTAACAGATTCTTAACACAAAATAACAGAGATACAGTAAAAATCGTTTTCTATTCAATAATGAAATAAGCTGAAACTGTAAAATGCAGCTGAAACAAGCTTGCTGGAATGGTGACAGCTTATCTCTGAGAAGAGATGGGACGACTGCACTCATTCATAAGAAGATCATTACAATGAGTCTCTGAAGGCCTTTTACAATAAACAAGAATGCCAAAAAACCTAGACATCCAAAAACCTAACCCTAGGAGATGAAGCGCCAAAAGTCATGTGGGCCCCATTTGGGTAAGTTATTACATTATCTTCCCAGGGTCATAACTTTTGCATACAATCTCCATTTTAGGCGTATGATAGACCATTGGAAAGGTATCATCAAGGAGATTCAATTTTTGACCTCAATCATGCCATAGGCAAGAATTGATAATCTCTATCATGAAAAACCTTCATTTAGGCCCTCAAAATGGCCCTGGAAGTGAAAACTGCTAAAAATAGTAAATTGCCAAAATTTCCAGAAAACTGTTTTGAGCCAGTTGGAAAAGGTGGGTGGCCACCGATATCCATATGCATCAATCCTCCCTCCTTAGGAATAAATGGTCTCCATTGCATTGAGTTCCTCCATCAGATGAGGAAATTTCTGCTGAATTTGGCCCCGCGTGAGCCACTTGCCTTGGTGCAGGAGCTGCCCTACTTTGATGACTCGATAAAAATGGATCCTTTGCTGTCGAGTTCCCTTGATCTGTGTGTCCACAATATGATTGTTGGATTCCTATTGGATGCAGTCGAGGTTGAGCTCTGTTGGTTTCAGTTGTTCTGCTACGTCTGAGGTGTCCAATAATGGTGGGAAATAAGGGCGAAGGAGATCCGCATTGAACACTGGGTGCATGCCAAGGAAATGATGAATGTTGAGCTCAAAATCATTATCCCCCATGACATTGGTGATGGTGTACGACCCATAAGAGTGTGGGTGAAACTTCCAATGGGGTCCTGTAAGGCGTTCTTTCTACAAGTGTAAGCAAACTTTGTCTCCCACCTGAAACTTATGTGGCACTCGATGTTGATCATGGAGATGTTTGTACTTGTCATTGGACTTTTGTAGGATATCATGAACCTGTTGATGGATGTGCTAGATCTGCTCAATGAACCAGGTGGCTTTGTCAGGTTCAATTGGAACATGAGATGAGTCGGTCAAGCTGACCGCAAGGGGAAGTGCAACATCTATGGGACCCAATGGTTGGAATCCCAACCCCACTTGAAAGGGGCTATGGCCGGTTGGGCTATGCAGGGATCGGTTTTAGCTATGCTGGACATAGAGAAAGCTCTCATCCCATGTGCGAGGGTGCTTTGAATTATACATGTGAAGGATATGCACAACCATTTGATTTATGACCTTGGTTTGGCCATCTGTCTGGGGGTGGAAGGTCGTGGATTTGGTTAACCTAGTGTCGAGTAGTGACCAGAGGCTCGACCAGAATGTGATGAGAAATCAACTGTCCCTATCTGAGACAATGGTTTGTGGGAGTCCAAAATGTACCCAGACCCATTCAAAGAAGAGCTTGTTAGTGGCCTCTGCTGTGATGCTCTTCTTGCAGGCAACCATAATCGCCATCTTAGAAAAGCGGTCAACAACCATAAAAACACAATCATTTTCCCGCTTGGTGGACAGGAGGCACAACATGTAGTCCATTGAGATGGATTTCCATGGCCTGTCAGGAATAGGAAGTGGGGTGTATAGGCCCTGTTTCTTAGTGGTTGGTTTGGCAATAGTGCAGGTAGTGGAGGACCTGATATACTTGTTGACCTCTTGTCGGAGTTTCGACCAGTAGAAATGTTTCTGTAGAATCGCCACTATCTTTTAGACACCGAAGTGTCCTGCCACCCGACTGTAGTGGGCTTCCCAGATCAGCTTCACTCACTTGCTTGATGGAACACGGATATGGCCTAGATGACCAAAAAACCCATCCTAAAGATAGAAATTATCGACAACTATGTTTGCACCCAACATTTGGTAGGTGGTGGCGAAGTCTAGGTTTGTCTCATAGAGTTGGGGCCATCCATAGGTCCCATGGACGCAAGAGTCTAGCACTATGGTGAGTACTGCAACTGGTGGTTTTCTAAGGCAATCAACGACATGATTGGTGCTTCTTGTTTTATACTTGATGTTGAGGTGGAATTGCTGCAAGTATGTGGACCACTTTTGATGACGGTCATTCTGCAATTTTCCTTGTGTCTTCATAAACTACAGTGGCTTATGATTAGTGTGGATGACTGTCTCCTTCCCAAGAATGTAATGTCTCCACCGGCGGCAGGCTTGCACAATGGAGTACATTTCTNACGACATGATTGGTGCTTCTTGTTTTATACTTGATGTTGAGGTGGAATTGCTGCAAGTATGTGGACCACTTTTGATGACGGTCATTCTACAATTTTCCTTGTGTCTTCATAAACTACAGTGGCTTATGATTAGTGTGGATGACTGTCTCCTTCCCAAGAATGTAATGTCTCCACCGGCGGCAGGCTTGCACAATGGAGTACATTTCTTTATCATAATTAGGGTACCTATGGACAACATCAGATAGTGTCTCACTATGATAGGCCACGGGGTGGCCGTGCTGAGTGAGAACGACACCCACAACATGGTCTGAAGCATCTTTCTAGATCTCAAAGGGATGCTACAAGTTTGGTAGTGAAAGTACTGGGGATGAGCACAAACACTGTTTCAAATCATCGAATTCTTGTTGTTGTGACCGACCCCATGCAAATGTTTCCTTACTACCACCCCTAGTGATTTTGCTGAGGGCCCATGCAATATGGGAGAACCCCAACACAAACCTGCGGTAGAAATTGGCAAGGCCCAAGCAGCTCCAAAGCTTAGTGAGTGTGGTTGGGGCTGGCCAGTCATAGATGACTTGGATCTTGGATGGATCCACATGTACACCATGTTGATCAATGATGTAGCCCAGGTAATGGACCCTATCCATGCCGAAGGATCATTTTTCCAAGTTGGCGTATAGCTTGTGCTACCACAGGGTGTGCAAAACCTGCTGAATATGTTGCAAGTGTTCCACCCAAGTCTTGCAGTAAATGAGAATGTCATCCAGATACACCACTACAAAATTATTGGTGAATGGTCGCAGGATATCGTCCATTATCCTCATGAAAGTGGTCGAAGCATTTGTCAAACCAAAGGGCATGACCAACCATTCAAAAAGGCCTTCCTTTGACTTGAAGACGGTCTTCCATACATCTATCTATTCTATTGGGACCTGGTGGTAGCCAGACTTCAGATCAATCTTACTGAAGTATTTATCCCCATGAGGTTATCAATGAGGTTGTCGATTCGAGGTTACTGTGATTTTATTCAGAGCCTGATAATCAATGTAGAGTCACGAGGTTCCATCTTTCTTATTTACCAGCATGATTGGGCTCCTGTAAGGTGATGAGATGGTATGGATGTGCCCCTTGTGGAGAAGTTCTTGGATTTGTCACTTGATCTCCTCATTCTGTAACAGAGAGCGACGATAGACTGGCCCATTTGGTAGTGGTGCACCAGGGGTCAAATTGATGGGGTGCTTGACCTGGCAGTGCAGAGGTACCCCAGTAGGTGAGGAGAAGATATCCAAGTATTCTTCCACAACCTTATATACTTGCTTCTGCTGTGTGGAGAGGTTGGACGTAGAGACCCTAGATGTGGCTGTGATCTTTCGCTTATTCTGAGAGAGAATCACGAAGAAGACAAAATTCCCCATCTAGGAGATGACCTTCTTGCATTGCTTAGTAGATATCAAGGAAATAGCACTAGGTGGGACTGCCTTAGGTATCCTGTACAATTTCCTGTTCAAAGTAATAATAATACTACGAGGCCTAGATTCATATACAACATGACGTTTGCATAAATAAGGTTGGCCCAAAATAACATCACAATCTTCAAGAGGAGAAACAACACACAATACCTTGTCTTTGAAGGGATTGATGCTGTATGAAAGTCAACACTGTTGGCTGACATGGAGATCGCTTCCTTGGTAGAGCCATCCAATGGTGTAGGGTTGTGGGTGAGGTGTTGTGGGCAGGGCCAGCCGCTTGATGACCTCTGCAGAGATGAGGTTCTTCTGGCTACCACTATCAATGATGAAGTGCAGCGGGATGCCTTTTATCCACATTTGTGAATGGAAGAGGTGCTCTCCTTCTTTTGGCTTGTCTGGTTCACCAGGGTAGAGCTTGGTGGTAGAAGCGGTGGCACTAGGTTCAACGTCAATGATCTGTCTTCCCCTTTCTGGTTTTGGCTTAGATTCAGACTCCACATCTAATTCAAATGCTTTCACTCTGGCCACCAATGACTGCTTTGAGCGACAATTGACAGTGTTATGCCAAGGCCTCTTGTGGAAGTCGCACAACTTCCCAATATCTTTCTTTGTCTTTCTAGTGTCCTTCTTTGCTTGTAGCTTGGACTGGTTGTCCTGATACTATCCGTATTTGCTCTATCCTTTGTTTTTTGGGTTGGGGTCACCCTTTCGTGGCTTTTGTTGTGAGGGGTTCCTAGTCCCAAATTGCCACGTCTTTTGTTTGAGCTTCTGCTCGATTTTGACAGCATATCGGTAGGCCACGCCCAAGGATGAGATTTCTAGAAATTCCATTTCGGTTTGGATGTATCTACGTAGAGCATCACGATACTTGAGCACCATATGTCGTTTTGAATCTTTGATACCCATCTTGGTGCGCAAGGTATGGAAGATATTTGTGAAATATGGCACTGCTTGGTCTCTTTCTTGCTGCAGTGTGGTCCATTTGGTATATAAGTCATCGTAACTTCCGACAGGGTGGTATTGTTCCTTAATAGCATCCTTGAAGGAATCCTAGGTGGCTGTGATTGTAAATAATGAGGGTTCCTCTGTTTCCTTTTGTTCACAGAACGTTTCCCACCAATCTTTGACATGGGGGATGGCTTTGAGGAGAATAAAAGTAATCTTTTCTCTATTCGAGAAGTTATGGACATAAAAATACCCTTCTAGCAGATTCAACCACTCTTCTACAACATCTGTGTCTATCTGGCCTTCAAATATAGGAATATCGAAGTTTAATTGTACCTTGAAATGGGTGGCACCTCCGCTCGAAGAATATGCGTCGCCTATTGGTAGTCGCCGAAGGATTTGCGCGAAACAATCCATCATCTCATTCCTCTGTTGCATGAGGGATTCCTCAATCAACATTTTGAAAGGATCTCCTGTCCCGTTATCTTTATTTTCTCCTGCCATGAGAGGTCACTTGGGCATGCGAGAGATTTTTTCCTCAAGAGAAACAAGCTCAAGACCCAACTCTTTATACTTTGACCTCGTTGGGGACATGCCTTAAGACGACAAGGAGAAGACCGCTCTGATACCACTGATCCAAATTTTATGGGCAGAATGAAATGAATACATATTATTAACAGATTCTTAACACAAAATAATAGAGATATAGTAAAACTGGTTTTCTATTCAACAATGAAATAAGTTGAAATTGTAAAATGCAGCAGAAACATGCTTGCTGGAATGGTGGTGGCTTATCTATGAGAAGAGATGTGATGGCTGCACTCATTCACAAGAAGATAATTATAATGAGGCTATGAAGGATTTTTACAATAAACATGAATGCCAAAAACCCTAGACATCCAAAAACCTAACCCTAGGAGATGAAGCGCCAAAAGTTATGTTGGCCCCGTTTGGGTAAGTTGGTACATTAACTTCCCGGGGTCGTAAATTTTGCATACGATCTCTGTTTTAGACATATGATAGCCCGTTGGAAAAGTATCATCAAGGAGATTCTTTTTTGGGCCTCAATAAAGCTATAAGTAATGATTGAGAAGCTTAATCCCAAAAAAACTCCTTTTAGGCCCTCAAAATGGCCCCGGAAGTGAAAACTGCTAAAAATAGTAAATTGCCAAAATTGCCAGAAAAATGTTTTGAGCTAGTTGGAAAAGGTGGGTGGCCACCGATATCCATATGGATCAATCCTCCCTCCTTAGGAAGAAATGGTCTCCATTGGGTTGATTTCCTCCATTAGATGAGGAAATTTCTACTGAATTTGGCCCCGCGTGAGCCTCTTGCCTTGGTGCAGGAGCTGCCCTGCTTTGACGACTCGATAAAGCTGGATCCTTTGCTGTCAAGTTCCCTTGATCTGTGTGTCCACAAGATGATCAATAGATGACTATTGGATGCAGTCAGGGTTGAGCTCTGTTGGAGTCAACTGTTCTGCTACGTCTGAGGTGTCCAATAATGGTGGGAAATAAGGGAAAAGGAGATCCACGTTGAACACTAGGTGTAGGCCAAGAAAAGGAGGAATGTTGGCTCAAAATCATTATCCCTCATGGACTTGGTGATAGTGTACAACCCATAACGGAGTGGGTGAAGCTTCTGATGGGGTCCTGTAAGGTGTTCTTTCTGCAAGTGCAACCAAACTTTGTCTCCCACCTGAAACTTATGTGGCACCCGATGTTGATAATGGCTCTGTTTGTACTTGTCATTGGACATATGTAGGATATCTTGAACCTATTGGTGGATGTGCTGTATCTTCTCAATGAACCAGGTGGCTTTGTTAGCTTCAGTTGGAAAAGGAGGTGAGTCGGTCGAGCTAACTGCAAGGGGAAGTCCAACATCTATGGGACCCAATGGTTGGAATCCCAACCCCACCTGAAAGGAGCTGTGGCTGGTTGAGCTATGCAGGGCTCGGTTGTAGCTATGATGGACATAGGGAACACTCTCATCCCATGTGCGAGGGTGCTTTGAATTATACATGTGAAGGATATGCACAACCATTCGATTTATGACCTTAGTTTGTGTTGGACAAATGAGAGGGGGGGGGGGTGAATCAGTTGTTACCGTGCTTAAACAATTATGATTATTTTAAAATCTTTACAGAGCACTCAATGACAATCATAATAATGTACGGAAGTAAGCAATAGAACATTCAACATCATTCACACATATGAGATACACAGAGACAGATATTTCCCGAGGAAACCCTTAAAGGGTAAAAACCTCTTCTTCTTTATATGATAAGTAATCTTTACATTCTATACATTATCAGACTTATGAGCACCAACTCATAATGAGGCTACAACTTCTATTTTGCAAGATGCTACTTGCTGAGAGCACCAACTCTCTGGATTCTCTAGCACCCACTAGAAGGAAGCACCGACTCCTTGGTTTCTCTAGCAGCCACTAGAAGGAAGCACCAACTCCCTGGTTTCTCTAGCAGCCACTAGAAGGAAGAACCAACTCCCTAGTTCCTCTAGCACCCACTAGAAGGAAGCAACAACTCCCTAAGTGTTCCAACCCCAACTGGATGGAAGCACCAACTTCCAGTCACACAAGCACCAACCTGTATAACAGAGAACAACAATTCTCCCTTGCACCACACTGCCACCCTGCTTTCTCTGGCTGCAACCAGATGGAAGCTACAACTCCCTGTGTTTAAACACTCACTTGAACCTTTGAGGACAACAGTCCTCCCTAGCACCTCCCTACCACCCTGAAATATAACACTACTAGTCTCATCACTGTTCTGCTACACTGGCCTACTCTGTCTTCCTCACTGTCTTCCTGCACACATGCCTTGCACTTTTTGTTCTTCTACCTTTTATGCTCTATGCGCCATGTCCATTCAATGCACCATTCCTCTTCTATGTATTTCAGCTGCTGCACAATGCCTCCTTCTACATGCCTGAATCATTCTCAATAACAACCCTCATCTCTTCTTTGTTCTGCATTCTTATAGTCTATGTGCACCTTGTGCATCCTCTATTCACAATGCTTGTACATTCTCTCCCCATGTCGAGTGCTCTACCTGATCATCATTGCAACTCTTCAGCTTCTTTGGATGTTAAATCCATGCATCCATCGTCACTGGGTGTTATGCCGATATTCCTTACCCTCTCCAGCAGTTGAGACTCTTCATCTTCTCTGTCACAGTCGAGCTCATTCCCTCTGTTGCAGTTCCAGGCTCCAATAGTCTTACATATGTCAATAGCCTCTATGAACAATCTTTATGCCACTAGAAGATGCCTCGAGACTCTTCATCTTCTCTGGTAATCACCCTAAAGTCTCTTCAAGTCCTCTGGCAAAAACCATCAGTCCTTTCTAGTAGTTACACTGTGAACCTCCAAGAAAACGCATCAACAACTGAATCGCCAACCGTCCAAGAGTCATGATTTAGTTCTGCTAACTGAATCGTAAGTGATTGATTAACTGTGAAGAGAAATAGTAGCCCTTCGATCAGATTTCCAAGTATCCAACACCGCTGGATTACAAGCACAGGGTCTCGTGTTGATTTTGATATTTCACATTTCGGCATTTTGGCATTCCTGTGGTGAAGAGTCTTGACTCTTCATGTTACGGTCGTTGAAAAGGAGCTTAGCTTGGTGTTAGCTCCTCCCTCTCACATGACCACTGACGGTGACCATAGCTTACACCAAAAGGTGTTTTCACAATTTCAACATTTCGACATTTCGACATTCTTGTGGTGAAGTGTTTTGACACTCCAACTCCCGGTATCCGAAACCTACACCAAAAGGTGTTTTTCACATTTCGGCATTTTGAAATTTCACATGTCGCGAATTCCTTTTGCGAGGCATCTTGACTCTCCAAGTCACGATCTCCGAAATGGAGTTTAGTTGTTAGCGCCTTCCTCCAACTCTCGACGATGTGACCACATCCTATGACCACTCGCTAATCATTTGAGTGCTTCGCTCTTCAGATCAATGGTCCACAATCCGTGGTGATCAGATGACTATCCTCCACCCTAGAACTTCAGCTTTCGGGACTTTGGGGGAGAGTTGATGCTAAAACTCCTAAAACTAAATTCCTAGAATGACATCACTCGATGACGTCTCGTGATCCGTGTGTCTACCACGTGTCACTCAGAATTGTGATTTCCAGGTTCCTGAAATGCCAAATCAACTTGACACTTGTTCTTATATGATTGCACCACATGTCCTTTCTGATGTAGACTGCCATCTGTCCTTGTTGACATGGTCTGCCACATTCACCTCCTGGGTCTAACGGCGCAGATTTGTCCTTGATCCAACGACTAGGATTATTTTGCGATTTCGCATATCGCGAGTTCAAGAGGTTAGGGAACCCCGTTCCTTTGAATTTCCAATCAGCGAAATGACGATATTTCACCACGTGTCCTATGGACCCAACGGTCCAAATATTATCATGATTTCGAAACTTCACGACCCTTCGTCGTGTCTGTTTCAGGATTTCGGGGTTTCACATTTCACAACTTCGGGACTCCTGTGATGAAGAGTCTCGACTCTTGACTCCTCCAACTCCTGGTATCCGAAACTCCGAAACGTCATGGTTTCACATTTCGCGACTTCATCATTCTTGTCATGAGTTTCCTTGACACCTCCAACTCCCGGTATCTGAAACTCTGAAATGGAGATTAAGTCGTGGTTTCACATTTCACGATTTTCTGCCATGAGTTGCTTCCTTGACTCCTAGAGTTTACGCTTATGAATGGGATCCAATGATCACTTGTTGAACTTTCCATTGCCATGCCATTATCCCTGCGCTACTGGTCGTGATCTTTTCCATCAATGACAAACACACATACTCTACACTATCTCTTCTAATCTTATCAAGCTTGCTCTGCTATGTCTTCCCAAAATACTTCTGGTGCCTGCCTGACACATTCTTCCTGTATTTAAGCCATCGTCGTTGTTGTACTTGCCATCAATGACAAGAATACGCTGCTTGTAAAACATGCCAACAATCTCCCCCTTTGGCATTGATGGCAACAAAGGCACCTAGACTCTTTTCTCCCCCTTTGACATCAATGTCAAAGAAAACACGCTCCCCCTGAGCTGTTTCAGTATTTTTATGAGGTATCAGATATTAAGCCAACACAAACTCCCCCTGACAGGATGGGCTCTCTTATTTGAGGCCTGCAGAATATTTGTATCTAAACCAGAGTCTTCTCCTTCTGATTCTTGGACCTGTTCATATTCAGCTTCCGCTGTATCCTCTATAGAATACTCAATATTGCTCACCTCTCTTACTGGGACTCCTTTATCAACCTTTTCTTGTCATAACTAGATGACTCCCCCTGTCACTGCTCTCTCTGCTTCTAACTATTTTCCCCCTTTGTTCCTAAAAGGTTAGCTTTCCTTGACAAGGTCTTTCCTCTTGTTATCTCTACAGGATGTCATGTATATCATTTTGTAAAACAAAATGCTGTTGTTGAAGATGCTGTTGTCCTACTGAAACACTGCGTAATTGTAGCTTGTACTTTTTAAATAACCCTTGGATATCCCCATTGATTCTCATCGATCTCTATTACTGCAATTTCATTTTTCTTCCATGATGCATACAATCCAAGGTTTTTATGACCATATTCAATCACAAGAAAAAACCGCTACAACCACTTTCATGCCTGCTTTTCTTTTTCACAGATGAAGGACCTGTATCAGGTTTCATAGGAGTATTGATTTCTTCCTTGTTGTATCCAATACCAAATTTTTCATTTGGTGATCTCTGACTATCCAAGAGATTATCCAGGGTCATGGAGCTGTTTAAGAACTTGCTTTGGGTGTTTGACTTCTCAACCTTCAAAACTTTAGCTTCCATGTCATGACATGATTCTTCTTCTACTTCTTCCATGGGATAGATGCTAACTGAACATTCTTTTATTGTATCTGTGTCTTCTTCTTTAATTGCAGGGGAGGATTCAATATCAACATCATTAATTGTCCTTATGCCTTTATTCACCACTTGTCCTGAGTTTACATTTACCTTACACTCTTTGGACGTGAACACCTCTTCACTACCTCTGTCACACTTTTGACTCGTACTGAGCAAATTATGTTTCAGACCATCCACAAGTAGCACGTACTAGGAATCTCCTTTGACATTACTCAAACTCACCATCCCTCTATCCTTGATTTTACCTAGTTCATCATTTTCAAGGATCACATTTCCTATTTTTCTTTTACTTATTGACAGAAACTTATCCTTGTCTCCAGTCATGTGCATGGAACATCCACTGTCTATATTCCCAGATGCCTTTTGTTTTTGAGTTGAAAGTGCTAGACCACCTTTTTCACTATCTTTCCTTTTCCTTGTGCTGGCCTTTCTATCTAAGAACTTTATCTTTGGATATGCTTTGTAATTCTTCAGATGGTAGTTTGCAGCTTTGTGGCCAAAGTTGTGACAATTATTGTTAGAAAAACAGGACCGTGGAGCAATAAAATAAAACAAATGCAGAAACAAAACACAAAAGACACACAATACAAGAGAGACACAGATTTACGTGGTTCACTGAGTGTGGGCTACGTCCACCAGAGAAATTTCCAGGTCCTTCCTTTATTATTATCCAACAAATGAAG
>ML781746.1:302586-351926 GCA_009831015.1 Picea engelmannii | reverse complement strand
TTTATTCCTTGGAAATCTTAATTGCTCATGTCTAAGTCTTAAGGAACAATTTACAACTTTGTGACCAAAGTTAGAACAGTAGAAACAATATCCATAGAAAAATTCTTTGTACCTGGAAAATGGTTGTCTTCTTTGAGAAAATTTATTTCTTCCATGTTGATGATTTCCTTGAGCAGGGAGTGTATTATTTCCTTTTTCTATAGATTCAGTTCTTGCACCTTTTTCCTTATTCCTCCTAGGCGGTTGATTATCTTCCTTTGTTTCTGCAGGTTTGTTGTCGTCATTGGTTGTAGATTTGACAAACTTGTTGAAGTATTTGTTACTTGGATGACCACTACTTGATCCCTCTTCATAACCCAACCCTATTTTCAACTTTGGATTCCTTTGCTGATTCAGAATGGTGGCTAATCCTTCTGAGGCTTTGATACTTGACAGATTCTGATGATACAAGGCTTGAAACTTCTCCAACTCTTTCCTAGTTTTCACTACTTCTTCTTCCAGAGCTTTACATCTTGCCTTCTTTTCTGATAACTATTGCTTCAGAATATCCTCAATTTTCTTTGCCTCTTCTAATTCCACTTTTATCAGGGAAAAGTCTTCATCAGACCATTTACTATCTTTCTCAAACTGTATCAGCAATTGTTTTTGCTTTCTGTTCTTAATTCCGAGTCTGTCAATCTCTTCTAGTGCACTGATCAGTTCTCCTTCCATATCAACCACAACTTCTTGTTCATTAGCCTCACTTCCTGTGATTTTATTATCATAATCATCTTGGGCCATAAGCATGAAGTCATTGTCCTTATCTTTACACGAGGAGTCATTATCTGTGTCTTCTGAAGAGTTAACATCGTTTACACATAAACTTTTCTTTCTGCCAAATCTTTTAGGTTTGAACTTCTTTTCACCTTTAGAGTTCTGATCATGTTTCTTGTGTGGACATTTATTTGCAAAATGACCTATCTTACCACAGTTGAAACATTTGAAGGGCAACTTACCTTGGTACTTGCCTATCCTTTCTTTAGTCTTCTCACGAATTTTGCTTCAATTTCATCAGGCTCAGAATCTTCATTCTTATCTACTTTAAATGATGCTTCTCTAGAGGTGGGTTTATTTGTAACTATCCTCATTTCATATGCAATCAAAATTCCTAGAAGTTGATCAAAAGCCAAAGCCTTTATATCATTAATTTCTTCTATAGTTGAGACCTTTGGGTTGAACCTATTTGGCAGAGATCTCAAAATTTTCTGAACTAAAGAGTGTTGATAAATTTTTTCACCAAGTGATTTCATTGCATTTACTAGTTCTTCAACTCTCAGAAAATGCTTCCCAATGGTTTCATCTTCTTTCATCTGTAGCTTTTCAAACTGTACTCTATAGGTTTGAGGCTTGGCATCTTTTACCTTCTCATTACCTTCATAACTACTAATGAGTTTGTCCCACATTTCTTTGGTAGTTTGAAGATGCATCACCTTTACAAACTCAGCTTTTGCAAGTCCATTCAAGATAGCATTCATTCCCTTAACATTAAAGCTAAATTCTAACTTATCATCCTTGGAAGCTAGCACAACAGGCTTTATGTATCCAGTCTCTACTACATCCCAAACATCAACACCTAAGGCCATTAGGTATGTTCTCATTTTAACCTTCCAAAAGGTGAAGTTTGTTCCATTGAACAGAGGGGCCTTATTGGTTGAATTTCCTTCGTGGATTAACATGTTTAAGCTCTAGGATCTACCCTTAGATAAAAGGGGCCAGCTCTGATACCAATTGTTGGACAACTAAGAGGGGGGGGGGTGAATCAGTTGTTACCGTGCTTAAACAATTATGCTTATTTTAAAATCTTTACAGAGCACTCACTGAGAATCACAATAATGCAGGGAAGTAAGCAATAGAACATTCAACATCATTCACACATATGAGATACACAGAGACATATATTTTCTAAGGAAACCCATAAAGGGTAAAAACCTCTTCTTCTTTATATGATAAGTAATCTTTACATTCTGTACATTATCATACTTATGAGCACCAAGTCATAATGAGGCTACAACCTCTATTTTGCAAGCTGCTACTTGCTGAGAGCACCAACTCTCTCGATTATCTAGCATCCACTAGAAGGAAGCACCGACTCCCTGGTTTCTCTAGCACCCACTAGAAGGAAACACCAACTCCCTAGTTTCTCTAGCACCCACTAGAAGGACGCACCAACTCCCTGGTTTCTCTAGCACCCACTAGAAGGAAGCAAAAACTCCCTAAGTGTTCCAACACCAACTGGATGGAAGCACCAACTTCCAGTCACACAGGCACCAACTTGTATAACAGAGAACAACAGTTCTCCCTTGCACCACCCTGACACCCTGGTTTCTTTGGAGATGGAAGCTGTAACTCCCTGTGTTCACACACCCACTTGAACCTCTGAGGACAACAGTCCTCCCTAGCACCTCCCTACCACCCTAAAATATAAAACTTTTCTTTCTGTGAATTTATTTCAGTGATTTAATGTTCATCAATGGCTTACCAGTCTCATCACTATTCTGCTACACTACCCTACTCTGTCTGCCTCACTGTCTTCCTACACACATGCCTTGCACTTTCTTTTCTTCTACCTTTTATGCTCTATGTGCCATGTCCATTCAATGCACCATTCATCTTCTATGTATTTCAGCTGCTGCACACTGCCTCCTTCTACACGCCTAAATCACTCTCAACAACAACCCTCATCTCTTCTTTGTTCTGCATTCTTATAGTCTTTGTGCACCTTGTGCATCCTCTATTCACAATGATTCTACATGCTCTCCCTATGTCGAGTGCTCTACCTGATCATCATTGCAACTCTTCATCTTCTCTGGCTATTAAGCCCATGTGTCCATCATCACTGGGTGTTATGTCGAGATTCCTTAGCCTCTCCAACAGTCGAGACTCTTCGTCTTCTCTGTCACAGTTGAGCTCATTCCTTGTGTTGCAGTTCCAGGCTCCAATGGTCTTACATCTGTCAATAGCCTCTATGAACAATCTTCATGCCACTGGAATATGGCTCGAGACTCTTCATCTTCTCTGGCGATCACCCTAAAATCTCTTCGAGTCCTCTGGCAGAAACCATCAGTCCTTTCTAGCAGTTACACTGTGAACCTCCAAGAAAACGCATCAGCAACTGAATTTCCAACCGTCCAAGAGTCATGATTCAGTTCTGCTAATTGAATCGTAACTGATCGATTAACTATGAAGAGCAACAATATCCCTTCAATTAGATTTCCAAGCATCCAACACCGTTGGATTACAAGCACAGGGTCTCGCGTTGATTTCACCATTTCGCATTTCAACATTTCGACATTTTGGCATTCCTATGGTGAAGAGTCTTGACTCTTCATGTTACGATCGCTGAAAAGGAGCTTAGCTTGGTGTTATCTCCTCCCTCTCACATGACCACTAACGGTGACCACAACCTACACCAAAAGGTGTTTTCGCAATTTCGACATTTCAACATTCCTGTGGTGAAGTGTTTCAACACTCCAACTCCCGGTATCCGAAACCTACACCAAAAGGTGTTTTTCACATTTCATGATTTCACATGTCGTGAATTCCTGTTGCGAGGAATCTCGACTCTCCAAGTTGCGATCTCTGAAATGGAGTTTAGTTGTTAGCGTCTTCCTCCAACTCTCGACGATGTGACCACAACCTATGACCACTCGCTAATCATTTGAGCACTTCGCTCTTTAGATCAATGGTCCATGATCTGTGGTGATTGGACGACTATCCTCCACCTTGAAACTTCAACTTTTGGGACTTTGGGGTAGAGTTGATGCTAAAACTCCCGAAACTAAGTTTTTGGAATGACGTCAATCGATGACGTGTCGTGATCCGTGTGTCTGCCACGTGTAACTCAGAATTGTGATTTCCAGGTTCCTAAAATGCCAAATCAACTTGACACTTGTCCTTATATGATTTCCCCACATGTCCTTTCTGACATAGGCTGCCACCTGTCCTTGCTGACATGGTCTGCCACATTCACCTCCTGGGTCTGACGACGCAGATTTGTCCTTGATTCAACAACTAAGATTTTTTCGCTATTTCACATATCACGAGTTCAAGAGGTTAGGGAACCCCATTCTTTTGACTTTCCAGTCAGCGAAATGATGATATTTCACCACGTGTCCTATGGACCCAATGGTCCAGATCTTATCGTGATTTCGAAACTTCACGAGCCTTCGTTGTGTCTGTTTCGGGATTTCAGGGTTTCACATTTTGCAACTTCGGGACTCCTGTGATGAAGAGTCTCGACTCTTGACTCCTCCAACTCCTGGTATCCGAAACCCCGAAATGTCGTGGTTTCACATTTCGTGATTTCATGATTCTTGTTGTGAGTTTCCTTGACACCTCCAACTCCTGGTATTCGAAACTCCGAAATGGAGATTAAGTCGTGGTTTCGCATTTCGCGATTTTATACCGTGAGTTACTTCCTTGACTCCTGGAGTTTACGCTTCTGAATGGGATCCAATGATCACTTGTTGAACTTGCCATTTCCATGCCATTATCCCTACGCTATTGGTCGTGATCTTTACCATCAATGACAATCACGCATACTCTGCACTATCTCTTCTGATCTTATCGAGCTTGCTCTGCTGTGTCTTCCCAAAATACTTCTGGTGCCCACCTGGCACATTCTTCTTGTACTTAAGCCATCGTCATTATTGTACTTTCCATCAATGACAAGAATACGCTGCCTATAAAACATGCCAACAGTTTGGCCATCTGTCTGTGGGTGGAAGGTCGTGGATTTGGTTAGCTTGGTGTCCAACAGTGACCAGAGGCTCGACCATAATGTGCTGAGAACTCGATTGTCCCTATTTGAGACAATGGTTTGTGGGAGTACAAAATGTACCCATACCTGTTCAAAAAAGATCTTGGCAGTGGCCTCTACTTTGATTCTCTTCTTGCAGGCAATCATAATCGCCATCTTAGAAAAGCGGCCAACAACCACAAAACACATTCATTTCCCCTCTTGGTGGATGGGAGGCCCGACATGTAGTCCATTGAGATGGATTCCCATGGCCTATCAGGATTAGGAAGAAGGGTGTATAGGCCCTATTTCTTAGTGGTTGGTTTGGAAATAGTGCAGGCAGTGCAGGACCTGATATACTTGTTGACCTCCTGTAAAAGTGTCGGCTACTAGAAATGTTTCTGTAGCATCGCAACTGTCTTTTCGATGCCAAAGTGTCCTGCCACCCAATTGTAGTGGGCTTCCCAGATCATCTTCCCTCGCTCAATTGATGGAACACAGATATGGCCTAGACGACACAACAACCCATCCCGAAGATAGAAATTATCAAAAACTATGTTTGCACCCAACATTTGGTAGGTGGTGGCGAAGTCTGGGTCTATCTCATAGAGTTGGGGCCATCTAGAGGTCTCATGGCCGCAAGAGTCTAGCACTGTGGTGAGTGCCACGACTGGTGGTCTGCTGAGGCAATCAACAACGTGATTGATGCTTCCTATTTTATACTTGATGTTGAGGTGGAATTGCTGCAAGTATGTGGACCACTTTTGATGGCAGTCATTCTGCAATTTTCCTTGTGTCTGCATAAACTGCAGTGGCTTATGATCAGTGTGGATGACTGTCTCCTTCCCAAGAATGTAATTTCTCCATTGGAGGCAGGCTTGCACAATGGAGTACATTTCTTTGTCATAAGTAGGATACTTACAGACAACATCAGATAGTGTCTCACTATGATAGGCCATGGGGTGGTCATGCTGAGTGAGAACGATGCCCACAACATAGTCTAAAGCATCTGTCTCGATCTCAAAGGGATGATGTAGGTATGTTAGTGAAAGTACTGAGGATGATCACAATTGATGCTTCAAATCATCGAACGCTTGATGTTGGGATTGGCCCCACGTGAATTTTTCCTTACCACCACCCCTGGTGATTTGGCTGAGGGTCCATGCAATATGGGAGACTCTGAACACAAACCTGTGGTAGAAACTGGCAAGGCCCAAGAAGCTCCAAATCTTAGTGAGTGTGGTTGGGGCTGGCCAGCCACAGATGACTTGGATCTTGGCTGGATCCACATGTACACCATGCTGATCAATAATGTAGCCCAGGTAATGGACCCTGTCCATGCCGAAGGATCATTTTTCCAAGTTGGTGTTGGAAGATTGGTTGTTGTCATTGATGTCAACCCTAGTCATGGGTTTTGGACCGCAAGATTGATTAACGTATTTGGACATGAAGGAAAATGCACATGCAGATACAACACCCATGGATGGATAATATACATGATGTTGTTTCTGGTGGTATGTGGCACGTCACATGGATCCTCATGGTTGAGGAGAAATGAATTTTTGAAGATGACAAAGTGAATTGAAGAAGGAAGTACATGTAGGCCCTGAAGATAATTAAAGAAAATAATTACAAAATAAGAAAGTGTCAGGTCAGCCCTAATGTTAAAAGGAAGTGACATAAATGGTATAAATAAACATCATTGTACATTCATTTTATACAAGTCAAACTTCAGAGGTAATAAGAAGAAAAGAAGGCCGGATTTCAAGGGAGGATGAAGTCTTTTGGTGATGTGTTCTAAGGTATGTTATTTTTAGGTCATCTTATGATTTTTTCTATACTTTTTTTTTCTGGAACAATTCAGATGGTGAAATCGCTATGGTATTGAGAAGACATACCAAGGTACCTTTAGTAAAAATTCCAGCTCTTGATTCACTATAATTATGGAGATACACTCCGTGGAACATAGGGTTTGTGACCAGTCTTGAAGCTAGTCAATAAACATGTGTTCCGGGTAAAACAATCATAACTTATTCATCGAGAATCCAAATTAAGTGGGAAAAATTTCATTGGAAATATTATGGACTTTAGTTTCTTTTATGCGAGTTTCAGAATCGAATGTTAATTATTGAATGCGAGGCATTCTATGCAAGTTCACTCCCCTGAATAGACCAGAATTGAATAAAGTCTACCATTCTTTCTATAACCTCTTTTTGGGGAGGATTCAAGGAGTGAAAATTGGAGGAGTTTCAAAGAATACATTGAGTAATATTATCTATAGAATCATAGTACTCCAATAATTGAAGAATTGCAGAAATTGAAGAAGTCTCAGGAAGCATTATCAAGTTCTATGTGATGATTGGTTGATGGTGATGATTCAATGTAAAGTTTTAATATCTCTCATATATTCTTGGGTGGAAGGAAGGGGAAATGATGGAGAGTAAAACTCTTTCTTGATATGTATCTTCCTCTTGGAGGTTTATCCCTCCCTTTACATTTGGAAGCTGTAGCTACCTTTGGAAGTCATTACTTCCCTTGAATAATAACTATTGATTATTTCTCATATATTGTGCATGGTGTATTGTGGTGTATTGGTGTAACTCTTATACTATTGTTCATTGCTCATTGGATATAGTTGAATGGTTTAAGTATAATTTGAAAAAGGTTTTAAATTGTACTTGATACTGATTCACCCCCCTCTCAGTATCAACAGTTGGTGTATAGCTTGTGCTGTTGCAGGGTGTGCAGAACTTGGTGAATATGTTGCAAGTGTTCGACCCAAGTCTTGATGTAAAGGAGAATGTCATCCAGATACACCACTACAAAATTATTGGTGAATGGTCATAGGATATCGTCCATCATCCTCATGAAAGTGGACGGAGCATTTGTCAAACCAAAGGGCATGACCAACCATTCAAAAAGGCCTTCCTTTGACTTGAAGGCAGTCTTCCATACATCTGTCTGTTTTATTGGGACATGGTGGTAGCCAGACTGCAGATCAATCTTACTGAAGTATTTAGCCTCCATGATTTGATCAAGGAGGTCATCGATTTGAGGAATCAAGTATCGGTTTCTGACTGTGATTTTATTCAGAGCCCGGTAATCAATGCTTCTGTTGTGTGGAGAGGTTGGCCGCAAAGACCCTGGATGTGGCTGTGATCTTTCGATTATTCTGAGAGAGTATCACGAAGAAGAAAAAATTCCCCATCTGAGGGATGACCTTCCTGCATTGCTTAGCATAGATCAAGGAAATAACACTAGGTGGGACTACCTCAGGTATCTTGTACAATTTCCTGTTCAAAGTAATAATAACACTACGACGCCTAGAGTCATATACAACATGACATTTCCATAAATAATATTGGCCCAAAAGAACATCACAAACTTCGAGAGTAGAAACATCACACAATACCTCGTCTTTGAAGGGCTTGATGCCGTATGACAATTGACACTATTGGCTGACGCAGAGATCGCTTCCTTGGCGGAGCCATCCAATGGTGTAGGGTTGTGGGTGAGACGTTGTGGGCAGGGCTAGCCACTTGACGACCTCTGCAGAGATGAGGTTCTTTTGGCTACACTATCAACGACGAAGTGCAGTGGTGTGCCTTTTACCCACATTTGTGAATGGAAGAAGCACTCTCCTTCTTATGGCTCGTCTGGTTCACCAGGCTGGAGCTTGGTGGTAGCAATAGTGGAATTGGGTTCCACGTCAATGATCTGTCTTCCCCTTTCTGGTTCTAGATCAGATTCAAACTCTGCATCTGATTCAAAGGCTTTCACTTCAGCCACCAGCAATTGCTTTGAGCGATAATCGACAATGTTATGCCAAGGGATCTTGTGGAAGTCACACCACTTCCCGGTATCTTTCTTTGTCTTTCTTTGCTTGCGGCTTGGACTGGTTCTCCTGATACTATCCATCTTTACTCTCTCCTTTGTTCTGTGGGTTGGGGCCACCTTTTCTTGGCTTTGTTTGTGAGGGGTTCCCAGGCCCAAATTGCCACGTCTTTTGTTTGAGCTTCTGCTCGATTTTGACGACATATTGGTAGGTTGCGCCCAAGGATGAGATGTCTATAAATTCCATTTCGGTCTTGATGTATCTATGTAGAGAACCGCAATACTTGAGCACCAGGTATCACTCTGAATATTTGATACCCAGCTTGGTGCGCAAGGTATGGAAGATATTTGTGAAATCTGGCACTGCTTGGTCTCTTTCTTACCGCAGTGTGGTTCATTTGGTATATAAGTCGTCATAACTTCCGACAGGGTAGTATTGTTCCTTAATAGCATCCCTGAAGGAATACCAGGTGGCTGTGATTGTAAATAATGAGGGTTCCTCTATTTCCTTTTTCTCACAGAACGTTTCCCACCAATCTTTGACATGGGGGACGACTTTGAGGAGCGCAAAAGTAATCTTTTCTCTATTCGAGAAGTTATGGATAGAAAAATACTCTTCTAGCAGATTCAACCACTTTTCTACAACATCTGCGTCTATCTGACCTTCAAATATAGGAATACTGAAGTTTATTTGTACCTTGAAGGGGGTGGCACCTCCGCTCGAAGAAGATGCATCACTTATTGGTAGTCGTTGAAGGATTTGCGCGAAACTATCCATCATCTTGTTCCTCTGTTGCGTGAGGGCTTCCTCAATCAACAGTTTGAAAGGATCTCCTATCCCATCATATTTATTTTTTCCTACCATGAGAGGTCGCTTGGGTGTGTGAGAGATTTTGTCCTCAAGAGAGACAAGCTCAAGACCCAACTCTTTGTATTCTGACCTCGTTGGGGACATGCATTAAGACGACAAGGAGAAGACCGCTCTGATACCTCTGATCCAAATTTTATGAGAAAAAAGAAATGAATACAGATTATTAATAGATTCTTAACAAAAAATAATAGAGATACAATAAAACTGGTTTTCTATTCAATAATGAAATAAGCTGAAACTGTAAAATGTAGCGGAAACAAGCTTGCTGGAATGGTGGTGGCTTATCTCTGAGAAGAGATGTGATGGTTGTGCTCATTCGGAAGAAGATCATTACAATGAGGCTATGAAGGCATTTTACAATAAACAAGAATGCCAAAAACCCTAGATATCCAAAAACCTAACCCTAAGAGATGAAGTGCCAAAAGTCATGTGGGCCTCGTTTGGGTAAGTTAGTACATTAATTTCCCAGGGTCATAACTTTTGCATACGATCTCCGTTTTAGGCGTACGATAGCCCGTTGGAAAGGTATCGTTGAGGAGATTCAGTTTTTGGCCTTAATAATGCCATAGGAAATAATATAGAATCTATATCATGAAAAACCTTCATTTAGGCCCTTAAAATGACCCCGAAAGTGAAAACTGCTAAAAATAGTAAATTGCTAAAATTGCCAAAAAATTGTTTTGAGCCAGTTGGAAAAGGTGGGTGGCCACCGATATCCATCTGGATCAATCCTCCCTCCTTAGGAAGAAATGGTATCCATTGCGTTGAGTTCCCCCATCAGATGAGGAAATTTCTGCTGAATTTGGCCCCGCGTGAGCCACTTGCCTTCGTGCAGGAGCTGCCCTACTTTGATGACTCGATAAAGTTGGATCCTTTACTGTCGAGTTCCCTTGATCTGTGTGTCCACAGTATGATCACTGGATTCCTGTTGAATGTAGTCGGGGTTGATCTCTGTTGGTGTCAGCTGTTCTACTACGTCTGAGGTGTCCAATAACTAAGACTCCACTCGCTTTCCATCTCCACTTGATGACTAGATTGAATGCTTGTTTCTGGAAAGATCTTCAATGGGCTCGTAAACTAGTAAAATAGATTCTATGATTGAGCAGTTGGTTTCTTGGTCTCGTGTTTCATAGGGTAATTGGTATAGTCTAAGAAATAATCTTCAAGGTGGAAAGTTGCTGCTCCTCCAAATGGTAAAAAGGTTCTCCATCCTAATTGTGGGAAATAAGGGTGAAGGACATCCATGTTGAACATTGGGTGTAGGCCAAGAAAAGGAGGAATGTTGAGATAAAAAGCATTATCTCCCATGGCCTTGGTGATGGTGTACAACTCATAATGGAATGGGCGAAGCTTCTGATGGGGTCCTATAAGGAATTCTTTTTGCAAGTGTAACCAAACTTTGTCTCCCACCTAAAACTTATGTGTCACCCAATGTTGATCATGGCACTGCTTGTACTTGTCATTGGACTTCTGTAGGATATCCTGAACCTGTTGGTGGATGTGCTGGATCTGATCAATGAATCAGGTGGATTTGTCAGCTTCATTTGGAACAGGAGATGAGTCGGTCGAGCTGACCGCAAGGGGAAGTGCAACATCTATGGGACCCAATGGTTAGAATCCCAACCCCACTTGAAAGGGGTTGTGGCTGGTTGAGCTATGCAGGGCTCGGTTGTAGCTATGCTGGACATAGGGAAGGCTCTCATCCCATGTGCGAGGGTGATTTGAATTATACATGTGAAGGATATGCAAAACCATTCGATTTACGACCTCGGTTTGGCCATCTGTTTGGGGGTGGAAGGCAGTGGATTTGGTTAGCTTGGTGTCGAGCAGTGACTAGAGGCTTGACCAGAATGTGCTGAGAAATTGACTGTCCCTATCTGAGACAATGGTTTGTGGGAGTCCAAAATGTACCCAGACCCATTCAAAGAAGAGCTTGGCAGTGGCCTCTACTATGATGCTCTTCTTACAGGCAACCAGAATCACCATTTTAGAAAAGCGGTCAACAACCAAAAAAACACAGTCATTTCCCCTCTTGGTGGACGGGAGGCCTGACATGTAGTCCATTGAGATGGATTCCCATGGCCCGTCAAAAGTAGGAAGAGGGGTGTATAGGCCCTGTTTCTTAGTGGGTTGTTTGGAAATAGCGCAGGCAGTGTAGGACTTGATATACTTGTTGACCTCCCGTCGGAGTTTCGGCCAGTAGAAATGTTTCTGTAGCATCGCCACTGTCTTTTCGACGCTGAAGTGTCCTGCCACCCGACTATAGTGGGATTCCTAGATCATCTTCGCTCACTCGCTTGATGGAACACAGATATGGCCTAGATGACACAACAACCCATCCTCAAGATAGAAATTATCGACATTGCACCCAACATTTGGTAGGTGGTGGCGAAGTCTGGGTCTGTCTCATAGAGTTGGGGCCATCCAAAGGTCTCATGGACGCAAGAGTCTATCACTATGGTGAGTGTCGTGACTGGTGGTCTACTGAGGCAACCAACGATGTGATTGGTGCTTCTTGTTTTATACTTGATGTTGAGGTGGAATTGTTGCAAGTATGTGGACTAATTTTGATGGTGGTCATTTTGCAATTTTCCTTCTGTCTGCATAAACTGCAGTGTATTATGATCAGTGTGGATGACTATCTCTTTCCCAAGAATGTAATGTCTCCATTGGTGGTAGGCTTTCACATTGGAGTACATTTCTTTGTCGTAAGTAGGGTACTTATGGACAACATTGGATAGTGTCTCACTATGATAGGCCACGGGGTGGACGTGCTGAGTGAGAACGACACCCACAACATAGTCTGAAGCATCTGTCTCAATCTCAAAGGGATGTTGCAGGTCTGGTAGTGAAAGAACCGGCGATGAGCACAAGCGTTGCTTCAAATCATCAAATGCTTGTTGTTGGGATTGGCCCCACGCAGAGTTTTCCTTACCGGCACCCCTGGTGATTTGGCTGAGGGCCCATACAATATGGGAGAATCCCAACACAAACCTATGGTAGAAATTAGCAAGGCCCAAGAAGCTCCGAAGCTCTATGAGTGTGGTTGAGGCTAGCCAGTCACGAATGACTTGGATCTTGGCTAGATCCATATGTACACCATGCTGATCAATGATGTAGCCCAGGTAATGGACCCTGTCCATGCCGAAGGAGCATTTTTCCAAGTTGGCGTATAGCTTGTGCTGTTGCAGGCTATGCAGAACCTGCTGAATATGCTGCAAGTGTTCGACCCAAATCTTGCTGTAAATGAAAATGTCATCCAGATACACCACTACAAAATTATTGGTGAATGGTCATAGAACATCGTCCATCATCCTCATGAAAGTGGCCGGAGCATTTGTTAAACCAAAGGGTATGACCAACCATTCAAAAAGGCCTTCCTTTGACTTGAAGGCGGTCATCCATACATCTATCTGTTCTATCGGGACCTAGTGGTAGCCAGACTTCAGATCAATCTTACTGAAGTATTTAGCCCCCATGAGTTGATCAAGGAGGTCGTCGATTTGAGGAATCATGTACCAGTTTCTGATTGTGATTTTATTCAGAGCCCGGTAATCAATGCAGAGTCGCTAGGTTCCATATTTCTTTTGTACTAGCATGATTGGGCTCCTGCAAGGTGATGAGATGGGACAGATGTGCCCCTTGTGGAGCAGGTCTTGGATTTGTCACTTGATCTCCTCATTCTCTAATTGAGAGTGACGGTAGACTGGCCCATTCGGTAGTGGTGCACCGAGGGTTAGATCGATGGGGTGCTTGACTTGGCAGTGTAGAGGTACCTCCGTAGGTGAGGAGAAGATATCCAAGTATTCTTCCACGAACTTATCTACTTGCTTCTGTTGTGTGGAGAGGTTGGCCATAGAGACCCTGGATGTGGCTGTGATCTTTCGCTTATTCAGAGAGCAAATCACAAAGAAGACAAACTTCCCCGTATGAGAGATGACCTTCTTGCAGTGCTTAGTAGAGATCAAGGAAATAGCACTAGGTGGGACTGCCTCAGGTATCCTGTACAATTTCTTATTCAAAGTAATAATAACACTACGAGGCCTAGATTCATATACATCATGACGTTTCTATAATTAAGTTTGGCCCAAAATAACATCACAAAATTCGAGAGGAGAAACATCACACAATACCTTGTCTTTGAAGGGATTGATGTCGTATGACAGTCGACACTATTGGTTGACGCGGAGATCGCCTCCTTGGCAGAGCCATCCAATGGTGTAGGGTTGTGGGCAGGGCCAGCCACTTGAAGAAATCTGTAGAGATGAGGTTCTTCTGGCTACCGCTATCAATGATGAAGTGCAGCGGGGTGCCTTTTACCCACACTTGCAAATGGAAGAGGTGCTCTCCTTCTTCTGGCTCGTCTGGTTCACCAGGCTGGAGCTTGGTGGTAGCGACAGTGGCACTGGGTTTTGTGTCAATGATCCGTCTTCCCCTTTCTGGTTCTAGCTCAGATTCAGACTCCACATTTGATTCAAAGGCTTTCACTTCTGCCACCAACGACTGCTTTGAGTGACAATCGACAGTGTTATTCCAAGGGCTCATGTTTAAGTCGCACCACTTCCCGATATCTTTCTTTGTCTTTCTAGTGTCCTTCTTTTCTTATGGCTTGGACTAGTTGTCCTGATACTATCCATCTTTGCTCTATCCTTTGTTCTATGGGTTGGGGCCACCCTTTTCTGGCTTTTGTTGTGAGGGGTTCCCAGGCCCAAATTGCCGCGTATTTTGTTTGAGCTTCTGCTTGATTTTGATGGCATATCGATAGGTCGCCCCCAAGGATGAGATGTCTAGAAATTCCGTTTCTATCTGGATGTATCTATGTAGAGCACTGTGATACTTGAGAACCAGATGTCTCTAAATCTTTGATACCTAGCTTGGTGTGCAAGGTATGGAAGATATTTTTGAAATCTGGTATTGCTTGGTCTCTTTCTTACTGCAGTGTGGTCCATTTGGTATATAAGTCGTCATAACTTCTGATAGGGTAGTATTGTTCCTTAATAACATTCCTGAAGGAATCCCAGGTGGCTGTGACTATAAATAATGAGGGTTCCTTTGTTTCCTTTTGCTCATAGAATGTTTCCCACCAATCTTTGACATGGGGGATGGTTTTGAGGAGCGCAAAAGTAATCTTTTCTCTATTCGAGAAGTTATGGACAAAAAAATAACCTTCTAGCAGATTCAACCACTTGTCTACAACATCTACATCTATCTGACCTTCAAATATAGGAGTATTGAAGTTTATTTGTACCTTGAAGGGGGTGGCGCCTCTGCTCGAAGAAGATGCATCGCCTATTGGTAGCCGCCGAAGGATTTGTGCAAAATGTCTATCCATCATCTCGTTCCTCTGCTGCATGAGGGCTTCCTTAATCAACAGTTTGAAAGGATCTCATGTCCCATCATATTTATTTTCTCCTACCATGAGAGGTTGCTTGGGCATGCGAGAGATTTTGTCCTCAATAGAAACAAGCTCAAGACCCAACTCTTTGTACTCTGACCTCGTTGGGGACATGCCTTAAGACGACAAGGAGCAGACCGCTCTAATACCACTGATCCAAATTTTATGAGTAGAACAAAATGAATATAGATTATTAATATATTCTTAACACAAAATAACAAAGATACAATAAAACTAGTTTTCTATTCAATAATGAAATAAGCTGAAACTATAAAATGCAGTGGAAACAAGCTTGCTGGAATGGTGGTGGCTTATCTCTGAGAAGAGATGTGATGGTTGCGCTCATTTGCAAGAAGATCGTTACAATGAGGCTCTAAAGGCCTTTTAAAATAAACAGGAATGCCAAAAACCCTAGACATCCAAAAACCTAACCCTAGGAGATGAAGCGCCAAAAGTCATGTGGGCCTCATTTGGGTAAGTTAGTACATTAACTTCCCGGGGTCGTAACGTTTGGATACGATCTCCGTTTAAGGCGTATGATATCCTGTTGGAAAGGTGTCACCAAGGAGATTCATTTTGGGGCCTCAATCATGCTATGGGATATGATTGAGAATATCGATCCCGAAAAACCTTCATTTAGGCCCTCAAAATGGCCTCGGAAGTGAAAACTGCTAAAAATAGTAAATTGCCAAAATTGCCAGAAAACTATTTTGAGACAGTTGGAAAAGGTGGGTGGCCACCGATATCCATCTGGATCAGAGTCCCTACCTTAAAATTGTGTTGCAGAACATCTTTCTGTGTGGTATTATTTTCTTTTCCTGGAAACCATGCGTCTTCATATGCCGGCTACCGCATCCTGCATATTGTGCCATATTTATTTCGAAAATTGTAGTGCAAAGGGGTTTAGAAAATGATTTCAGAGTTGTCACAAGGGGTGACCATCCACCAGGGTGTAGGGGCATGTAATGATTTTATTCTTTGGGAAAAAAAAATGTGTCCACCTGTTGCCTTTTTCCTGTCCTTTCTATTTTGCATAACTTTTTCTGGATCTAAGAAGCTTGTAGGATGCACACCATGAATAGGTTCAAATTGATCTTTGTGCTCAACAAATTTATAGTGTTATTTATTTACATTGTTTCTTCTGTTTGGTTCACTTTTCAGTGTAGGTTTGTTTTCTTGTCATCTGCTGTGGCGACTAAGGGGAATTGAATTTGACAAGAAGAAGGTTGAAAGATACATACTGGAATTGGTACGCAGTTCCACGCTTGTAGTGTTCTATTTTACCTTTTTTTTTTCATTTTATTCTTTTTTTCCCCTTTTCTCTATTTTCATACAAACTGAAAGTAGCTAGGAAACAACTTGAAAATAACAGTTCAAAAGATGAAACAAGTAATAGATGTTGATTCGTAGCCTCTAACAAGCTTGTAGTATGCACACCATGAATAGGTTCAAATAAGTCTTTGTGCTCAACAAATTTATAGTGTTATTTATTTGCGTTGTTTCTTCTATTTGGTTCACTTTTCAATGTAGGTTTTTTTTCTTGTCATCTGTTGTGGTGACTAGGGGGGATTTAATTTGACAAGAAGAAGGTTGAAGGATACATACCAGGATGGTACATAGTTCTGTGCTTGTAGTATTCTATTTTACTTTTTTTTTGTTTTATTCTTTTTTTCCCCTTTTCTCTATTTTCTTACAAACTGAAAGTAGCTAAGAAACAACTTGAAAATCACAGTTCAAAAGATGAAACAAGTAATAGATGTTGAGTTGTATGAAATAGACACACAATCCATTATACATGACAACATTGATGAGGTGTTTCATAGAAATGGGCTTTTTAGATTGGATGCATTCTCGTATACTATAGGAGATTGCCTTTTCGATGCATTTCAAGTTCTACTGCATTTCTGTTATTCCTCAACCGACCTTCACAATGGATTGATAGATTATTTCTTGGGCTGTTTAAAAAATGGTGACACTAAGGCATTGGAGTCATATGAATATGAACTGGAATCCGATTTTCTTCGGCAGTTGCATGGAATACATGATATCGCTACGTATTTTTCAAAGATGCGGTTGTCTGCATCTCCAATTTTGCCTACACATGAGAGGGGACTTTGGGGAGATACATTTTGTATACGGTGGCTATCTAAGTGTCTCAATATATCAATTGGAATATAGTCATTGACAAGAAAAACAAGATATCTACTATTCAACAAAATTGCATCTAACAATCCATATTGCATCTTGTTCCATGATGCCAATGCTATCAGTGGTCATTATGAACCACTACTGTACAGAAAATTGTCAATATACAATCTTGGAGGACCTCATATTTACTTGTCCCTCATTTGCAGGGACCTTGAATCACAGTGGAAATGGATTATGCAACGCATAGACTTCCATGGTTTGCAGATAGCAACAACTGTTGTATCTAGCTGTGGAGATAGTCTGTTCAATGCAATTTGTTGTTTGGTGGAAACAGAGTTCGATGTGCAGTCGTTGCAGCTTTACACTATACAATCCTTTTGCAATGCAATTATAGGCGGTAGCCAACAGGCTTTTAGCTGCTTGCATCAACACCTTTCACCATATCCCCTAGAAAATATGCCGACAATTGCATGTTGGCAAGAATACCTTGTAAACATGGCATTGCCATATGAAAAAGGAAATGTGTAGGGTTGCAGCTTCTATTTGAAATATCTATCTATCATATTCAGAGTAAATATCCAGGTCTGGTCGGCCCTGCCAGATGGCACTGTGTGTTCCTAGTCTATTGATTCAAATTACAATCGAACAATTGACATCCTCTCATTGAAAATATATACGACACATATCCATTATCAATCTTTGCTTGGACATATCACTGGTTCAGGGTTCAATGTCCATGCCACCCAAACCACATCGAATCTGCATACGTGTGGCATGCTTTTTAATGAGAATGAAACCCCTCCCAGTTGCGATAAGGCCATATAGGGCTTCAATAAAGCACGTAGACTAAGTTATCACAACTTGAAAAAAGTCATGCGTGAAATTCGTCCCAGTTGTGATCAGGCCATACAGGGCTTAAACAAAAAATGTAGACTAAGTTATCATACCCTGAAAAAGTTCATACGTAAGAGAGAAAAAAACATTGGTGATATAGGAAATACTGTCATTCCAGTGTCCAGTGTTAATGCCAGCCAAACCACATCAAATGTGCATAAGCGTCACATGCTATTTTATCAGAGTGAAATTCATCCCAGCTGCCATCAGGTCATCCTTCCCTTGAACAAGAAACGTAGACTAAGTTACCACAACTTCAAAAAGGTCATGTGTGAGAGAAAAAATACATTTTTACGCTTCCTTTTAGAGAGAAAATGACATATCACAATCTAAAAAAAATTGTTCATGCACAACACAACAGGAACAAGCACGGTCGCATATCCCACAATGGTCATGCAACTATCTGAGAGGGAAACATCACATTTCGTGGGCTAGAAGCAACATCGTGCACTACTACCAATGAAAACCAACAAACACTTTCTACCCTTACTTCCCTGCGAAAGAAAGATGCAAGACAGACCTACATGAAACAAATCAAATACACTCCTTCCATTGCATGTGCAATTTGCGATTAATTGAATTTCACAAAAAACAATAAGTCTTTCACGCCTGATTTGGAAGCAGAATACCTCCACTTGACAACACATGATAAAACATTTTCCAATGGAAAAATTTGTCTTCCATGCAAACGATCGCTTGAAAATGGAAAACTACCACCATTTGCAACCCCTAACCAAATAAGATGTAATATACCACTATCATATGTAAGTGCACTTACGAAACTTGAAGGGAGACTTGTGTCTCTATGAATTACACTTGCATAAATCAGGCCCTGGGGCTACAAACGACCCCATATGGGCTTAACATGATCAATTATTAATGTGTTTGTTCAACTATATGTTGTGCAAAAATCCTTGCCACAATTCATTAGCGATACAATGACAATTGCTGTGGCTCTCAAAAGATGATTGCGATAAAAAAATGCGTATCAGACAAGAAAAGTGCATGTACATGCTATTATAAAAGCATTAAAGGAATTATTTTCCAGGGCCCTGTAAAAACCACAAAACATTTGTATAAATGAGAACTGGAACAAATTTTTTGGAGAAGAGGATGAGAACTTTGCAGAGACTCTCGAAAATTCTAGTGAATTTGATACAAGTGATGAATCAGAGAATGAAACACCTGCTGAGACATTGGTGCATGGATTCACTGATTCACAGTGCATTCGTGACTTTCAAGACAAGATTGTCGAAATTGCACCTGATGAGGGGCAAAGTCCACTTGGAATATTCAAGGACAGATTTGATGAGGAAATGAACTTCCCAACACTCTTCTATGGAGATCCATGTCTCATTGACATTACAGAATGATTCAGTTATCATAAAATAGTTCAATGGGAGCTGCTACATTTAAGCGATGACTTCTCCTGTCACAAAACAATTTTGTTTTTAAAAAAAAATGCGCATAATAATAGAGCAAGTGCTGTCTTGCATGTGGGTCTGAATAAGAAAAGGCTAGTTACAAGGAAGAAATTTGTTGGCCAAGGATGTCAAGTACAAAGTAAACCTAGAAAAAATCTTGAAATCTGATATTGGATACATAGATTTCAAAAACATTCACATCTCTCCTGACTATTTGCAACAGAACAAGAAAACTATTTTTGCAATGATCCGACAATTGAGCCCACCAACATTTTTCATCACATTTACAAGTGCAGAGCATTGTTGGGATCCATTGGTGGCTATTGTATCTGACTTTCATAGGAACAAGAAACATAAAAAACAAACTGACACACTGGAAAATAATGACATTGACTACCTCATAAGAAAAGACCCAGTGACATGTACTTGTTACTATATACATAGAATAAATGCTTTGATACAATTGATATGCCACGATGAAACATTTTTTGGAAAAATATCATAATACTTTTTTGTAACTAAATTCCAGAATAGGGGGAATGAACATGACCACACACTCTTGTGGATAGAGGGTGCACCAATCTATGGAGCTGACAACAATTCACAGATCGAACAATTTGTGGAAAAATACATAACATGCAACACATATCATTTGGATCCAGAACTTTCCAAAGTTCATAGACATTATCATGCAAGAAGTTGTAGAAAACGAAAAAACTCCCATTGCAAATACAACTTTCCCGTGACGCCTGTGAGAGCAACAAGAATCATAGAGACACTTACTTTAGAGGACAATGTTGTTGTTGACAAATCTAAATCCTTGTTCGCATTTCTAGAGAAATGAGATTTTGATGAGTTGATGAGCTTCGATGACTTATTGACAGAGATAAATCTATCAGGAGATAAGTACATCCAAGCCACACAATGTATGCTTAAACAACCAACATTTTTCCTTAAAAGAAAATTTTCCCATATTTGGAACAACGGTTTCTCCAAGGACATGCCAGTTATGTGGAATGCAAATACAGATGCGCAGTATGCCCTCAATGCATATGCTGCAACATTGTACTGTACCTCGTATATGACAAAGGTTGACAATTCTATGACAAGTGCATTCAGAAGAATACACAAAGAAAATGAAATAAGTCATATTGATGCCATACAAATGATACGTACGCTTGGCAATACATTTCTTAATCTTCAACAAATGTCTGCTCAACAAGTAGCCCACATTGTACTTTCCCTGCCCCTCAATTGTAGTTCAAGAAAATGTGTCTTTATAAACACATCTCCACTTGAGAAATGCACATTCATGCTTAAACCACCATTTTTGCTAGAACAAGAGCCCGACAATTCAGAAGACATGCTATGCCGCTCTATTATTGATTATTACCTCTAGTGTCCATCTCCTATTAGGCATATCTGCTTGGTAGAATTCATATCACATTACAAAAAAAATGGTGTGCCCATATCAAAAAGAAAAAAACCCTCTATGATACGGTTTGTCAAATATAATAAATATTCTGACTATGAAAACTATTGTAGAGAAAAAATTATGCTATACGTTTTGTTCGATGAAAACGAAGAGACATTAAAACATAACTTCTCTACATGGGAAGCTGCGTATGTTGCCTCTGAGACTATAGTGCAAATAAATGAAGCTATATTTACTTACAATGTTAATCCAACATGGGGTGATCTAGAAATTGCAGGTAATGAGCTAGAAAACCTTGACAATCTTGATGAGACATTCACAAACCGAAAAACAACGAGAACTCCCTGCAAGTCCTATGAATTGCAAGTGGATTTTCCTTGTCCTTGAGCAGGTGGTAGTGAAAAATGTATCAATCTTGGTTTTGAAGTCACAAAACATCCTTTCCTTATTGAAAATAATGAATACCATAGAATAAGACGTTTGTTGAATCGAGAACAACAAACAATTCTAAAGTACACTGCGCTTAAAAAACACTTGAACATGGACACTCCTGTGCACTTGTTTCTTACAGGTGGAGCAGGAACATGCAAGACATTTACAATGAAAGCACTATTCCAAATTATTATATGAATCTATGATTCAAACAATTCCTCTGATCCTATGAAACCAAAGGGCCTAATAGTTGCATACATAGGAAAAGATGCATATAATGCAGGTGGAACAACAGTCCACTCTGCATTTTTAATGCCTTTTAACAAGTCACAGTTTCTTCCACTTAGCAAGGAAATGTTAGATACATTGTCTAAACTTTATGACGAACTCCAACTTGTCTTTATAGATGAAGAATCTTTGATTGGAAGTCGCTTCTTGTATTCCATTGAAAACCAACTAAGAAGCATAAAACATGTGCACACGAAATACTTTAGAAACATTGACATGATATTCTGTGGGGATCTTTACCAGGCATATCCAATCCAAGATTCTTTGATATTTGAACAACCTACGGTTAACATGCAAACAATGATGCATGAATTATGGAGAGACAATATTAAATGCTTTGAATTGCATACTACATTGCACCAGATAGATGAAACATTTATTGCAATTCTGAATAGAATGCAGACAAACAACCAAACATATGATGATTTAACATATATCAATTCGAGATGCTTGCGATCTACACCAATAGACCCAATGTTCCTTTACCTGTTCTACACAAATAAGGATGTTTCAATGCATAACAGGTACATGCTATCCCTCATTCCTGACGATGATATCATCATCAATTCAATTGACCTCGAAGAAGACAACCATGGAAATGTGCCATGCCATGAACATACAACCACTTTATCTTTGTATCTTGTCTTGAAATTAGAAATGCTGGTTGAAATATATGTCTACAACTATGATTCACAGGATGGCTTGGTCTCAATGGTGCATATGGAATACTCAAAGGATATACCAAAACATAAAAACTTGATGTTCTTTAGATTAAGTTCCATGAACCGCATATAGGCAAGAGACAAGCAAGCAATTTGGCTTATCTATATAATTCAAACATTGTATGCAATTGGACACCTATTTTGTGAATATCAAAGCCAGTATCGACATCAACAAAGACAGGTCGACTGAAGATTCGAAAACAGTTTCCAATTAAACTTGCATGTGCATGTACAATGCAGAGATCTCAAGGACTAACACTTGATAATGTTGCATTTCAGCCTACTAGAATTTAGATACATGGACTTGTATACACAACATTGTCCCGTGTCAAAAGCATAGACTCGTATTTATTTACTAATTCCTCTTACAAAAGATAACTTCAAAGCCAAAAAAAAAGTTGATGTTGAAATGGAAAGCCTCAGGACTAACGCAAAATGGCATCTGCGGTATGATTACCAATTCATACAAACAAAGTCATTTGTATCAATTCTCTTGCTTAACACATGCAACTTACATGCACACATGGATGATATACTCAATGACTATGATACAATGCAATCCAATATTCTGTGCTTGCAAGAAACATACATGGAATTATGCATGCAAAACAAACAATTTCCAAATCACAATTGCATAGCAAGTTACATTACACATGGGGTGATGATATTGGTGAAAAAACATGTACCAATTTTGGACCATATACATTTCGAAGAAAAGAATGTTGAGATGGTTCTTGCAAAAATATTTTTCCATGGAACAAAAATTGCAATATTGAATTTGTATGTTGTTCCCCACGCAACGTTCTCCAACATACTAAATGTTATTTCCAATGCATTAGGCCATTTGCAGTTGAATGGACCCATTGTGCTTGTAGGAGACTTCAATACTGACATGCTACAAAATAATGCTAGAACAAAAGAATTGGAAAACTACATGTGCAAATACAGTCTCCGCTTTCTTTTGAACAACACAAGCCATGTGCAAAGCACACTTATTGACCATGTGTGATCAAATGTGCCCATTCCTCAATACAACATCTTTATCTTAAACGCATACTGGTTTGATCATGATACAATTGGTATTGCACTTGAATTATGAGATATACATCAAACATATTGCAAAGTCATATTTCTATGTTTCAAAACATATCTCTATAGCTTGTTGCAAAAAAACAAAAACAAATTATCCAACTTCTTAGTTTTCCCTGGTTTGTACACATACTGGTTTGGTCACCACACAGTTGGTGTTGCCCTTGAATTATGAAATAAACATCACGCATATTGCGGAATCATATTTGTATGCTTCAAACCATATATGTCTATCTTGTTGCAGAAAATCGAGATATCCAACTTCTTAGTTTTCCCTGGTTTGTAATTGGTTTTGGTCACAATTTTCTTTTTTGCAAAAAAAATAAAAGATACACACACACACACAAAAACTTGAATGAACTAAAAAAAAAAAAGGTACATTCTTCTAACACTATCTGTTACTCTATTCTTCTTATTCTATTTTATTTAGTCTATGTACATAGTACTTGCTTTTTTCTTTACATGTCAACTTATGTTCATGTCCGTTTTGTTTTGTACTTTTGTTCATAAAAACAAATAGGAAAACTAGAAACCGCAAAGAACTCCTAACCAGGAATGTAGAAGAATTAGTGTAAAGGTGCGTTTTTCTACCCGTGTTCCATATCCAATAGTTTTTCGTTTACTCTGTCTATATTTGTTGAACTGGTTTGCAGCTTTGGTTTTTTTTTTCCCTCCATGAACACTCCATATCTTGCTGTACATTGACTTGTCTTTGTGTCAATTATATTTTCTGTGTTGTTATCTTGAAATAAATAAATTTGTACTCCATATTTTCTTTTCATGTGTTCCTACGTAACAACTTGCTTTCATGTCGGTTCTTACCTCCCTTTCTTTTTCCTGTTCTATACTTAGCCATTCTCCCTTTTTTTTCTTCCCCTCTATTATCCATTTCTGTTTCTATACTTAGTCTCATGTCTATTCACGGGTTCCCAGGACGACAAAGTCGTAGATTTCATGTCCATCTATATCTCTACATCACGAGTTCGACCGACCGCCATTCATTTTCATAGTTCGTGAATTTTATGGCTGTCGGTTCCTACGTAGGCGCCATCAAACTCTCATGCCCCGTGTGCATGATATACATATTGCGCTCAAAACTTCGGTGATCTACAATTCGACCCGGGCTCGAAGCTTGCAACTCATTTTTCCCAGCGTCTGTTGATATTTCAAAGCATACGTTGATATTTTTCCTAGTTCATCTCAACAATTAGCCAATTTTATGGCCACGGGTTCCCCCCAGTGCGTTATCAAACTCCCATGCCCCATGTTCGGATAACATCTTGCATCCAAAACTCCGGTTACCTACAATTCGACCCCAGGATCCTCGAACTCCCAAGCCTCACTCTTTATCGAACTCATAATTTGCATATCCATCTATATCTTGACATCACGAGTTCAACTGAGTGCTTTCATTTCCTTAGCCAATTTTATGGCCATGGGTTCCCGGCTACGCGTTATCGAACTCTCATTTCCCATGTTCCAAGTATACATCTTCCATCCAAAACTTGGGTGATCCATGTCTATGCTCGCGGATTCCCAGGATGGCGGAGTGGCAGATTTCATATCCATCTATATCTCTACATCATGAGTCCTACCGATCGCCATTCATTTTCATAGTTCACAAATTTTATGGCAGCAGGTTCTTGTGTGGGCGCCATCCAAATATCATGCCCTGTGTGTGCGGTATACATCTTGCGCCTAAAACTTCGGTGATCTACAATTCGACTCGGACTTGAAGCTTACGACTCATTTTTCCCAGCATCTATTGATATTTCAAAGCATCTGTTGATATATTTCCCAGTTCGTCTCAACAACTAGCCAATTTAATGACCGCGGGTTCCCCCCTAATACATTATCGAACTCCCATGCCTCGTGTTCGGATAACTTCTTGCATCCAAAACTCCGGTTATCTACAATTTGACCCCAGACTCCTCCAACTCGCAAGCCTCACTCGAAATCACAAATTGTATATCCATCTATATCTTGACATCACGAATCCGACCGAGCACTTTCGTTTCCTTAGCAAATTTTATGGCCGTAGGTTCCCGGGTACACGTTATCGAACTCTTATTCCCCGTGTTCTGAGTATACATCTTCCATATGAAACTTGGGTGATCTACAATTCCATCACAGACTCCCAGGTTCAAAAAAGTACCAAAGCATCTTTAATTCTCATCCATGCTTGCCACGTTCGCCCCTTCCCAATAGACATTAATTATGATTTTACTGGTGACAGTTCACAGATGTTCAAAAATATTGGCATTAATAAGAAGAAAGTTCGAGGTAATCTCCCATTAAAATGCATTTATGGGAGAATATTATGGAATCTGATTAGTTTCCTTTGTCAATCTTGAATTCGCAAAAAAAATGATGGTTTTTTTGGTTTTTTTAAGATGTAATCGGAGCAAGAATTCAATATTGTGTTGGCCCACTGTCATCTACAAAGGTGTTCACATGATGTCTCTCTTTAGTATTGTGCACATAATTTTAGAACCTTACAAGTTTTCATATCTGAGGCTCTGCTTGCATATGAAAATGTTGCTCCACCATTCTAGTTTGAACATAGTTTGCATTTGGGCCACAAAGAACATCAATAAAATAAAATAATATGGAATTTGTTTAAGTAAATATTAACAAATTATCTTCTGACTTGAACCTCCTTTGTCAAAATCTAGGTATATTACACAACTATCAATGTTTTCCCCGCTTTTCAATATTTTCTCGATTTCCTTTCCATATTCACACGCTTTCCCAATACAAATTTATGACACTTTTATTAGCTTTGAAAAGATTGACATTAAAAGGTGAAAAGGTCGAGGACATCTTCCATTAAAACACATTGAACCAAGATTTACCGAAGATTGTATTATGATGTTGAAGCATCCATTTTAAATAAAATAAGGAGAAAATGAATGTTTTCATCACCTTATGGATGCAACTTGACAACATGTTTTTGGAGATACCTTGAATATTTACGGGCACAAGGACCAACGTTTTCAGTGTTCCATAGCTTATGACTACTACTCGTCCACTTCTGCCTAGATGAAAGTTATCTCGACATCTGAAATTGCAACGACACATTGTATGCCCGATTTTTTTTTTTACTTTAAGCACTTGGTCACGTACTGCGTCGAGAACTATATTTCGAACCACCAAATTGTCCATATGGGCGACCATTTCCAAATCTCCCTATTGCCTAAAGTATTTTGAAAGATGTTAACACTTCCCAACCCAACGCCTACTTTCAAGGGCGAGAATTTCAAGCAGTTATTAAAGCAACATGTCAATGAACTAGACCTCTTGCTGAAGTTATTACAAGATCCAACGCCCGCTCCCTGGGACATGGCCATATTACATGTTAGTGCATGTAAAAACCTTTTTTGGAAAATTGCATTTCTTTTCACGAGGACAACGAGACAAGCAAGTGAAACCGACATGTCTCAGATGATTCTGTATATTTTGTATTTTACGGTCAAGCAAAAAACCATCTTCCATTGCCGCAAGTTGATTTCCATTCAAAACTTTTCCCAGTTATTGCAATATAGGAGGCATAAGAAATTCTTTATTCCACCTTATTTAATTTTCGTCGTGCTGAACTACTATCCATTTCCTAGACTATCTATGTGTAGGAAGCTCAACTCTGAATTTAACCCATTAACATTCTTGCACCAGAAATTATGGAGACACGACGCTTGCCAACTATTTTATAAGTTGTTCAATTATTTTGTTTCATTTTTTAATGCATTGATATTTGGAAGGTATTTCCCCCAGTTTTTTGGCCAACCAACTATCTTCCTGGATAGGAAGGACACAGTAGAAGAAATGGATAACTGTAATGTTATAAGGATTTTCGGGTCTAAACAAAATCCTTGCTTCCTTCCATGTCACATATATGGTACAACGTTTTTTGCTGGAATAGCAAGGGAGTACATCTATTGGTTGAATTTTTTCCATGAAAAAAGGAAAGGACAATTCATGTCTATGCCTTGGAAAGTCCGAGATTTCATGGTCAAGAACCACTTCAAAACTTATTTCACTTACACTATCCTGAATGGACTCCGAACTAGTACCAATTATTCACACAAGCATAACCGAAAAGACCCAGTGAAAAAAGTGCCCAATCCCTGACTGCTACAACCAAGACCCCAACATCTCATGGCAGTACTCTAACGACTTACCCAAGTAACAAAGTCACACACAATTCTTCAGGCGGCGGAGGAGATAAGAACCCTACCTCCATCAAAATTGAAAGTTGTCACAAGCTTCCCGTGGGCAAAAAATGGAAAACAATAGTCCAAGAACAGGAGGGACCGAGGGGAGAAATTGATATCTACGATCTCTCCCTCAAAGATATGGAACTAGAAATCGACATTGAAAAATTGTTCCCTGACGATGATCACCTAGACAATGCTGCTCCTCACAATTTTGGGATGTAAATACTTGGCATAGATACATTGGACGAAGAAGAGTCTTTTACATTTCAGAGCACTCTTTTTGACAGCAAATCAAAAAAAATGATTATTGAAAACATAGATGTAAAGAATAAGAAAGGCACATCTCGTTCAGAGTTCAACCTATGCAAGATGCGCCCTTCCCAAATATCCAAGATGCATTGGGAAACTAGAGATGCTCTAGAATACTCTATTAGCAACCTTGAAATGGAGAACCTCATTTTAAACACGCAAATCAAAGAATTGGAGGAAACTCTAATGCCTCTTCCACTGTTTGCTACTCCTTTGGCAATGGTCAGGTCGACCACACTTGTGCCAAAGTTAAAAGGATCAGCAAGCCTTGTCACATCGACCTGAGACTATGTGGAAAAGAATATAAACAAAAGAATGGAATTAATAACAAAATATTGGGAGATGTCAAATAATATGGTCTCTTTTGGAACAAGAGCGCATGCTTTTCATGAGTATCTGCAAGCAAATCTCAAGAACGAGCAAGGTTTTTATCTCAATGGAGTTTTACCATTTGGTTTTGAAGTTACCGGTATGATGGAATCCATAAGAAGACAAGAGGATCTCCCTTTCCTGGATCAAATAGACCAGCTAAATGCATGTTGGAAAGAAAAGGTAAAGAACCTGATCGGTATTGTTCAAGAATGTAGCCAGACCATATCTAAAAGAGATAAACTATTCAAGAAGCTAACTGAGATAGATCTAGCTGGCAGCACCAATGAAGTCTAGGACCCAAAATTGATATTAAACTCGTTGTTTTTAACCAAACAAGCATTTGATGATCAAGTTCATGTCTATAAAAGACTGTCATTTGAAAATTTCTATGGCATTCTTGAATATTGTGAAGATGACGTGAAAACTTGGCTAATCAGTTGATCCGGATTATTTTCGGCACGAAATGAGAGCGGAGATATAACACAAAAATATTTAGAGACATTGCAAGAGAGACAAAAATATAATAGAGATATAGCAGAAATAACAAGAGTCACAGATATACAGTAATACACGATTTCTATTAATGAAATAAATGTACAGAGACTGTAAAATACAGAGTGAAAGACTCGCTAGAATGGTGGCAGCTTATCTCTGAGAAGAGATGTGATGGATACTCGCATATGTGAGAAGATGATCAATACAATGAGGCTCTAAGGGCCTTTTTAACATAAGGAAAATACAAAAACCTAACCCCAGAAGATGAAAAGCCAAAAGGTTTGTGGGCCCCAATGGGGGTAGTTGAAACGTCAACTTCCCAGGGGCAAAACTTTGGCATATGATCTCCATTTGGGGCACACGATAGCTCGTTGGAAAGATCCATCCAAGAACTACAAATTTTGGGTGAGCAACATGATCTATGATCCATGTTTCTCCCCATTTTCTCAAAAAACATTGTTTAGGGCCTCAAAATGGCCCCGGAAGTTAAAAACTACTAAAATTAGTAAATTACCAAAATTGCCAGAAAATTATTTTGAGCTAGTTGGAAAAGGTGGGTGGCCACTGATATCCACCTGGATCAATCCTCCCTTGTTAGGAAGCAATGGTCTCCATTGCATTGAGTACCTGGGGGAGAGAGAAAAGCGTTTGCTGAATCTACATCTTGGTGAGCTGCTTGCCTTGCTGGAGACGTCGCGCTGCTCAGTTTGTGGAAGTCTATCACGAAGCTGTTGAGGCTGAGGTTGTTCAACAAGTTGAGATACATGAGAGGATGGTGTGCAGAAGAAATCTTTGTGATTTTCTGCATCCTTGTCGACCCGCTTCTGTTGGATAGAAGGTGCTTGGGGCGAGGCTGTAGTGGTTGTAGTGTCCTTTTGTTCTCCTTTTGAATAGATTGTGAAGAAGCTAAATTTTGCAGTATGAGATACTACCTTGCGTCACTTTTTAGGTGGAACAGTAGTTGGAACTACCTCTAGTATTCTGTAGAGATCACCCCCCAGAGAAATAATGACACTACGGGGTCGAGACTCATAAAAAACATTGTGCTTCCACATATATGGTTGACCCAAGAGAACATCATAGACATCCAGTGGATCAACATCACATAATTCCTCATCCTTGAAGGGTTGGGTGCTGTATGAAAATTGACATTGTTGGCCGACACAGAGATCTCATGCTTGGCGAAGCCACCCGATGTTGTATGGTTGCGGGTGTGGTGTTGTTGACAATCCCAACTGTTTGACGACCTTTTCTGATATGAGGTTCTTCTGGATGCTGCTATCAACAATAAAATGTAGTGGGGTACCCTTCACCCACATTTGTGAATGAAAAAGGCGCTCCCCCTCTTCAGGATCTGTTGGTTCTTCTGGTTGAATTGTTGCAGTCGCGACAATAGCAGCGGGGTTCGCGTCAATGATCTATCCTTTACCATTATTTTCAGAATCGGATTTTGAATCAGGGTTCGGCTCTTTGTCTTTGATCTCAGCCACCAATGAATGTCAAGCCACCAATGACTATTTTGAGTGACATTCATTGGTGTTGTGCTAGGGGATTTTGTGGAACTCGCACCATTTTTTGGTGTCCTTCTTTGTCTTCCCGTGACCCTTCTTTTCTTCTGTCTTGGACTGGTTTTCGGGAGACTGTTTGTTAGGGCCGTCTTTGTCATACTTTGGTTGTTGCGTATTTGCAGACCCGAACTCCCGTTTTTTCTGGTGCTTAAATTTCTGCTCGATTTTAACAACATATCGATAAGCAACACCGAGTGATGAGATGTCCAAAAAATCCATTTCAGTATGGATGTATCTGTGTAGAGCCCCATGGTATTTCAGAACCAAATGTCTCTCGGAGTCTTTGATACCCATCTTGGTGCGCAAAGTATGGAAGGTATTGGTGAATTCCAGAACTGCTTGGTCCTTCTCTTGCCGCAGTGTGGTCCATCTCATGTACTGGTCCTCATAGTTTCTAACACGGTAATACTGTTCCTTTACCGCATCCACAAAAAAATACCAAGTGGGATCGACCCCATATATTCTAGAATCCTCTGTGGAACTTTTCTCCCAGTAAGTTTCCCACCAATTTTTGACACGAGGGAGAGCTTTAAGGAGTGCGAAGGTGATCTTTTCTTTGTCAGAAAAATTGTGAACAAAGAAATAACCTTCTAGCAGAGTTAACCATTTTTTTAGGGCTTCTGCATCTATTTTTCCTTCAAATACAGGAATATCAAAATTAACTTGTACCTTGAAAGGTGAGGTGCCTCCAAAGTGGTCACTTGATGAAGATGAGCCTGATGCTATCGGAAGGCGTTGAAGGATGTGGGAAAAGTTCTCCATCATTTCGTCCCTCTGTCGCATGAGAGCTTTCTCAAGCAACAAACTGATAGGATCGTCTGCTTCGTCATTTTTATTTTCTTCCTCCATTGAGGGTTTCTTGGGTGTGAGAGAGCGATTGTACTCAAGAGAGACAAGCTTGAGACCCAACTTTCTATACTCAGACCTCGTTGGGGACATGCAATGAAAAATGATCAAGAACAACCTGCTTTGATACCACTGATCCGAATTATTTTCGGCACAAAATGAGAGCGGAGATATAACACATAAATATTTAGAGATATTGCAAGAGAGACAACAATATAATAGAGATATAGCAGAAATAATAAGAGTCACAGATATACAGTAATATACGATTTCTATTAATGAAATAAATGTACAGAGACTGTAAAATACATAGTGAAAGACTCGCTAGAATGGTGGCAGCTTATCTCTGAGAAGAGATGTGACGGCTAATCGCATCCGTGAGAAGATGATCATTACAATGAGGCTCTAAGGGCCTTTTTAACATAAGGAAAATCCAAAACCCTAACCCCGAAAGATGAAAAGCCAAAAGGTTTGCGGGCCCCGATGGGGGTAGTTGATATGTCAACTTCCCAAGGGCATAACTTTGGCATACGATCTCTGTTTTGGGTGCACGATAGCTCGTTGGAAATATCTATCCAAGAAATACAACTTTTGGATGAGAGACATCGATCTACAATCCATTTTTCTCCTCTTTTTATCAAAAAACATCGTTTAGGGCCTCAAAATGGCCCCAGAAGTTAAAAACTACTAAAAATAGTAAATTACCAAAATTGCCAGAAAATTGTTTTGAGCCAGTTGGAAAAGGTGGGTGGCCACTGATATCCACTTGGATAATGAGTTATGCAATTAGAAACAAAAATATTCAAGAAGCATTACACAACTTGTCTATTGATCTAAGGGACTTGGAAAGTGAACTCTTCAATATAAAATTCCGACATGAAATGAACATGGCACCCATGAGGAGCTACATTGAAGAATGGTTGAAAAAATTCGTCGACCAGATTACCAATTAAGGTCAAAGCTGAGGAAATCCATCAAAGGACATCAATGAAGAAATGACAAGCCATGGCACACCATCATAGTAATTTGATACTGATTACATTCTTCTGTCTTCATCCACTTATTCTAACAAAGATTTAATCCAGATCTGACAATTTTCTCTTTCTTCTTGCCAGGTTTTGCTGTTTTCCATCCTCGACTTTCTTCTTTCTGCAAACTTCATTCTTGTACATCTTTGCTTCATAGTCTGCTACAGTCCCAATCGGAGTCATTCTAGCAAAGAATATGTACTGAACTATAGTTTTTTTTTCAAATTCGAAGACAACTGTTTTTTGGGAAATATTCTCAAATGTATTTTGTGACCCAGTTTATCTAAATAAAATAATTGGGGTTGTTCTATGACGATATTCAATGCTTGGTGTTGTTATTTGGAATTTGTATTTCTTTGTAAAATTAACTCATTTCACTGTACATGTTCATGTTCTATATTGTGCATGTATTACAACTTCCTATATTTCAAAATATTCTTCGATATACAAAATGTAAAGTCATGTATTTTTTCTTTGTTTCTTGTAGGTTTGAGCAAAAAAAAGTTCAAGCCCAAAACACCATTCAAATTCGAACATGGTTTACATTTGGAACACAAATAATCTAAGATACATTAATATGGATACATTTTAAATAAACATAAACAAAATCCCTTTAAACTTGAATTTGAATTTCTCGGGCTCCTGGATTGTCTGTGGGTTGATCGGTTAGCGGACTGTCAAATCCTCATTTCCATCTATATCTTCACATCAGGAACCCGACCGATGATCATCCCTTTCAACACTTGACCAAATATCTCACCGCGGCGTCCCAAATTAGTACTATCACATTCTTATCCCGCGTGTTTCATTATATACATCTTGCACCCAACACTTCCATCATATACATTTTGCACCCAACAATTCTGTGATAAAAGATAAGTATAGAAGACAAAAAAGAAGGGTCAATATATTGACATATGTGATAGATATCCCATTTTCTCACAAGATATTTTCTGCATGTTTATGGAGAAGTTATATATTCTTTGATATACAAAATGTAAAGTCATGAATTTTTTTCTTTGTTCCTTGTAGGTTTGAGCACAACAAATTCAAGCCCAAAACACCATTCAAATTCGAACATGGTTTACATTTGGACCACAAATAATCTAGTAAGATACACTAATATGGATACATTTTAAATAAACATAAACAAAATCCGTTTAAACTTGAACCTGACTTTCTCGGGCTCCTGGATTGTCTATGGGTTGATCGGTTAGCAGACTGTCAAATCATCATTTCCATTTATATCTTCACATCAAGAACCTGACCGATGACCTTCCCTTTCAACACTTGGCCAAATATCTCACCACGGCGTCCCAACTTAGTGCTATCACATTCTTATCCCAAGTGTTCCGTTATATACATCTTGCACCCAACACTTCTGTCATATACATTTTGCACCCAACAATTCCGTGATAAAAGATAAGTATAGAGGACGAAAAATAAGGGTTAATATATTGACATCTGTGATAGATATCCCATTTTCTTGCAAGATCTTTTTTGCATGTTTATGGAGAAGTTATATACTTATTGCATATACTTGGAAAGGAGTACAAAGGTGGCGGGCACAAAAATACCCGTAGAAAGCGGTCGAATGGGCTTTGAAATAGGGTGGCAAGGGTTCTCGACGAGACGTAAGGCCCCGACTATAAAATTGTATATATCAGAGCATTTCAGTAAAAAATGTGTAACACGAAGAAGTTGTTCTTGCCATCGTCAATTCAAATTCATTTTGATTTCACTAGTGACAACCTAGTGCACAACTTTGCTTATTCACATTAACAAGCAAAAAACATATTTATATACTACGTATATTTCTGCGTATTCTCATGTGAATCGTATTTTGTTTGTTGTTACAGTGGAATAAATAGAACTATTTTTCTTTCTTTTGCATTTATGTCTTCATACTAACTTGCCTTTATGTCCATTGTATATTCGACATTGCTACCTTAGAAGAAACAAGTTGGTTGGACAGGAAGGTGAATTGTTTTGTGCAACAACAGAGGGTTTTGTGGTATACATTTTAAATAAACATAAACAAAATCCCTTTACACTTGAACCTAACTTTCTCGTGCTCCTGGATTGTCCGCAGGTTGATTGATTAGCGGACTGTCAAATCCTCATTTGCATCTATATCTTCACATCAAGAACCAGACCGACGACCATCCCTTTAAACACTTGGCCAAATATCTCACCGTGGCATCCCAACTTAGCGTTATTGCATTGTTATCCCATGTGTTCCATTATATACATTTTTCACCCAACACTTTCTTCATATACATTTTGCACACAACAATTTTGTGACAAAAGATAAAAGTAATATATTCACATCTGTGATAGATATCCCATTTGCTCGCAAGATCTTTTCTACATGTTTTTGGAGAAGTTATATACTTATTGGAAGGTGGCGGACACAAAAATATCCGTGGAAAGTGGTCAGACGGGCTTCAAAATAGGGCGGAAAGGGTTCCCGAGGACACGTAAGACCCCAAATGTCAAATTGTATACATCGAAACATTTCAATGCAAATTGTGTAACACGAAGAGGGTGTTCCTGCCATTCTCAATTCAAATTCATTCTGCGTTCACTAGTCACAACTCAGTGCACAACTTTGCACAACCTAGCTCTATAGATTTCTTATGCCCCCCCTATTCCATGATATACATGTTGCACACAACACTTCTGTGATATAAATTTTGTGTCATTTACAATTCGACCCTGGTTATAGAACCTGCCTACCTAGGAATCCGCAAACTGAAAAGTGGCTAGGCATCGAATGGCTAGCAGTCGGTCAGAGTCATGACATAAATGTACGAGTGAAAATGTGAACGGGTGCATCAAACAACATGCATTGGGACATTTTCTGTAATACAACAAAGTAACGAGAAAGAGAGAGTAAACTGGAAAAACAAATGGGAATTTCGTTGAGTATAGAAGAGGGAGAAGAAGGTCTGATATATTCAAATATGCAATTGATAATCCATTTCCTACCAAGATATTTTCTATATGTTTCAACTGTGGAAAGCGGTCAGACGGACTTCAAAATAGGGTGACAAGGGTTCCCGGGGAGACGTAAGGTCCCGCCTATCAAATTGTATATATCGGAACATTTCAGTGCAAAATGTGTAACACAAAGAGGGTATCCATGCCATCATCAATTCAAATTCATACTGATTTTACTAGTGACAAATCAGTGCATAGGTTCACTTATTGGTAGTAACAACCAAAAGAATGTATTCAACAACCATTTACGGGAGCACAACTGACCCCCAGGTTGGCACTATTATAGATATTTCACCCAAAACTTGCGCCATATACAGTTGCACCCTATACATATTGCACCCAAAACTTCCGTGGTCTACAATTCGTCCACATATTGAAACATAGTTTGCATTTCGACCACAAATAATCTATTAAGATACATTAATATAAATACAATTTAAATATAAATACATTGGTGGTATGGGACTTGGATTTTTTTGAACTCGTTGATTGGTCCTATATCGTCACATCATGAGCTCGACCGACCGCAGTTCCTTTCAACACTTAGTCAATTATCTTTCTGCGGGGTACCGACTTAGCACTATAGAATTTTTGTGGCCCCCTATTTCGTGATATATGTATTCAACAACAATTTATGGGAGTCTGACTGACCCCCAGGTTGGTGCTATTATAAATCTTGCACCCAAAACTTCTGTCATCTACAAGTGAGTGATATACATCTTGCACCCAGAACTTCCGTACTCTACAATTTGTCGCGACTTCAGTCTATCGATTTCTTATGCCCCCTGTTCCATGATATGCATGTTACACACCACACTTCCATGATATACATTTTACACCAAACACTTGCGTCATATACAATTTGACCCCGGTTATAGAGCCCGTCTATCTAGGCATCCATGATCTGAAAAGTGGCTAGGCATCGAATGGTTTGCAGCTGGTCGGAGTCATAATATAAAATGGTGAGCCGGTGCATCCGCCAACCCGTGCATTGGGACATTTTTGGAAAAATGGCTAAGTAATGAGAAAGAGAGAGTAGAGCGAAAAAACGGTCGGACGGGCTTCAAAATAGGGTGATAAGGGTTCCCGAGAAAACGTAAGGCCTCACCTATCAAATTGTATATATATTCTTCTACTACTCGTGAAAACTCAGTACACATGTTCTCTTATTGGCATTAACAACCAGAAAAACATATTCCACAACGATTTACGCGAGCACGACTGACCCCTGTCATGGCGCAATTATAGATCTTGCACCCAAAAATTTCCTCATCTACAATTCCACCGTATACATCTTGCACCCAAAACTTCCATGGTCTACAATTCATCCACATATTGGAACATGGTTTCCATTTCTCCCACAAATAATCTATTAAGATACATTAATATGAATACAATTTAAATAAATATATTTAAACTTGAACCTGACTTTTTTCGAACTCGTTGATTGGTCCTATATCGTCACATCATGAGCCCCACCGACCATAGTTCCTTTCAAAACTTATCCAATTATCTCTCCACGGAGTTGCGACTTAGCGCTATCGAATTTTTATGCCCCTTGTTCCGTGATATACGTTTTTCACACAACACTTTTGTAATATACATTTTTCACCAAATACTTCTGTCATTTACAATTCAACCCCATTTCAGTGCAACATGTGTAACACGAATAGGGTATTCATGCCATCTTCAATTCAAATTCATTCTGCTTTTACTGGTGACAACTAATATTGCACCTAAAACCTACTCCATATACAGTTCTACCATATACATCTTCCAGACAAAACTTCCCTGGTCTACAATTCGTCTAGATATTGGAACATGGTTTGCATTTCGCCCACAAATAATCTATTAAGATACATTAATATAAATACAATTTAAATAAATATATTTAAACTTGAACTTGAATTTTTTTTGAACTCGTTGATTTGTCCTATATCATCACACCATGAGCCCCACTGACTGCAGTTCCTTTAACCACTTAGCCAATTATCTCTTCGCGGCATCACAACTTAGCGCTATCAAATTTTTATGCCCCCTGTTCTGTGATATACGTTTTGGACACAACACTTCCGTGATATACATTTTTCACCAAACACTTCCGTCATTTACAATTCGACCCCATTTTAGTGAAAAATGTGTAACACAAAGAGGGTATTCATGCCATCTTATCCATGGGTTGGCTCTATTATAGATATTGCACCCAAAACTTCCCTGGTCTACAATTCATCCACATATTTGAACATGGTTTGCATCTTGCACACAAAAAATCTATTAAGATACATTGATATAAATACAATTTAAATAAATATATTTTAACTTTAACCTGAACTTTTTCGAACTCGTTGATTGGTCCTATATCATCACATCATGATACTGACTGACCGCAGTTCCTTTCAATACTTAGCCAATTGTCTATCCACGGGGTTGTGACTTAGCACTATCAAATTTTTATGGCCCCTTGTTCTGTGATATATGTATTCAACAACAATTTACGGGAGTCTGACTAACCACCGGGTAGGCGCTATTATAAATATTGCACCCAAAACTTCTGTCATCTACAAGTGTGCAATATACATCTTGCACCCAGAACTTTTGTACTCTACAATTTGTCACGACTTCACCCTATCAATTTCTTATGCCCCCTTTTTCGTGATATACATGTTGCACACCACACTTCCATGATATACATTTTTCACCAAACACTTGCATCATATACAATTCGATCTTGGTTATAGAGCCCGCCTATCCAGAAATCCACGCTCTGAAATGTTGCTAGACATCAAATGGTTAGCAGTCGGTCAGGGTCATGATATAAAATCATAAGTGCAAATGTGAACTGGTCCATCCGCCAACGTGCGCATTAGGACATTTTCGGAAAACAACTAAGTAACGAGAAAGAGAGAGTAGAGAGGAAAAAAGGTCAGACGAGCTTCAAAATAGGGTGACAAGGGATCCCGAGGAGACATGAGGCCCCACTTGACAAATTGTATATATATTCTGCTTCTACTCGTGACAACTCAGTGGTTCACTTATTTCCATTAACAACCAAAAAAACGTATTCAACAACGATTTACAGGAGCCCGACCGACCCCCAGGTTGGCACTATTATAGATCTTGCACCCAAAACTTGGGTCATCTACAGTTCCACTGTATACATCTTGCACCAAAAACTTTTGTGGTCTACAATTCGTCCACATCTTTGAACATGGTCTACATTTGGACCACAAATTATCTATTACGATATATTAATATAAATACAATTTAAATAAATATACTTAAACTTGAACCTGACTTTTTTCAAACTCGTCAATTGGTCATATATAATCACATCATGATCCTAATCGACCACAGTTCCTTTCAACACTTAGCCAATTGTCTCTTCGTGGGATAACGCCTTAGCGCTAACGAAATTTTATGCCTCATGTTCCGTGATATACATGTTGCACACAACACTTTCGTGATATACATTTTGCACCAAACACTTCCGTCATTTACAATTCGACGTGCTATTATAGATCTTGCACCCAAAAATTGCTTCATCTACAGTTCCGCTGTATACATATTGCACCAAAATATTCTTTGGTCTACAATTCGTCTACATATTGGAACATGGTCTACATTTGGACCATGTCACAGAACTTCCGTACTCTACAATTCATCGCGACTTTACCCTAACGATTTCTTATGCCCCCTATTCCAAGATATACATGTTTCACACCACACTTCTGTGATATACATTTTTCACCAAACACTTGCGTCATATACAATCTGACCTTGGTTATAGAGCCCGCCTATCTAGAAATCCATGTTCTAAAAAGTGGCTAGGCATCATATGGTTAGCGGTCGGTCGGAGTCATGATATAAAAGCACAAGCACAAATGTGAACCGGTCTTTCTGCCAACACACGCATTGGGACATTTTCGGAAAACGGCTAAGTAACGAGAAAGAGAGAGTAGAGAGGAAAAACGGTCGAACGAGATTCAAAATAAGGTGACAAGGGCTCCCGAGGAGATGTGAGGCCCCGCTTGTCAAATTGTATATATATTTTTCTTCTACTCATGAGAAATCAGTGGTTCATTTATTGCCATTAACAACCAAAAAAATGTATTCAATAGCGATTTACAGGAGCTCGACCGACCCTCAGGTTGGCGCTATTATAGATCTTGCACCCAAAACTTGCGACATCTACAATTCCGCTGTATACATCTTGCATAAAAAACTTTCTTGGTCTAAAATTCGTCCACATATTGGAACATGGTCTACATTTGGACCACAAATTATCTATTACGATACATTAATATAAATACAATTTAAATAAATATACTTAAACTTGAACTGGACTTTTTTCGAACTCATCGATTGGTCCTATATCGTCACATCATGAGCCCGAACGACCACAGTTCCTTTCAACACTTAGCCAATTATCTCTCCGCGGGGTTGCACCTTAGTACTAATGAAATTTTATGCCCCATGTTTCGTGATATACATGTTGCACACAACACTTCCGTGATATACATTTTTCACCAAACACTTCTGTCATTTACAATTTGACGCGCTATTATAGATCTTGCACCCAAAACTTACATCATCTACAGTTCCATTGTATACATCTTGCACTAAAAAAATTTGTGGTCTACAATTCATCCACATATTGGAACATGGTCTATATTTGGACCACAAATTATCTATTACAATACATTAATATAAATAGAAATTAAATAAATATACTTAAACTTGAACCTGACTTTTTTCGAACTTGTCAATTGGTCCTATATTGTCACATCATGAGTCTGACCGATCGTAGTTCCTTTCAACACTTAGCCAATTATCTCTCCACGGGGTCGTGCCTTAGCACTAAAATTTTTTTATGCCCCATGTTACGTGATATACATGTTTCACACAACACTTCCATGATATACATTTTGCACCAAACACTTCTGTCATTTACAATTCAACCCCATTTTCCACAGTTTACTGTTGGCGAGTTATTTGTTTGGTGTGTTATCAATGTTGTCATTGATGTCAACTAAGAATGATGAGAAGGAACGAAGGAATCGATAGACAAAGGTTTGAAAGAAATGAGGGCCATCTCCAAAGCTTTGAAACATGAAGTCCCGATTTGCGAAGAGGAAATCTGGGTCATCGGATCAGAGAGGGTTGTGGACCGTTGATTTGACACTGTGAAGCTCGGAGTTTGGGAGCTTGGACATTGGACAAAGGAAGATTCGACATCATGAAACGCGAAGTCCCGAAGTGCGAAGAGGAGATCTAGGCCGTCGGATCATTGAGGGTCGTGAATCGTTGATCTGGCATGATGAAGTTCGAAGTTCAGGATCTTGGACATCGGAGAAAGGAGGAGAGCTAAGTTGCGAGTTCACGAAACATGAATTCCCATAGTGCTTGGTCCCAAGTCACAGTAAGAGGTCACATCAATAGAGAATAAGGGAAGGAGTTAGCATTGCTAGGATCTACTTCGGAGCTCTGGAGTTGGGAGAATTGAGGTGACTCGCAGTAACATTTCTGATGTGCGAAGTCATGAAGCTCCCTTTTTGTTTGGTGTATGGTCAGAACCAGTGGTCATGTGGGGAGGAATGTGCCCGATGCTATTTCGCGTAGGTAAAGTTCGCGAGAAATTGAAAAGTTAGAAAACCTTTGCACGTACAATCCAATGGTGCTAATTAAATCGACAATTTGATTGAATTGTTACTTTTTCACTTTGTGATTTCTTGACCAATTATGATTCAGTTATACTAACTGAATCATTGTTTTTAGGCATTTGAGATTCGTAGAGTAACTAATTATGAGACATAGCATAAGAGAAAAATGTCGTGACAGAGAGAGGTTGGTTGTTTTCTCTGAAAAATGAGTTGAACTGTAAGAAATGAAAATTACAGCATGCACAATGTGAGAACAAATTCATAGATGAAGAATAGAATATGGACAGAGCAAAATTGATGAAGTGAGTAGAATGTACAAGAACCTAAGAGCATGAGAAGAATAGAAATAGTGCATATGGAAAGAGACAACAAGTTGTGCCAAGTATGAACAAACAGAAGCAGATCAGTATGCAGACCAGAAAAGATACAACAAGTGGAGTCAAGCATGAACAGACAGAAGCAGAGCATAATTACATAACAGAGAAGAAGTGGTAAGTGTTGAAATATTTGTATTGTTTTAAGACATTATTCAAGCAAATATTTATAATCAGGGTGGTAGGGTGGTGCTAGGGAGGACCGTGGTCCTCTGTTATTCAAGTTGGTGCTTGAATACTAGGAGTTGTAGCTTCCATCTAGTTGTGGCTAGAAAACATGGTGGCAGGGTGGTGCTAGGGAAAAAACAAAGTTTTATGTGTGCAAGTTGGTTCTTTTATAAGTGGAAGTAGGTGCTTCCATCCAGTTGGTGCTGGAGATCATAAGGAGAAAATATGTTTCTTTCTAGTGGGTGCTAGAGAAACTTGAGGGTTGGTGCTCTCTACAAGTTGCATCTTGTTAAAGAAGAGGTTGTATCCTCATTTTGAGTTGGTGCTCAAAGATAGATGATGTACAGAAGACTGCCTATCATTCCAAGAAGAAGAGGTTTTCTCCCTTTATGGGTTTCCTCGTGAATATATGTCTCTGTGTATATCATATGTTTGATTGATGTTTATTATTTTTGTTGTTCATGTCTTGCATAATCTTGATTATCATTTAGAGAAGAATAATAATATTTTAACCAGCATAAAATTGTTTAAGCACAGTAACAACTGATTCACCCCCCCTCTAGTCGTCTTAGTAATTTCAATAATTATCTTGTAACCTGCTTGACAGGGACTATGTTGCCACGCAACACTTGTTTCTACTAATGGTTGTGTGCATAATCTATAGATTCTCTTTTGTTGTATAATGGTTTTTATACCCAAAAAAAAAATATTTCAATTTTTCTTTCTTAGTCACAAGTTTAGGGTATTATTTGATGGAATTATTCTATGGCTTCTAGATACATCATATGCCAGAGTTATAAGTTCTATTTAGATCATTTTATCATTTATTTTGTTTTTATACAAGGTATAAAAGAGGTGAATTTAACCAATGCATGAATGATTAGGCATTTGGTTACAATCCCAAGCATAGAAAGAGCTATGAATTATTCCTAATTAAAGCATCTAATAAATAATTACTAACTCTATATTGAGAAATTCAAGGAAAAAAACAAGTCAATAATTGACATTACTAACCTTAGTTATAAGATATCCGACAATAATAAAAACTAGAAACCAAAATAAACTGAGAAATAAACAAACACATTTAGCATGCAATACTAATGTTATGTTATTAAATTAGTAAATAAAAATATCATTTGCATTTTCAATCTCTATTTTTGAGTACCTTGGTATCTCTAGCTCTTAAGTGAAATCACTACAACTAGTGGTTTCATCAATATTTCAACCTCCTCATACGCTCCTGGTTACATAAATCCTGGGATTTGATACCACTTTGTAACATCCCATCATAATGTTAAATTTAATTATTTTTCTTCTTAAGACTGTATACATCAATATAACTAGATCTAAATCATTAGAGTATATGTAAAAATACATTAAGAACAAAATATATTAGGGGAATGCCATGAAGTCATAATACATATATAACAATAACAACAAATAAAGATAGTCCAATACTACACAATTAAAAACATGGAAGTAAAATGCATGAAAACCTTAGCTCTATAGAGTCCAAGTGATGCTCCAACAATGCTCCAAATCCCATGAACCAATCTTCAATCAATAAGATGGAAATCACACACAAGGGTTGATTTTCCACCCAACCAATGCAACGGCCACCCTCACAGGTGTTTCCCCCAAAGTAGGGCTTAATATCAATGAGGTGAGGAAGTTTGGGGCATAGAGAAACTCTTTATCAGTAATTCATAGATCCTAAGGAAAATCATGGATCAAATCCCAATTGATCAACCTTAGTGTGATGGACATGAAATTATACTACAACACCCCCAGCCTCACCCCTAGTGATTGCAACCACACTTTGTAGTGGAACTCCTATACAAGGATATTACTACCACCCTTTTCCCTAGTGCATAAAGTTGCACTTAGTAGTGGTGTCCCACATGCCCAAAAGAATAAAATAAGTAGCTAGGAACAATGTAAGAATAAGTATCCCTCTTTTTTTCAAGTACACTCATAGCCCCTTTGTCCACTTAGACTAGGTTGGAGAAGAAAATAAAATACTCAACCAATTCAAAACTCAAACAATTTCAAATTATGAGGCATTAGAGAGATGCTTGGAAAAACAAGATGATGACCATGTTCTCAATAAATTACATGATGGAATGGCTAGAGGAAATTTTGACGTTGAAACAACAACTCACTAGGTATTGAGAGATGTCTATTATTAATTGACATTGTTTAGAGATGCTCATTTGTATTCCCAAAGATGCAAATTTTACTAGACTTGTGATGGATGAGAGAAGAATATTGCTCTCCCATTACAACTTGTGACAATTAATGAACCATTTTAGCAATGGGGTATGGATATTATAAGGGAGATAAACACAAAATCTTGAAAAAACACAAATAAATCTTAATAGATATAGGCCAATTCACGGGATGGAAAAAAGAAGACCCACTAATCAAAGTGAATGACCTAGTTTTCATTAGGTTCATTGAACAACAATTGATTACCAAGTTTTGGGTTCCTTTTGTTTTTATTTTTATTTTTTATAATGCTACATATTTCTCATCTTCTAAATTGACTAAGATCACTTTATAAGAGGGAATCATTTTGAGTTATTCAACTAATTATTACCACCAAGTTAATGGTGTAGTTGAGTCCATGAACAAGAACTTCATCAATATTCTAAAGAAAATTGTAGTTGATCATCAAGGGAATTGGCATAATGCATTGTTGAATTCCCTCTAGGTTGATAGAGTGATACCCACAACTTCTCTAGGAACCTCTCCCTACTTCTCGGTGAATGGAAAAGAAGACATATTACCTCCTAATGTTTTCTTGCCCTCCCTCCAACTTACCCAAGTTTCTCAAGGGTAGAATTTCCTAGATATCCAAAGATGAATTAATCTCTTGATAAACCTAGAAGAAGAAAGGGATAGAACTAAGAAATGGTTTGCTAATTTCACTAGTAGATGGTGAAAATATGGTTTTATAAAAATTTAGAAACATAAAAATTATTTGAGGTGAGAGACCTTGTTTTGAAGTGGGATAAATTTAATGAGCCTAAAATAAATCACATGAATTTTCAACACTTGTGTCTTGGTCCATTTCAGGTGGCTCAAAATCTTGGCTTTGGCACTTATAAACTACAGACCATGGAGGGGGAGGGGGGAATTTTCCTTTCCAATGAAAAAATTCTTAAGAGATACTTTAGTTAGATACCTTAGGGTGGTTGACATGTACATAGTAGTTTTCATTCCATTAGTCTTAATTTCCAATTTAGTGATTCTTCTTTCTTGAGTAAATTTCATTTCCTTCCGATGATCAAATAGGGAACCCTTTTTTCACCTTTCTTTTTCTTTTGATTCAATTTTCTTTTATATTGTTTCGAGTTTCTTTTTTTGTTTCTTTAGTTTCCTTTATCCTTGATTTTTTTTTTTGAAGTTTCTTTTTCAAATTAAATTTTCTCTTTCATACCCAACTTCCAATCTTTCAAACCCAATTTCTAATCTTTTTAACCCAACTTCTAATCTTTTTAACCCAACTTCTAATTTTCTTTTCAAACCCAACTTCCAATCTTTTTAACTTACATTTCAAAATCGACTTGCCTATTGATTTCTAGATTAGGTCTAATTTCAAAATTGGTCCCCTTTTCATTTTACTTTCTATTCTCCTTCCCCAATTTCAAAATTGGGCCCAACCTCAAAATTGAGCCCCCTTTGTTTGGTGTTGTTGATAATTTATCCTTCCATTCTTCATTCAAGTGGTCATTTCTATTTTGAATTCAAATAAATGCTTGTTATTTTAACTTGTTCCTTGAAGGACATATATGGCCTTCCTAAACCTCATTGTTTTCCCTTAAAATTTTCCCTTTATTCAAACCTTTTGCACATTTGAATCATTATTTCAAACTTTTTAACTATTTAAAGGGGTCCTAATTTGGAGATTGAACCCAATCCTGAAATTAGGCCCCTCATTTACCTTAGTAAGTTACCTCCCCCATTGATTTTGGAATGCAAATCATCCTCAAAATGGGGCCCTAACATTACCTCCCTTTGTTGAACCATGTCCCAATTTTGAGATATAGCATGATATTGAAATCATACTCTCCCATGATCTTTTTAACTCTTTGAACTTTTATCCTTTTGTTTGAATTTTGTTTTTTATTTCCATTTGAACTTTAGGCTAAACCTTCTCCATATCTCAGCTTTTCAATTGTGCTTAGTTTCCAAATCAATCCCTCACTTCAACAAGGATCTTGTTTTCTTAGCATTATTTGATGATTAGGTTCAATTTCCAATTTGAGCCTTTCCTATAAAATGTTAGTGAGAAGGGGTCATGATTTTTTAATTGTCCTCAATTTCAAAATCGACCTCCCATGCCACCAACAATTTTGTTCAATTATTTGATATCTTTCAAGATTTCCTTGAAATCATTGAATTATTTCTCCTAAAAAATCAATTATTGTAGAAAATAATTAAAGTTTTATTGTAATCGACTCAATTTCAAATTGGGCCTCCTTTCCAATGAGTTCTCATAACTTATCCCAATGTCTAGATTAGTCTCAATCCTTAAATTAGGCCTCGTCTTTGTAATATCTTGTTTGAAACATGGATATTTTCACGAATCTCATAATTGGGGCCTCTTGAATTTAATGTTAGTGAGAAGGGGTCCCAATTCTCCAATCATCTTTGATTCTCACATTGCTCCCCCTCCTCTCCCAATTTTGAACTTTTTGCATACTCAAAATTTTAAAAGGTTCAAATACAATACCTTAAGTGAGGCATGATTATGTATCAACACTTCTAACAATCACCTTTTCTAACTTTAGTAATAAGAAATACTTTTGAAATATGAATTAAAGTTTGAATGTAAGATGTGTCACAACTTTTCCCCACTTCAAATCTACATTGAGAATTTGAATTCAAAAGATGGGAGACACATTCTGCTACAATAACATGCAACTCAAGTCAGGTTTAATGTTCTTGAACTTTGGAACCTTTCTTAATTTGAATGGTTAAAGGGGGCTTATTTGTTCAATTGATTTAATTTGGAAATTAAACATATGTACCTTATTTTTTATTTTCTAACATGTAGTAATTTCTATATGGCTTCCAAGGGATGTAAAAATATGAAGAGAGGTCCTCGGGAAAAACTAGTCAAGGTAAACCTAAAGAGATAATTCAAATAATTTAAGATCCTAAAGAAATAATACCAATAAGCAAGAATACAACCAAAATAGTAGGAGAAGAAGAAGCTAGGAATAAAACCTAGGAAAATGTTGAAGCTGAAAGAAAAAGAAAGGAGATTGAGATTAAAGTAGAACGGGTTAAAAGAGAGGGAGAATAATATGTTAAATATTATAAATCTAGTAATTACCAAACTTCTGAGTTCATTGACTATGCTTTCAGGGTATCAAATGAATTGAACATTGTGTAAAGAGAATTCTATGACAGAACACAACATTTATAGGCACAAGGGAAAGATATAATAGAGATAATGAAATGTTTCCAATCATGGTAACTTGAGTATCAACAAGATCAGTCATGGTTTGACTAAGTAAAATATTGGAAATTTTCACTAGACGAAATTCCTTTTGAATTTCTTGATTTACTTCAGAAGCTTGTTGTCATAGGGAAAATTTCCTACTCAGTAAATGGGGGTTCTCTCTAATGTAAGGTCCCAATTAGAATTCACACCATTTGGAGATATCCATCTAGATTCTATCCTAACAACAATTACTTCAAGTGAGGGGATGATTATGGAATGAAAAAATAAGTATACTATTATACTACGTGAAATATACAAGCTAATATTACATATACTAGCTAGGAGCATATTTTAACAAGTAGATACAAGATTACTCATATATTCCTATGGGTATTTCTAAAACAAAAAGTTGTTTAAGAAATAAAGAAACACATAAGCATGAACAAAGGTCCAAAACAAAAAATTATATTAGAACATTACCATTCACAATCTCCTATCTATCAACTCAAAGAAACGTACCAGGTGATCAAGACAGAATAAGAACCATAAATTCATTGTAGAATAAATAAGAATAAAATAATACAGCCTTATATTGGTATTAATGAAAATAAAGTTCCCATCATATACAACATAAGGCTAATGCTCCTGTTCAAAGATTGGACCTGAGAGATTCTTCTAATTATAATTCTAAAAAAAATTCTCCAATTTACAATCAACCAAAATATTAATTTTTTTTGTAGCTCATAGATGCTTCTACATTGGCAGTGCCTAGTGTTGTAGGAAAATCTCCCTGAGGACAGGTAGATCACCTCTAGAGCTTGACCTTAACCCTAGACAGAAAAATGCTTATCATGGACACTGACTTTCTTTCAAATCTATCTAAACTAACACATGAGAAGGAAGGATGACAGAAGTACCTTTTTATCGACGTTTGTCCTGCACGCTCCGAGTTGCGCTCCAGTCCTTTGCTCCTCGCTGAGTTCTGCAGACAAGACAAGATACAACCTCCTCCTACTCTATTGATGTTAGCTTGAAAACAGATATATCGACTAGTGATAAGTTCATGTGGCATTAGACACAAACTAGAAAGAAACAGGCCAAGCGTGTCATATTGATGAGAAAAACGACAGCAGTACTTACAATCGTAGATGCGAATGCGACAACTTTGTCAAGTCCCCTTCATCTAACCCTTGCCTGAAAGCTCCACAACCTGGATAACAACAGCTTCACTGATTATTCTCCTTTGGCCGACTGTGAATTTCCTCCAAGATCATAAGTTTCATGTATTCAATTCTTCCTCCTTTCCACCATCATAGAGCCTGTTTATATAGGTTAAGAGGAACTTAACCTCTTGAGTTATCTTTAGAACAAGTTGGAAACCTTCTCCTTAGATCAGGGATCTCTTGATGAAACCAAGAATTTGAGCACAACTGCCTCCTAATGTCGAAAGATCCTCCCCTTATTCTCCTCAACGGGCCAACTACTGCCTCAGATTAGGCAGCACTCCCTTAGAAGGGGCATCAGAGCATTGTAGCGCTCCCTGGTAAGCCTTGGGGAAGTGCCAGCGCTCTCAATATGAGCAGCGCTCCTTCAAAGGGGGTTGGGGAGCGTTATAACGCTCCCTGAAGCATTATAGAGGAGCGCCAATGCTTCTGGAGCTGAAGCAGGGGAGCGCTCCCCCTCAAAACCTTTGTTTCAGGGTTCCTTTCAGGTGTCAAGATTTGTTTGACTTCAGTAGACCAGTTCTCCTCCTTCAAATCAGTCATATGAGATGTTATAAATGTCTCCTTAGTGTCGTTGACATGGTAGTATGTCTGAACATCATTTGCGACACTAGTGACCAAGTAGCGACAATTGCGAAAGTTGTAGGGAAGATGCGACACTTACGATAACTGAGAGGGACAATGCGACACTTATCCAGCTAAGCAATTTTGACGTGTAACAGAATGCCCCCCAAAGTATGAAGTTAGAAGATGCCAACTGTTAACTAAAATACTTTGTAGATGCTCAAGCAAGGGTATAGACTCGGAGAACCTGACAGAAGCTGCACACAACATCCAACAAATATCATGACATATTTCAAAACCCAAGGCAAGCATACCTATGCTTGGGTGATCAAGACTTAGCAGGATATGGCCGCCATAAAATACACTGCGGATCCATAATTGTATTGATAAAAAGGTATAGCCACCAAATATACAATGTGGATCTATACTCTGATGAATCGAACTGATCGTAGCCACGAAGAATACACAGTGGATCTACGAGATGACAAGACATAGCCACGACCAATACAAAGTGGATCTATGTAACAGTGTATGTGTCATCGTTCCATAGAATTCCTCGTAGCCTGGGCAAAGCATATATCAAAGTGATGGCTCAACCCAGGGTCTTCATACCAATCCCAATACAGTACGAATCTGACCATGCGAATAGATGTCTTGACGTCGAACATGGTAGAAACCACTTGATTACCGGTCAATGGTGTGAACCGTTAACAAGTGCGAGGGAGATCACCATTAATGTCAATGATTCCCAA
>ML781746.1:270190-298944 GCA_009831015.1 Picea engelmannii | reverse complement strand
TATACAGTTTCGAGTTTTTATTATGCCGATGATTTGTACATGATGATGTCTGTGATGTGTTTTAATTTACATGCAATGTACATTTTTGCTTTCCTTGAATCTTATATGTGGGCAAGATACCGATCCATAATATAATTAGCTAATGAATCCGAAACACTGTTAAGTTCTCTCGGAATGTGTCTATATTCGATGTAATCGAACATTCGTTCGAGACGACGAGCTTGCAAGTGTAGGCGTAGCAGGATAGGACTACGGATGGCATAGATGCGGTTGAGTTGATGAACCACCAGTTGGGAGTCTAAGTAAATAATGATGCGAGAAATACCTAGAGAGGAAGCTTAGGTCAGTAGTCCAATGACATCATGATATTCTGCCATATTGTTGGTTGCTGGTCCTAAACAAATGCCTCCTGAACTCACCACCTGGTCAAATTGGTAAATCACCCAAGCTGCTGAAGCGATGTTACGGGTATGTCGGCTAGTGCCATCCGCGAACCCAAAAAAGATAGGAAAGGGAGACGTCATCTGCGCATGAAAACACAGGCACAGTCATGAGTGGCAACGGTAAAGACTCGAGCACGCGAAAGAAAAAGACACACCAAAACTAAATACAATAATGTACAAAGTACAATATGCTAGGCGATCTAGGCATAGTACTTCTTAAGGTAAAGCCCGTTTTGGGGCTCTCCTAGGGATATTTCATCATGATCAACTAATTCGTAGGCACCTTTATGTAGGACACGCTTCACGATGTAGGGACCGTGCCACATGGGTTCTAACTTTCCTATCCCCAATTTATCGTGAGCTTGGTCGTAAACAAGGACTAAGTCTCCTTCCGCGAAAGTCCGAGGGTGGATGGATTTGTCATATTGACTTTTAATTCGTTTTTGATGTGCCTCATTGACGAGAGTAGCATCGCGGCGCGTTTCATCTAGTTTGGACAGGTACAGAAATCGTTCTTCTTTAGCGGAAGTATGGGGCAAGAGTTCTACGTTCATTTTGAGTGATGGAATCTCACACTCGATCGGTAGGACGGCTTCAATGCCATAGACCAACTGGAAGGGAGTGAATCTAGTTGAAGTTTTCACAGAGGTGCGGTAGGCCCAGAGAGCGGAGAACAGTTGTAGATGCCACGATGTTTTGTTTTCCCTACCATGCGTTGGATCATGGTTTTTAGGACTTTGTTGATAGCTTCAACTTGTCCATTTGCTTGAGGGTAGTAAGGGGACGAGTTTTCATGGCGAAAACCCAATTTGACATGTAACTCGCTCATCATCTGGTTTTTGAAGTGTGCACCGTGATCGGTGACAATGGCACGTGGTACACCAAAACGAGTTATGATGTGATTGAAGAGGAATAGAGCTGCAGTACAGACATTATTCAGGAAGGTAGGCATAGCCTCATCCCATTTGGTGAAGTAATCGACGACGACGATGATGTAACCGTGCCCCCCGGCTGAGGTAGGCTTACACTGCATGAAATCAATGCCCCATTTGGCAAAGGGGTTGATGGCGATAATTGGGTGCAGAGTCATAGGGTGGGTGCGTGCCTTCTTGTTAAAGATTTGGCAGGGTGGGCATTTCTTGACAGCCTCGATGCAATCTTTGAAAATCGAGGGCCAAAAATAGCCAGCACGTAGGATTTTTTGGGCTGTGGCCATATCGGAAAGGTGGCCGCCACAGGCACCAAGGTGACAATCGTTCAAAACGCGTTTAGCCTCTTCGTGAGTCAAACATCGCCGAAGGATGGTGTCGATGCCACGATGATATAAAGTGTCGCCGAGGATGAGATAATGGCGAGAGTGATGGCGAATGCGTCGACGCTCTTCACGAGAGATGTTGGGCTGAAAACATTGTGTTTGAAGGTAGAGGAGAATGTCTCCGTACCAAGGATCAGAGGTGTTGATGAGGAAGAGAGATTCATCGGGTAGAGAATCTCTAGGTTCGATGTTTTCATCGGCACGAGGAAAAGCACAGATGAGCTCGGCAAACACCAGGGATTTTTTGGCTTTCGCCTTCGTAAACTTAAGATCGAATTCTTGAAGAATAACAATCCATTTCGAATATTTTCCCCCAAGTACTTGACGTGTCAGGACGTGGTACATGGGGTTGGAGTCTGCGATTACCGTGGTGGTGTGTAATAAGATATAATGGCGGAACCTTTGGACAGCGATGACAGCTGCCAGAGCCAGTTTCTCAACATGCGAATATCTGAGTTTGGGTCCAGATAAACTCTTGCTCAGATAGAAAATCACATGTTCTTCATCGTTGGAGTCTTCTTGGACTAACACCATTGCGATGGTGGAAGTAGAAGCGGCCAAGTAAAGGATATAATCCTTTGTATAGTTAGGTGGATGTAACAAAGGTGCATGGGTCAAAGCATGCTTGAGAGCGTTGAATGACCATTGAGCTGTGTCATCCCATATGAAAGGGACATTCTTTTGCAGTAACCGCATAAATCCTTTAGTGATCTCGACATAATTGCAAATGAAATGGCGAAGAAAGTTTGCTTTGCCTTGCAAACTTTGGAGTTGGGTTAAATTGGTGGGTGGAGGTAAGGCTAAGATGGCCTTGATTTTTAAGGGGTCCACCCTAATCCCATCTTTGGAGACAATGAAACCTAGGAGTCGACCGGATTCGACAGCGAAAATGCATTTGTGTGGGTTCAGACGAATACAGTAGAACCTACATCGCAGAAAAATCGCGCATAAGTGATCAATGTGATCGGCTCGATTTAACGAATGTGCGGGTAAATCGCCGAGATACGGTTCTGCGATGTGTTTGATGTCATGAAAATCATACGACATGGTTCACTGGAAAGTGGCTCCAGCATTTTTAAGGCCAAAAGGTAGCTTTCGGTAGGCGAAAGTTCCCCAAGGGAAGATGAAGGCTATCTTGTGTTGATCTGTAGGCAAGATTTCAATCTGGTTGTATCCAGAAAAGCCATCCATGAAAGAAAAGATTACACTCCCTACGCAGTTATCGATGATTTGGTCGATGAAGGGCGTGGGGTAGTTGTCCTTAGGACAAGCTTTGTTGAGGTCTCGATAGTCAACGCAAACATGGATGGTCCCTTGCTTCTTAGCAACCAGAACGAGGTTGGAGACCCATTCGGTTAGAGGGACGGGATAGATAAAGCCAGATTTTAGAAGTTTTTCAACTTCTGCCTTTATAGCTGCGACTTTCTTGGGATCAACCGGGTGAAGCTTTTGCCGAATCGGTTTCGCGTCAGGGTAGGTTTTGATTTCGTGTACAACGATTGAAGGATCGATCCCTGGCATTTCCTTGTAACTCCATGCGAAGACATCGTGGAATTCCTTGAATAAAGTGGTGTAAGAGACCACTTCATCGGGTGTGCAATTAGCACCAAGGTTGATGTTTTCCACGACACCTTCTTTGATTGAAATGTCAATCGTGGCCATACTAGAGATGTTACCCATGTTCCCCTCAGAGAGAGCATCTGTCGTGAGGATGGGAGATTGCGAAGCTTCGATAACATCGGGGGGGGAAGACAGATCGTATGTCTTCGATTTCTTCCAGAGGTGGGAGAAAAGAGGATCGATGGTGGTTTTCATCCCATGGCAAATCGTCGATGCTAAGCATTTCCATGATAGATTCATCCGAAGGAAAAATATGGGAAATGTAATCGACGACAGATGATAGGGAATCTAACCAAGAGGGCACTGAATAAGTATCGGGTGCCAATGAATGTGAATCATTCAACGAGGGAGAGGTAGATTGAATAGCTACATATGCGGCCTCGGCTGGGCTCAGTGGCATTGTGTCACCGAGCACATCGAATTCCAAAGGATTAGGCACAATCCAGGGGTCAGATGATTCCAAGGATTGATAAGGCAAAGTCGAAATCATATTGACGACGACAATATGATGTGCAGTAGGTGGAAGTGGTGTAGGGAAGGTACCCATGAGGCTAGAATCTTTCAATAAGCCAACACCAACGCTTTCATACGTAACCGGGTGGTCTCCCAGAAAAGGAATATTGTTGGTGGCATGGATGCGAGCGTCGGGTGTGCAGAAATCAAGCTGATCGATGGTAACAATTTTGCCTTGATGAGGGAATTGTACACATCAAAACACTGACGAAGCGACGGCAGTCATCGCGTAGAACCAACTTCTTCCGAGTAGTAGGTTGTAATCGAGGGGGGCATCGACCACCTCGACGTCAACAGTAACAGTTTTGCCGCCCAATTGAACGGCTAAGGATTGTAATAATCCGTGAGGATGAAAACCTCGTCCATCAAAGGCACGTAACATGGTAGCAGATTTGTTAAGGGCGGGTGATTTCAAGCCTTTCCAACAGGCTAGGGACATGACACAGGTGGAGGCTCCCTCATCCAGGTGGATTTGTTGATTGTGAACAACCACATCGATTTGGAATGCTAGCTGGTGGGAGAGTCGCGATTTATGATCATCCAGATTAAACATGAGGTAGTTTGATGACTCAGGGTCGAAAGCGCCAATAGTGGCTAAGAGTGTTCTATGTTGGCTGGGACAGTGTTGTAGAACTTCCAAGGCGGACATGGAACACGGGGCTTGGGCCAAATCTTCGACGATATTGTAGTTTTGGGCAGCCCGTGAGTTGGGATTGAATGTAGATTTCCGGATGGTGCTCTTAGGAGGGCGTAATATAGAGTCAAAAGATGGTTTCTCAATCTGGAGTGGCCTGGATGGAGGGCTAACAGATGGAGGATTGGCGGAGGATGGTAACGGGTCTGATGCAGAACTGTTAACGATCTTCGGCTTGTCAGGTTTAACTGGCATGTCATATGTCACAGAGCGAGTTGTTAAATTAACTCCGTTAAACATGTAAATGTGGGCACTTGTCGAGGCCTCATCATGGGGTTGGTTGGAACTGCCCCCTAGCGTGGGGGTTTGTGCAACCAAAGATTGTTGCTGTGGAAAAGGCTGAGTGAGCACAGCAGGTTGTGAATTTCCTTTGAAAAGTTTGGCCACTTCATCGCGATGTGGACAGTCTCGAGTGTAGTGATCGTCACCACAAATGAGACATGGGAATTTCGGTTTTCGTTGAGGTTGTTTTCCGGTAGCAGGGGTTTGTGGTTGGGTCTTGGGTTGCTCATTGTTGTTGTTCTTATTTGGTTTGTTTCTCGCTTTCTTCTTGCCCCCAAGCTGTTGTGAAGGGGTTGACTGGACCACATTCACATCAGAAACCTGAGTTTGAGGTGGGGTAGAAGAGGGTGCAGCCGAACTGGGGGTGGCCGTGGAAGCATGCTGCTGGATTGTTCCAGTAGACTGGGTAGTAGATTGAGTTTTGACGGAGCCAATAACTCCATCCGCATGCGAAGCAGTCGATGGTTTGGATGGGTCATTAGTGGCACGGGTAGCATTGGGTATCAACTCATACAGAGTACTGGATTGTGAATAGACTAAGTCTAAGTACTGAGCCCGAGCGATGGCTTCTTCCTCAGTGACTACGCCACCCATGGCAACATCACAAGCAATCTAGGGTAATAGTGATTTCGTGAACCATTCCGCTAACAGTTGGTCAGGAATGACCGCTTTGATTAGCCTTCGTCATCGTCTCCATTCATGGATATGATCGGAGATATGTATGGAAGTTGTCTGACAAAGAGAGGTTAATAGTTCAATACCCATCTCGTATCGAATGGGTAGTTGAAAGTGTGTGAGGAGGACATAGCAAGGGAGTTGAAGTCGTGAAAGGATGCGCGTGGTAATTCAATGTACCATTTCGCTACGGAACCTGTGAGCGTTCGTTGGAAGAGACGTAAATGAATCGAATCATCCATGAGGGAGTTGGATGAGCACCACAAATGGAAGGTCATCACATGATTGTTTGGGTCTTCTCCGGGCTTTCCGTCAAATTTTGGGATATCAGAAGGAAGTTTAGCTGGAATAGCTGGCCAAACCGGAGAATGATAAATGGGATCATTCGTTAACCGAGACAAGTCTGGGAGATGCAGGGTGGCTAGAAAAGGTAGTTGTCGGTTAACCTGTGGGTAATGCTGGTGTGGCAAAGGGACACCAGTGGGGCCCAATACTGGGTTATGTGGATAATTATAACTCGTGAGCCCTCTCATGTGAGGTTGGTTTTGACCAAGGTACATAGGATTTGAGATGTTTTGAGAAGTATTTGTGAGTGGAGGGTAACCGGATGGGTTTTGTGGATTATAGGGTGGGTTTGGCATTTGTCCATAAGGGGGTTGTTGCGGAGTCTGCACATTTTGATCTGTGGAGGTATGTGGGTTTCCTTGAAAAGGGACGCTCCACGGATTAGGTGCGGCAGACACATTTTGTCCTTGTGGTTGATGGTGTACTTCGGATTGAGGTTGCCCCCCAGCATGAGGGTGCCCCCCGAATGGAATTTGTCCTCTGATGGGAGGATGCCCCCCGGCGTTAGGGTTCCCTCCGAATGGAATTTGTCCTCCAGAGGGAGGATGCCCCCCAGTTTGAGGTAGAGTTCCTGGGATCTGAAAGCCGGATGTCAATGATAGACCGGTGCCACCGATCGGGTTAGGACCACCAGGACCAGTCCCTCCGGGTTGTTGGATAGGTATGGAACTTCTCGATACAATTTGGGTAGTGGTTTGGGAATTGGTGGTAGCGGAAGCATTCAACGCCCTAAATCCAAAAGGGAGTGTGGGTCTTGGTGTTACAGGTGTGCCAATCGGGGCTTGATTAACTACCGCATTACCGGCAGGGATGGTCGGAATGTGCGGAGCCATTTTCGAATGGGTTGTATGGAGGGGAATTGTAGACCTTGGGCCAACGGACGGTATGTTCGGACCAACGGTTGGTGTGGCTGTAAAAGTGGTAGTACCGGTGAAATGATTTGGGGGTACAGTATAGGAAAAGGATGCATCGGCACCTTCTCCTGTTCCATAAAGATCTCGTACCAAGCGTGGTGGACTTCGAACAACATCCGAAGTCCAAAAGGGGTCACTGGCTAAAGGGTTCTGAGAATACCCAGTCGGAATGTCAGAAGGATGGATGACCACAAATTCTCCAACGGAATTCAGGTGGAGGATTTGTCGTTCGTATCCCTCCGGAATGGGATAAGCTTCCGGATATTCTGAGACAATTCGAAAATTCTCCAGAGGGATGGGAACTTCTTCCTGGGAAGTTGTAGCATTATGAACCTCGCTCTGTTGAGGAGATTCCTCCGTAGAATGAGGGGGTAAAGGGGTGTTTCCTTCCATATTTTCTGGAGGAAGTCCCTATAACCTCCGCGAGCGGCGTGCAGGGTCGATGTTGGCGGAGAAGAGTCGGCGAAAGAAATCTATGGCCAACTAACGAAAAGAAACAACACACGCTAAAAAAAATCTAAGAATCACAACCAAGCAAACATGACCTTCTTTTGATGACCGTACTAGTTGGTGATGAAATCCAATGTCACGTGATCAAGTCCAGAAGGGGTGGGGATAGGGTGGAACAATTACAATGGCGACCTGCTTAACAGACTTACACCTTGGTGCAAGCTTCCACACAGTAATTGTGGATTTACCCTCCAAGGAGCCCGAGTGAGTTTGACCAATGTCTGCTCCAGGTACAGTGAGACTTACCGTCACTGTCACCTTGTGTAAGAACCTAAAGATTATGGCCACTAAGGTTACCAATTCGCAGTCATCCCCTGGGCGGGAACCGTCGACAGTCCAATCCGAACGTACGGGCAGGGTATCAAGCCCGAAATCAACTAAAAGGCTTCCACGCAGTAATTGTGTATTTACCTCAAAGTGACCCCCATAATATGATCCGATCACCACAATTAGTTAAACCACGGAGGGTTAGTCCCCGTAGCTTACCCGAATGCGACCTCGTGCGTAACCCCTGTGTGAGAGGGGGATCCCAGGCAGACTTATACGATAACTGGATTTACTCTCCCTAACTCGGGATGCTACTGTTTGTTTTAGAAACTTTGGAGAGTTATGCTCATAGCCCTAATCCAAAGTACTAATCCTATTCTACTGTTGGTGGAGGATCCTAGAAAAGAAAAAGTTCTAGATAATTTTTTAATTAGCGTTGATTTTAGTGGCTGTTCTTTACGCAAAAGGGGTGCATGGAAGTGAAACAAATGGAATTATGACTCAGACCCAAAGAGTGCATCAAATATGATAAGCAGTCATTTATTTTCGATGAACATCTATCTAAGGGAGAGAGGAATTTCTTTCACTAACAAGCACAAATATGGAATGCCCTCAAACGATTCTTTTCTCAATCAAATCCTGATGTAATGCGAAAACTCTTAAATGCCTTCTAATATGCTCAATCAATCATGCAGATGCTTTTTTATTGTTTGTGTATGGATGATGATCAATACAACACAATGCTTGTCTTGCTAATTATCTTCTTGGTATAAATGAAAACCAATCTAGCACAAGCAACAGTCACACAAACAATACACCCTTTCGTAGCAATCCAAACGAAAAAGCGAAAGAAAAGAAACAATCAAAGAGAAAAACAAACTTCACACCCAAAAGCAGAAATTGAAGAACAATGACCTTGACTGAAATCAAGACAGAGAGGTCTGTAGACCTTTGATGACCTTCACCAGGGTTTTTACTCAACTGAAGAGAAGAGAAAAACAATGCATGGGTTTCAAACTTCACTCAACAGGAAAAACTCAATGAAAAATGGTGAAGAAGGCTACAAGATCCAATTAACAAGGTGTTTATTCTTCAAAAAGGACAGATGTCGAGGTTGAAAGGGAAGAAAAATTGACTCACTAGATCACTCAGTAGAAGAGACACAGAGGCAAACCCTGAAAAAGGCAGTTCTGGAGGGTTTTTTTGCCAAAAAAAGGCTGGCGCTCTGTTGCCAAGGGAAAGTAGCGTTGTAGCACTCTGTGCAGAGGTATGGGGGAGCGCTAGCACTCTGTTAACACTAGGACAGGGGCGTCAGGGTCTAAAAGCCCCAGAAATGTCAAAAAATTCCGAAAAATGGGATTCAAACTTGACAAGTATGCTGAATGTGATAAGGTAAGGAGCCAATAAGTTCATGAAACTAATCAAAGAGGGGTGAACCAGGTCTGAAACAATCAAGGGATAGAACAAGGTCAATGAGAAGAAAAATCCAAACAAGAGGTTTTGATTTGAGGCTATCTCCCCAGCGGAGTCGCCAGTTTCTGTTGTAGGAAAATCTCCCTGCAGACAGGTAGATCACCTCTAGAGCTTGACCTTAACCCTAGACAAAAAAATGCTTATCATGGACACTGACTTTCTTTCAAATATATCTAAACTAACAAATGAGAAGGAAGGATGACAGAAGTACCTTTTTATCGACGTTTGTCCCTGCACGCTCCGAGTTGCGCTCCAGTCCTTTGCTCCTCGCTGAGTTCTGTAGACAAGACAAGATACAACTGCTTCCTACTCTATTGATGTTAGCTTGAAAACAGATCTATCAACTAGTGATAAGTTCATGTGGCATTAGACACAAACTAGAAAGAAACAGGCCAAGCGTGTCATATTGATGAGAAAAACGACAGCAGTACTTACAATCGTAGATGCGAATGCGACAGCTTCGTCAAGTCCCCTTCATCTAACCCTTGCCTGAAAGCTCCACAACTTGGATAACAGTAGCTTCACTGATTATTCTCCTTTGGCTGACTGTGAGTTTCCTCCAAGATCATAAGTTTCATGTATTCAATTCTTCCTCCTTTCCACCATCATAGAGCCTGTTTATATAGGTTAAGAGGAGCTTAACCTCTTGAGTTATCTTTAGAACAAGTTGGGAACCTTCTCCTTAGATCAGGGATCTCTTGATGAAATCAAGAATTCGAGCACAACTGCCTCCTAATCTCGAAAGATACTCCCCTTATTCTCCTTAACGGGCCAACTACTGCCTCAGATTAGGCAGCGCTCCCTTAGAAGGGGCATCAGAGCGTTGTAGTGCTCCCTGGTAAGCCTTGGGGAAGTGTGAGCGCTCTCGAGATGAGCAACGCTCCTTCAAAGGGGCCTGGGGAGCGTTATAATGCTCCCTGAAGCATTATAGGGGAGCACCAGCGCTTCTGGAGCTGAAGCAGGGGAGCGCTCCCCCTCAAAACCTTTGTTTCAGGGTTCCTTTCAGGTGTCAAGATTTGTTTGACTTCAGTAGACCAGTTCTCCTCCTTCAAATCAGTCATATGAGATGTTATAAGTGTCTCCTTAGTGTCATTGACATGGCAGTATGTCTGAACATCATTTGCGACACTAGTGACCAACTTGCGACACTTGTGAAAGTTGTAGGGAAGATGTGACACTTACGATAACTGAGAGGGACAATGCAACACTTATCCAGCTGAGCAGTTTTGACGTGTAACACCTAGCATGTAGAAGTGACCAAGCAAATGTCTCTCTTTAGTGACTTGAATTTATAAAGTGATTTTATAATGTCAAGTGGGGTCTTTTATTATTTAATGGGTAAAAGTGACTTTATAAAGTTTGGGTCACTTAAGTAATTTAAGTGAATTCAATGAAAGATTAAGTCATGTCCGTTGATCTTGTTGATCAAGATTGAATCTCAACCATTCAAATCTAAGGCTAGGGAAGTTACTCATTAATGATTAGATAAAAGGAGCTTGTGAGAGAGATGGAGCACACTTTTCAAGGGAGATATGAGGGAATGTGAAGAAGAACACTTTCCAAGAGATATTGAGTTGAGAGGAAATGAGTAGAAACAAAAGAGGATTGACACACATCCCAAGGAGAATAGGAGGCATGCATCCCAAGAAGGGTTCAACATTTAATTTTGGTCTGTACAACATTAAAGGAGGTCATACAATATGGATTTAGAAAGTTTGTACAACTATTTTTATGCACAGAAATCAAGGACAGGGTTGCAGAAATTTTGAGGTAGTTTTGGGTGCATTTATTGATGTAGTTTGTCCATATAGAATAGGATCGTACAAGAGAGATTTGGGCATAGAATTTGAGGCAGTGTTTGTTGTTGTGTTGATTGTACAGGGTTGTACAAAAAACCTACATGTTTTTCAAGGATATCTAGCACTGAAATCGAAGTGGACTGTTGGCACATTTTTTGAGATAAGCACAGTTTTATTTGCTGAAAAATAATGTTTTTGTAAACTCAGAAATTTTCCTATGAGCTCAATAAGAAGAATCTCTCCTTGGATGGTTTTCCCTTCAGGTTTTTTCTAGGGGCATTGCCCATAAATCCTTGTGTTAAATGTGTGGTTGAATAATGTCTATTATTCATTTATTTTTTGCTGCTAAGTTTCAAATTGCTTAGTCATTTGTATTTATGCTTATAGTTCTAGTTGAATGCATGAGTTAACTTGTATTTTTGGTGAATGACTATTGGAGGCTGAAATATTTTATTGGCTGAGTGTTTGTCACTATATATTTTAACATGGTATTAGAGCTTGGGCTCTGGGGTTCAATGGACAAAGTTTGGAACTTGGATAGCAGTGATTTGCAAGGTTTTTTTCTTGGAAGAAAAAGGGAAAGAAATGGTCTTTTTCAGTTGGAAAAGGATGAATTCATGTCTTAGGTATGAGGATAGTTTGGAGGGGATATGAAAATACCTACAGTGGAAGGTAAGTATTGCAGTTGTTCTCACAAAGAACAAGTTGTTCCTAAATTTCCTCTTAGTTGTCTCTTAGTTTCCCCAAATCCCTTAATTAAAGGTTGTCAACTGACTAGATTTTAGTTAGGGTTGGATTATGGGTTTTCTTAATTAGGCTAGGGTTGGTTGAATCAAATTATATTCTATGCACAACCCAATCTCTCAAGTTGTAATTATTTTTAAACAAGGATTTCTTTCTAACAATTTCATGCACCCTTGTATGTTTTATCAATTCTTTAGGTTCTTTCTTACTATTTCCTAACCATTGATTTCCTTCACATATTTACTCATGTCACAATTCAATTACCCCCTTTATTAAAATTCATGGTTGGATTTAATAATTAATGATCTATTGTTTAAATAAATTAATTTAATCCTTCAAGGTCAAATCATTCCAGTGTTTCCTAGGCCACCTATGTTTATTGACTTAGGTTTCAAATGTGCGATGTGCCCTTCAAGATGAAACTCATGCTCTAAGGGTGCCACTCACGTTGACTTGTTTTTGGAAGTTTTTCCGACCCATTGGAGTCAAAACTCCATTCGATTGACCTTATGCAAGACTGAGGGATTCTAAGGAATAAGAAACATGCCTTATTGCACGCCCCTTAGAAATCTACATGAGGGACTGTCTCAGTCTTCCCTCACGATATCGTGGACCACCCAACTAGGTAATCGTTAACCTATAGTTGTGGCCATGGTGGGAGTTCTAGTAGGCTATGACAGGGATGTTGCCACCCCTCTACCTCAACATTTTATTTTATGTGCAAGGCCCATTTACTCCTTATGTGAGTTGGATTAGCAAGCATCGTCAAGCCTCCATCCACTAACAAAAACAGTGTCAAAATCCATATATATAAATCATTCTAAAATCCATTATACATCATAGGTGAATAATAATGAAATACTCAAACAATACAATCCACTCCCTCACTTAATACAGAGTCCAAGGAATCCCTTTGATGCCACTGGCATCCATAACCTTTCATGTCTCTTGCATACTCAAGACAACTTGTCAAAGCACATGTCAACACATATATATACATCAATAATATCAAGCAGTTATAACACCTCAACATCATCATATATAATCAAAAAACTGAATGAAATCACAATGTTCCATACCCAGATCACTTGCAAGCAAGTGTCCTCGAAGAATAAGTCAATAGTAGTATGCTCAATAGAGAGGGATGTTACATACACCCCCTCTTGTTTTAAAATTCATACCAAGGTTTGTACAATATAAGTAAAAGCAAGTAATTAAATGTATCTAACATAGATCTATATGTCTAAATCTATCAAAACAATTAAGAAAATTGTTGGCACATCTCATATGCGTCCTCCTAGGTAGCCGAGTGTGGAATATATTTTTCCCACTAGACCTTGACCTGGTCAACTATTCAACGTCGTAGTTTTCAAATGCAATGGTCCAGAATGCGGATTGGCTCCACCATGAGAGAACCCTTGTTTGAAACCTGCAATGAACTCATGTCAATAATATGTGAAGGGTCACTAATATAATGTCTCAAAATAGATACATGAAAAACATCGTGCATACACCTCAAAGAATCAAGAAAGGATTGTCGATAAGTCACAGGTCCCTTCTTTTCCACTACTTCGAAGAGTCCCATTAACCTAGGAGAGAGTTTAGCACATTTTCCAAACTGGATCGCACTCTTTTGTGGTTTTACGCACAAGAAGACTCTATCTCCAACTTCATAACTGCAGTCAATGTGATGCGCATCAACATAACTCTTCTGCCGATCTTGCAATTCTTTAATTCTCTATCTGATCGATTTCATTTGTTCTTCCATTTCTTGAATCACATATGGTCCTACCAATACCTTTTCCTCATGTCGATCCCAACTCAACGACATCCGATAAGGTCACCCATAAAGAAACTCAAATGGTGCCATCTTAGTCATACTATGATAAATGTTGTTGTATGAAAATTATACTAGTGGAAAGAATTCTTCCCAACGTTTCTATTGGTCCATTACATACATACGCAACATATCTTCCAAAATCTGGTTTGTCCTTTCTTTTTTCCTGTCTGTTTCAGGGTGATAAGTTGTGCTAAAGTTTAATTGTGTTTCCAAAGCCTCTTTGAAACTAGTCCAAAATTGTCATATAAACATCGATCCTCGATTGGATATGTTTCTTTTTGGCACCCCATGTAATCTCACAATATCGCTGACAAACACTCTAGCTATGTCTGGTTCCTGATACGTCGTACACACTAGAATAAAGTGTGCACTCTTCATTAGAGTGTCAACTACCACAAAAATCGAATCATGTCTTCTTGTCGTTAGTGGCAATCCAACAATAAAGTCCATCAAAATGACTTCCATTTCGATTTAGGAATAACGTCTGGTTGTAACAATCCTGCTAGATGTATATGTTTAGCCTTCACTTGTTGACATTCTAGACATCTCATTATGTAACTAACTATGTATGCCTTCATTCCCTTTCAAAAGAACAAAGGCCTAAGATTTTCCTTCATTTTTGTGACTCATGGATGAGCCATGTATACTACTCGATGCACTTCACTTAAGATCAAAATTATTAGTTCATCGTTAGGCGGTACGTAAATTCTTCTGTTAAATCTCAATAATCCATCGTCGTCTAGTGAATAACCTTCATACCTTGGTACAATCATGATATCTTGTCCAATATTTTTCTTAACTTCCTTATACCAGTCATCATCGATTTTTAGAGTTAGAATATTTTCTTGAAGATTCGTCTTAAGAGGTAACACCGAAAATATGTGTGGCCTCCTACACAGTGCATCTTCCACTTGGTTCACAGTTCCTTTAATGTAAGATATTTCAAACTCACATTCGCTAAGAAATTCTGACCAACGCCTATGTCGCGTGTTCATGTTACTTTGTGTAAAAATATGTTGCAATCCACAGTGCTTTGTCTTTAATTCAAATTTTTGTTCAATCAAATAATGTCTCCATAATCTCAAGGCGTAAACAATAGCTAATAACTCCAGGTCATGTGTTGCATAGTTCTCTTCATGCCTTCTCAATTTCCGTGAAATGTAAGCGATCACTTGACCATATTGCATCAAAACTCTACCTAACCCTTCCTTGGATGTGTTCATGCATACCAGTAATTCCTTGTCCATGTCGGGGACTTTTAGTATATGTGTTGTCGTCAACAACTCTTTGAGCCTTTGAAATGCTTCCATGCATTTCTCATTCCACAATAACTTCTTTTTCTTCTTCTACAATTTCGTGATCGATTTTTCTATCTTTGAAAACCCTTCGACAAATCGTTGGTAATATCCTGCTAAACCCATAAAACTGTATACTTTGTGTACGTTTGTCGGTGCTAGCCATTCCATAATAGCCTCCACTTTCGCTGGATCGATAGTGATACCTTCGCCAGATATGATATGTCCCAAGTAGTGAATCTTAGATTGGTAAAGAGAACATTTTGATAACTTCCTGTACAGTTTGTTTTCTCTTAGGCACTGTAGGACCAACCTCAAGTGTTCATCATGCTCTTCCTTCGTCTGAGAATAAATCAGTATGTCATAAATAAAAACTTGAAAAATATTATCCAAGTATTCATGGAACACCCCATTCATTAAACTCATGAATAACCCCAAGGCCTTTGTCAATCCGAACGATAAAACTGTAAACTCATAATGTCCAAATCTTGTCTTAAAAGCGGTCTTAGGGATATCTTCTTCCTTAATCTGCAATTGGTGATATCCTGATCTCAAGTCAATCTTTGAAAATATCGTTGCCCCTTTCATCTGATCAAACAAATCATATATTCTTGGAAACTGATATTGGTTTTTGATCGTTGCTTTGTTTAATTGATGATAGTTAATACAAAGCCTCCATGATCCATCCTTCTTCCTTACAAAAATAACTGGTGCACCCCAAGGTGACACACTTGGACGAATAAGTCCCAAATCCAACAATTCCTTCAATTTCATTTTCAATTCCTGCAATTAAGGTGTTGACATCCGGTAAGGAGATCTTGCAATAGGTTCAGTGCTCGGTTTCAAGTCTATTGTAAACTCCAACTCTCTTTCGGGTAGTAAATCAAGTAATTCTTCTGGAAAAATGTCTGCAAATTCTTGCACTATAGGAAGGTTTTCTAGTCCTTCTGCCTCACCCTTTTCATTTATTGCTAAGATTGCATATAGTATGCATCCCTTGCACATACTCTTCTGTAATTGTAGGGAAGAAAAGAACCTCAAGGACACTCCCTGATTTCTTCCTACAATCACTCTACTTTGTCCCAAATCATCCATCAAACTTAACCATTTTGTCTTACAGTTAAGTATCACATCATGCGATTCCAACCAATCCATACCAATCACTATGTCACAAGATCCTAGTACCATGACATATTTTTACAAAGTCTCCCATTTTAAGGCTACAACCTGTAACCTTTCCTCCAACCTTCTGTTTGGAACCCGATGCCATTTCTATGTACTTGAACTCATCTTGCTCGATTGCATGTACCTTAATTCTCTATAGTGTTTCACTAGAGATGAAGCTCTCGGTAGCACCTGGATCTATCAATACACTATAGTTTTGGTCTACGATCATACCTGACGTCTCTAGCATAGTGGACTGATGCTCAGCCTGGCGGTTGTTCACTGCTGCATGTATCCTATGGGCCTTGCCCAAATCTCCAACTGTAGTGGATCTTGATGATATGACCACTCTGGCCTTCTAAATTAGACAATCTCATTGGTAATGTGGCTCACCACATGTCCAACACCCAGTCTTCAGTCTAGTGCTCCTGGTCCCCGAAGTAGAAGCCGTTGGTCTAACAGCCTGTGATCCTAGTTTGTTCTATTGAATAGGCCTAAACTGTTTCTACGGTCAACATTGTCATTTTTATGATCCTCTATAAGGAGTCCTATGTTGAGGAGTCTTTCGTCATGGTGTCATATACATAGGGCCTCTAGGCGTAACTCGAGGCCCTATAGTATGTCTAGGTGGTGTCAGATGTTGTTGCGCTCCTGATGACATATGTTCAATCTATCTAAAGGGAGTCATGCCCTGACCCACACTATTCAAATATTCCTCATCTACGAGGGTCGTATGAACCACATAATGCAAATTCTGAGGCATTAAGATCCTCACCTTCACATGAATGTTGGAGTTAAGGCCAAACAAGAACTTGTTGACCTTCAACTTCTCTGTGTTCAGATGTGGAGCATACCTAAATAGCTCCATGAATCTAGCCTCATACTCTGGCACCATATGACGTCCCTGTCATAAGGCATTGAATTCATTAAGCTGACGCTCAATGAATTCTTCAAAAAAATATCTTTCTTGGAACCATTCCTTTAACATTTCCCATTACACGTCTTCGATGACCATGTTTAGCTGAGGCATGAGTGTCTTCCACCATAGAATAACACTCCCCTTCAACTGAAATACCTCCATCCAGACTTTCTTGTTGGAGGTGTAATCATGAAGTGCGAAGCACATCGCCATGTTCTCCAACCATACCTCAATGGCTAAGCCCTCCGAGGCACTCCATAACTTGAGAAATTTCACCTTCTCGTGTTCTCGGTGTATGCTACTACTACTAGAGGGGGCGCAATGTGAACCCTAATTGGGTACATATGCTCTACCCTCACCTCTATATAGGTGGTTGATCAACACCTCTGACATCCTCTGGAAGGATCTCATCATACTTACTACATCCCCCATGGAAATCTGATATTTCTCATCATTTGGCTCCTCTTCCTGGGGGTTAGAAATTGTGGGCATCGATGCCATCAAAGGTGTCACACCTCTTCCTCCAACACCATGTCGTCTACCTCCCCTGCTCCCTTTAACTATGATTACCTGTAAGAGCATTTCCAATTTTTATTAGCGATCTAATTCAGTCATTTCATTTGACCCAAAATATGGCATAACGGTCCATTGTCACAAGGTTGAACCTGCTTTGATACCATATGTAACAACCCCTCTATTACGTCATATAATTACATGAGAAACAATATGAATTTTTTTTGAAGCAGTAATAAGCATCATTATAAAAAAAGAAACATGACCAGACCTCATTAGAATAAGTGAAACATGACATTAACATACTTTAGTCAATTGCAGTCAGATTCATGATAATAATACATATCAGTAAAACACATTCTTCTTCTCTCAATCATTTGCAATTGATTTAGATAATACTTAAAGCATGAAGGATCTTCCACCTCACATGAGATAACATCCATCCTATCTTCTCAACCTATCCTGCAAGGTTAGGACTTCCAAGACACATAATCAATGCTCAAGTCTAGGATTCATCCAATTGATCTTGACCATTTAAGGTCTCAAGACTAGTGATTGTTCTGAGGAACAAGGAAGTATCTAATTCCCTTAATCTCATTTCATTCCAAATTTTAAATATACAACATCGTTCTTACCTACCCTTCTGTAAACAGAGAAAATCTGGTAGCCTGGTTACTTCATCAAACATCATTGCATAGTTATTTCAATACCTTTTCACCTTACTCATTAGGGATATGAAGACATTTCAGAAACACCAAGACAATAATATTAAACCAACAACATAATCTTTTTAACCTACAATGTAGCATTTATGATAGTTTTAAACCACTTAGAGATAGGAAAGAAATAACCTGTAACTTGGAGAGAGTATGTTCTAAGAAGGAATTTAAGTTCTGTAAGAAGCCTGAAACTTATCTTCTAGAAACACAATGCAACACCTCCAGAGTCAATTCCAAGAGTGCGTAGATGGCTCCTTGAAGGCCCAAGTTTCATAAGATACAACACCCGAAGTGCATAGAGACCCTCTCTAGTCGAGCAGAGTCAAACTTTCAGAAGTACAATCTCAGGAGAGGTAGTGCAAACATACATAGGGGAGGCGCAAAATATGCACTCAAAAATTAGCATCTAAAGATCAGGATGGATGTGCTAATGAGCACTGACATTCTTTTCAAGGGAAAAAATCAAGAAAAGAAACATCTAGTAAGGTCATTGATGAAGTCTTCGATCATTGTCAAGGATTGAAGATCTTGTTGCAGGTACAATGCCAAAGCTTAGAAGAGATAACACCTTTTGAAGTCGTGTAGACGATATGATTTTAGGAAGAAATTTGAAAAGTATAAACCTTTCAGGATTGAGAATCTAGAGCTGAGGACGAATTCCTAAAATGGACATGCATCGCTCGATCTAAGAAACAGATTAGGAGTTAAAATGATCGTTCGATCAAATCAAGTGGAAGGATAAGATAAGCAAGGCCCAAGACTAGACATACCAAATGGATGAATTCCCGACAACTGTTGGATCTTATTAATATTTTCGGGTTAGAGGTGGACAAATGGATAAAGTCAAGATGCTCGGTGCTTAAACATGAAGTGGAAAACCATAAACAACCTGGAGCCCAGAACCCCAAAATAAATTTGCACCATTGATCCAAGATTGATCACAGTCGTTGGATGAAATTTGTGAGTTCTTCCAATATTGACCACTTTGGCGAAAGGAAGTCTAGAACATTCAAAAATAATTGAAGGATGAATCCCTAGAGTCATGAAGTAAGACATGTGGAAACACAATGAGCTCTGACATCATCATAGTCCATGTTAGCAAGGACACATGGCACAATTAGATAGCGATACATGTCAAGGTCTAGTTGGAACTTTAGGTGTGAAAGTTATGAATCAAGATGACACAAGGAAACCACTTAGCCTGTGCCACTTCAATAGTGACATCAATTTCCACATCACTCTGAGAGTATGTCACTCCGGGAGATTTGAATTTAAAGCAACACAGTTCTTCGAAGTGTTGGAGCTCTGAAGTTACTTCTAGTCGTATATCTGAGTGGGGTGTGGGAACCGTCAATCCCTTAGTCATTCATATTTTGTCTCTTCGATAAAGTTAAGAGGTAACATAGGTTTTCAAAGACCTCGAAGTTCCAAACTTCTAGAGTAAAGGAGGTTCGTAGATATGGAGAACAACCAAGACTGTTAGATCTTCAAGTCTGAGTCCTTCTGAGGGTCGACAATTCAACACTCCAGAAGAAATGTGTTGATGGTCACAAAAAGGCAAAGCTCCTATAGTCCTGAACTCTGTAGGGAATCTCCACCATAGAAAAATCGTGCAAAGAAAAAAAAATGCCAGATTTTAGATTGGATTCCCAAATTTGAGAATATGGTGGGACATGGTTAACCCACAACTCTCAGTTAGCATGGCGCAATACCAGATTCATTCAGTTATCACTTCGATAAAAAAGGAGTGTTGGGTTGAAGAAATCTCTGAAACACCGGAGCTTCAGAGCCCCGAATAACACCCCTTAGGACTAGCACTAGGTTTTGGCTCCTGGTCACATGGATAACTTTGTTTAGGAAAAAGGGCTAACACCTAGATGTGAAGTAAGTAAAAATATTCCTGAAAACCTAAAATGGGAATCCCACAAATCCGAAGTAAATGGGTTAAGAAACAAATTTTTATAGAACTCCACGCCCCTAGAGACGTCATGTAAAATGAAATCTAATCTGAGAAAAAAAAAAACCAGGGTTTAACGATTTCACGAAGATCCCCCATTCGAAAAAAATGATTCAATGTAAAATTAACAGGGAGTTATGGTACAAGTTTGAATCCAATATGCCTCTCGGCAGCGAACCCATCAATAGAATTGACTTGGTTTTTAAACGAAAATCAACAAGGGCTTAGGATACAATAGGAACTAAACTACAAATGAGCAGCGAGAGATACATTTAAAAATTCCTAACATAATCCTCTTAAACTTTGTTCAACATATTCAGGTAATCATGGAAGACAGACTTAACCATAATCTATATGAATACACAATTCTCACTAAACAAGGAGGATCAAACCAATGTACAGAGTTCAGAAGACGTCTAGGATTTATAGGGAGGAATTTAAAATATAACATTGTAGCAATTATTTATTTTCCTGCAAATGTAACACTTGACATTTATACCTTCAAATGATTCTACAATGACTATATCCATCTACTGTACTGATACTCTCGTAAAATAAATAAATCCATCTTATAAATACCAAAAATCAATGAAACATGTGTGTTGAAGATGTACTTCTAGACCTTGTGCTCCCTTATTTCCTTCGCTTTCTAATCATAAAGAATTCACTTGTACCTCCCAACCAATGCTAGGGGTACTCTTCTTCCCCTTAGCCCCCCAAGCCACAAAGGGGCCAAGCACAAAGGCCATAACACAATAGCTTCCATGCTTTCCTTGCAAGGAAGAGCTTCCACTCTTTTACAAGCTTGGATGTCCCAACTCTCACAAGTAAAAACATAGTTAATCCAAAATCCGACAGCATAATAGTGGCCTCCCAGGGTCCCATCCTCTTCTCTTCTACATCCCTTTCTTTATAAAATTCTCCCTCATAGACATTTGTGCCTCATGCATAATTCATTAATTTTTAGAAATTCAGTTCCAGGATTATTCATCCACTACAGGTGTCACATTCTCCCTAGGTTGCACAAGTCATTTCTCTTTTATTTTTATTTAAAAACCACCTTTCCTCACAATTACCCATGTGTTCCTAAATTTCCTCTTAGTTTCCCCAAATCCATTAATTAAAGGTTGTCAACTGACTAGATTTTAGTTAGGGTTGGATTATGGGTCTTCTTAGTTAGGCTAGGGTTGGTTGACTCAAATTCTATTCTATGCACAACCCATTCTCTCAAGTTGTAATTATTTTTAAAAAAGGATTTCTTTCTGACAATTTCATGCACCCTTGTGTGTTTGATCAAATATTTAGGTTCTTTCTTACTATTTCCTAACCATTGATTTCCTTCACATATTTACTCATGTCACAATTCATTTAGCCCCTTTATTAAAATTCATTGTTGGATTTAATAATTAATGCTCTATTGTTTAAATAAATTAATTTAATTCTTAAAGGTTAAATCATTTCAGTGTTTTCTAGACCACCTATGTTTATTGACTCAGGTTTCAAATGTGCAATGTGCCCTTCAAGATGCAACTCATGCTCTAAGGGTGCCACTCACGTTGACTTGTTTTTGGAAGTTTGTCCAACCCATTGGAGTCAAAATTCCATTCGTTTGACCTTGTGAGAGACTAAGGGCTTCTAATGAATAAGGACCTTGCCTTATTGCATGCCCCTTAGAAATCTACGTGAGCGATTGTCTCAGTCTTCCCTCATGGTATCGTGGACCACCCAACTAGGTAATCGTTAACCTACAATTTTGACCATGATGGGAGTGCTAGTAGGCTCTGACATCGATGTTTCCACCCCTCTCCCTCAATATCTAGTTTTTCTGTGCAAGGCCCCTTTACTCCTTATGTGAGTCATATTAGCAAGCATTGTTAAGCGTGCATCCATTGACAAAAACAATGTCAAAATCCATATATATAAATCATACTAAAATCCATCATACATCATAGGTACATAATAATGAAATACTCAAACAATACAATCCACTCCCTGACTCAATTTGGATTCCAAGGAATTCCTTTGATGCCACCGACATCCATAACCTGTCATGTGTCCTGCACACTCAAGACGACTTGTCAAAGCACATGTCAACGTGTATATATATATATATATATAAGATCAAGTAGCTATAACACCTCAACATCATCATATATAACCCTAAAACTAAATGAAATCACAACGTTCCATACCCGGATCACTTGCAAGAAAGTGTCCTCAAAGAATAAGTCAATAGTAGTATGCTCAGTAGAGAAGGATGTTACATTCTTCCTTGCTTGCATGAGTGGCTTCTGTGTATTCAACTTATGAAGTTGAAAGTGCCACTATGGACTATCTTTTTCTCATCCAAATAATTTCTCCTCCAAACAGGTTAAACACATACCTGCTTGTAGATCTTCTATTATCCATATCTCCAGCCCAATATGCATCCACAAAGCCCTGTATGTCCAACACTCTATCCAAACCTGGTCTTCCTTGGTAGCATAATCCATAACTAGTATTGCCAAACAAATACTTGAAAACTCTCTTTACTTTTTTCCATTTCTCCTTCCTTGGTTTTGACATATACCTGCTCAAAAATCCCACTGCATGTACAATGTTTGGTCTAGTACATAACATTGCCTACATCAAACTACCAACCGCACTCGCATATGGAACACAATACATGTCCTCCTCCTCTTCTTGTGTCTTGGGACACTAATCCATAGATAACTTTACACCTACAAGAATAGATACCCTGATTGGTTTACATTCCTGCATATTAAACCTATGCAATATGGTCTCAACATATTTTCTCTAATTTAACTAGAGTTTCCTATTTTCTCGATCATTTTTAATTTCCATGCCCAAAATAAAATTTGCAGCACGGAGATCCTTCATGTCAAATTTAGAGGACAACTGAGTTTTCAAATCCTAGATAATCTCTTTGTTGTTTCCTATCAACAACATGTCATCCACATACAAGACCAAATAAATCAAATGATCACCAATTAATTTGAAATACACACAATGATCCTCTTTACTTCTTGTGAATCCAAGTCCCAAAATACTAGTATCAAATTTTTTATACCACATCATTAGTGATTTTTTTAAACCATACAGGGAATTTTTCAACTTGCATGCCAGCTCCTTCTTTCCCTTCAAAACAAATCCTTCTAGTTGCTTCATGTATATTTCTTCTTCCAGATCCCCATGTAGGAATGTTTTCTTCACATCCATCTGTTCTAATTCAAAATCAAACAAAAAAAAACATATAACATAAATCTAATAGAAGTTAACTTGGAAACAAGAGAAAAAATCTCACCAAAATCAATTCCCTCAACCTGGGAATATCCCTTTGCTATTAAACAATCTTTGTATTTCTCCACTTTTCCTTTTGCATTCCAATGGGATTTATTCCAGTCAACAACTCCACTAGATCCCAAATAATAATTTGTGGAAATGAGGTGGAGTATACCTTTCCGGTAGCCTTTTTTCTCGAACCGATCTCCTCAATACTGGAGTATGAGAATCTCTTCTTCTAATTCCTATTATTCTAGAGAGTCAGATTCACCATCCTTTAAATCAAACTCTTTCTTATCTGATTCTTCCTGGTTGACAACATTTTTCATTTCTATAAATACCACATCTCAGCTATACACAACCTTCTTAGTTTCTGGGTTCCAAATCTTATAACCTTTGAGACCATATTTATACCCAATAAAGATACACTTTTCAACCTTCTTATATAGCTTACTCTTGGTTTTCTTTAGAACATGAACATAGGCCTCACAACCAAATACCTTGAGATGTGTGAGAGAGGGTTTCTTACCAGTCCATACCTCATGTGGAGTCTCGTCATCCAGTGATGATGAGGATGATCGATTGACCAGGTAACATGCAGTACCCACTTCCTCTGCTCTGAATTCTTTCCCTAACTCAACACCACTAAGCATGCACCTTGCTTTTTCCATCAATGTCACGTTCATCCTTTTTGCAACTTCATTCTGCTGATGTGTATATGGAGTAGTATTTTTCCTTGATATAATGCATTTCTTACATAATTATTCAAATTCATTCCCATATAACTCTCCACCATTATATGTCCTCGACACCTTAATTAGTTTCTCTGTTTGATTCTCAACAAGATCCTTAAACTCTTTCAACCTGTCAAAGACTTCATATTTATTCTTGAGGAAATATATCCAATTATTCCTCAAGAAGTCATCTATAAATGAGATGTAGTACACATATTTTCCCATTTATGGAACCGACACAAGTCCAAACACATCATTGTGCACTAGCTGTAAAATTTCTTCTGCCCTTGTTGCACCAGAGGGGAATCTTACCTGATTCTTCTTCCCATATACACAAAGTTCATAGAAATCTAAATCTAGAGAGCAGTTATACATACCTTCAACCATACCTTTACCGTGTAGTATTCAAAGACCATTATATCTCATATGCCCTAGTATTTGACTCCACAACAAAACATTTTCTCTAGAGATTGTATGAGTTTTTTCTTATTCAACTCCAATACCAGGAAAAATGGAACTATTACACCCATCAGTGATAGTGCTTCCTTGCAGCTTCTACAAAGTTCCAATATGAACTCCCTTCAACAACACCATTGCTCCTCGAACCATCTTGTATATTTCTTTTTCAAATACTATTTTTACCCCTATATTGTCCATTTTTCTTACAAAAATAAAAAATTTGGACAATCCTAAGATGTGCAGAACACGAGCTAGTGTTCTAATCCTTCCATATATGAGACTCAACTTGACTCTTCCGCGTCCTATGATTTTGGTTGTTGATTCATCACCTAGGAAAACATTACCTCCATCATACATTTCATATTCACATAACCAATCTCTATGGGGAGTCATATGAAAGGATTCACATGAGTCAACCAACCATGCCTCATGATCTGCATGTCTGCTTGAAGAAGCCAAGTACACATCCCCTCCTTCCTTGGATTTATTTTCTTCTATAAAGGGAGCACCTTTAGATCCCTTCACTCTCTCAACGTTCTTGGATCTACATTGCTTCTTCAAGTAGCCTTCTTTTCCACATATCCAACATACCTTTACAAAATTTCCAGGAGATTTAGATCTACCCTTAAATTTATATCTCCCACTTGAGGACTTAGATCTATTTCTTTCTTAGGAGTGTCCTCTTGCAAATAATGCACATGTGCTCTATCCTTCCATGTTCTTTCATATCATATCCTCCTATAATAAGGATGAGACCACATCATCGAAACTCAAGGTAGTTGTATTACTACCTATGGGCACAACCAGACTATCCCCCAAGTATGGTAAAGAGAACAATAAAATGATACACTTATATTCATATGAAATTTTAATCTCAACAGATAATAACTGACTTACCTCTGTATTGAAAGTGTTCAAGTGCTTTGTCACCGAGTCTCCATCTCTCATCCTCAAGTTATACAACTTCTTTTGAAGGAACAATTTATTTACCAGGGATTTAGAATTATACAAGTTCCCCAACTTATCCCATAACTCCTTGGTTGTAGCTTCCCCTAATACATTCAGTAATACTGAATATGAGAGACACAATCATATTTTTCTCTTTGTCTTCTAATCCAACTTTTTCCAGTCATTTGTTGATGTTCCTGTAGGTGCAGTCCCTTGATCCACCATGATCCATTGATCTATGTCTACCAACATATTTTCCATCTTAAGCTTCCACAACTCAAAAATTTTCCCATTAAATTTCTCGATCTTTATTTTTGAACTGCTCGCCATTTATTTTCACTTGAAGAATCAATATCGAAGATCTCCCATTGTAACAAGTCTTATCACACTATTGAGCCAAAACCCTTACCACAAAGCCACCCCCCTGAAGCTAATAATTGCTCTAATACCAAATGTATATTTTAACCTTGTACAATTATTTACTGCAAACATATTTTCAATAAAAGATGCAATTTCTGTTTTCAAATTTCTGTGGTGAGTAGTTTCGAGGTTAATTTCTGGATAATCCACAGTTGGTTTCATTTTTTTCATCGACGTTTTGAATCTGAATCGGGATTCATCATCAGGACTTATCGTCAGTTACAAAGCTTGCTGATCTTCATCAATTAATTGTAGATGCAGGACAGTTTCGAGTTTTGTAATTAGGTCGGCTAGTTGTAACGTCCTATTTCTAAAACTGAGGAAAATTTAATTCAATTTTAGGGTTAGTAAATTAGGTTATTGATAATACTTCATAATTCTAGGTTTTCGATAATATTATAAATAAGACTACTAGGGTTTTAATAGGATAAAGTAGTGTGAAAAGTTATATATAGGCTAGGGTTAATAAGAAATTTACTAAATAGGGTTAATTTATGTTTATTAAATAGGGTTAATTTATGTTTTTATAAGATCTTGTATTATTATTAGGTCTAGGTGTTAAGTTTAATTAGTTTTAAAGTAAATCTAGGGTTTTTTTATAGGACAAATAAGTATTAAGATTGTGTATTAGTTATGTTTTTTGTAAATCAATTTGATAATGTTTGATAAATAGGCTAGGTCCAAGTGTTAGTTTGTTTTAATAATTAGGATTTAAAGTTATATATATAAATAAATAAATAGGTCTAGGTATTAAGTTTTATTCAAGAATTATGTTTTAAGTGAATGTACTAAAAATTAGGGTTACTAACGATATAGTAGTGTAAATTTATAAGTTGTGTAAGTTAAGTTTTTTTTTTAATTTTTAAGAAAAAGTATTTGTTAAGGTTAATGTAAGTTGATAATGTTATTATTAGTAAATAGGGTGTCAATTAGGGTGTATGAAGCTTAATTAGTGAAAAGTGTAGTAATAGGTTTCTATGATTAGAGAAGAGAGGTGGTGTCAAACCTAATTGGATATATGAGGTTCCTTAAGTTGGTTGATTAATGGGTGCCAAAATCTACTTACCTCCAGGCCACCGTCTCTGTTCATGTTGTTGGGGTGTTTGATTATCTCTAGAGCTTCTCTTAAGCGTCTCTTGTAGTAATGGTCCTCTTTTGCTAGTATCTTGGTATCCTCAAGGCAAACATGGTGTTTTGTCTTAAGTGAGTGTTCTGCTAAGGTTGAAGTGTGAGTGCGTTCATTTCTGATGTCAGCTTCATGTTCCTTGATTCTTACTTGAAATGATCGTCTGGTTTCCCCAATGTAACATTTCCCGCATTTACAACAACAAAATGATAGAGCATCTCACCACTACTGGCAGTTATAAAAAGTTGGACAACAACCCAATATCCAAGGTCATCAAGGAAGTCAAGAAGGCCATAAAATCCTCCAACCTAGATGAAAGAATGAAGAAACGGCTAACCCCAAACTGCCTAATCACCCCTAGAATATATGGACTCCCTAAGATCCATAAGGAAGGAGTTCCCTTGAGACCAATTGTCAACACAATCGGCTCCCCAACCTATGAACTAGCCAAGTACGTAGCAAGGATCCTTGGACCCTTAGTTGGCAAGACATACTCATACATCAAGGATTCAAAAGACTTCGTGGAACTCATAAAAAAGGAGAAAATTGAATCAAAGGATATGCTCATTAGCTTTGACGTGGTTTCACTCTTCACTAAGATCCTGTTAAATGAAACCATTCAAGTTATAAATGAGGTTGCAGACCCTCAAACAACTAAACTAGCAGAATTTTGTCTACAATCAACCTTCTTCAGCTTCCAAGGAGAGTTTTTTGAACAAACAAGCAGAGTAGCCATGGGATCCCCCTTATCCCCAATCGTAGCCAACCTCTACATGGAGAAGTTCAAGAAAAATGCCCTTGAAACATACCCCCTCAAACCATCTAGATGGAAAAGGTATGTTGATGATACCAACGTCAAGTGGCCTCATGGAAAAGAAGAACTGGGTAGATTCTTTGAGCACCTCAATGGTATTTCAGAGAACATATAATTCACCATGGAACTGGAAGAGAACAACATCATACCCTTCCTAGACATACTCATGACTAGAAAACAAGATGGTACACTGGGACACAAGGTATTCAGAAAGAAAACTCACACAGACAGCTACCTTCATGCTGATTCCCACCACCACCCCTCACAAAATATGGGGGTTCTCAACACCATGGCCACAAGGGCAGCAAGAATCTCTGACAAAGATCATCTAAAAGAAGAAATAGATCACTTAACAAAGGTCTTTAAGAACATTGGATATAGAGATAGAGACATCAAAAAGGCAATGGATAAGAAGGATAAAAGGACTCATACCCAAAATGATCAAAACCCCAACTTAAAGGCCTTTCTTCCCTACATTAGGGGTGTCACAGACAAGATTGCAAAGGTGTTAAAAAGGAAAGAAATTAAAACCTCCTTCAAACCCCTAATTACCATCAGACAAAGAATGAAGTCGGTAAAGGACCCCATAGACCAACAACAAGGAAAAGGCATCTACAAGGTCTCTTTCTCATGCGGGAAATGTTACATTGGGGAAACCGGACGATCATTTCAAGTAAGAATCAAGGAACATGAAGCTAACATCAGAAATGAATGCACTCGCACTTCAGCCTTAGCAGAACACTCACTTAAGACAAAACACCATGTTTGCCTTGAGGATACCAAGATACTAGCAAAAGAGAACCATTACTACAAGAGATGCTTAAGAGAAGCTCTAGAGATAATCAAACACCCCAACAACATGAACAGAGATGGTGGCCTGGAGGTAAGTAGATTTTGGCACCCATTAATCAACCAACTTAAGGAACCTCATATATCGAATTAGGTTTGACACTGCCTCTCTTCTCTAATC
>ML781746.1:245721-270140 GCA_009831015.1 Picea engelmannii | reverse complement strand
TTTTCACACTACTTTATCCTATTAAAACCCTAGTAGTCTTATTTATAATATTATCGAAAACCTAGAATTATGAAGTATTATCAATAACCTAATTTACTAACCCTAAAATTGAATTAAATTTTCCTCAGTTTTAGAAATAGGACATTACAACTAGCCAACCTAATTACAAATCTCGAAATTGTCCTGCATCTACTATTAATTGATGAATATCAACAAGCTTTGTAACTGACGATTAGTCCTGATGATGAATCCCGATTCGGATTCGAAACGTCGATGAAAAAAATGACACCAACTGTGGATTATCCGGCAATTAACCTCAAAAGATACAATGGAAAACACGCACATTACACAAAGATTTTTCCCCTAGAAACCAAAACAGGGAAAACCAACATATTCTATATCCATTCTTGTCATACATTGTTTACAATACAATATACATATAGGATCCTGTAGCATCCAAAACCCTATTCCATAACCCAGATTAGTCAACAACCCTAATTCCTTAACCGGAAATAGAAAACCATCGATGAAAAATCAAGTGTCGAAAAACCACCCAAAAATGGACGCAAAAACCGCCAAGAATAAAACACATGCAAAGAATATAGCACATACCCAACAAACATCTCTCAATGACGTTTTTAGTGGTAAGGTACAATCCTTTGCAATTTTTCACTAAAAATGTGATTTCTTTCTCCATCATTGTGATTTTTATTTGGTAATTTGATAGAGCTATGCATTTTAAAGGTTTTGTTTCTCTATCATTCTTGGTAGGTCCTCTGGTGTATCATTCTCCTTAGTTTTCCACTTCTTTAGCTCATCCATGTTGAGATGAACTCTATATAACACTACTTTATTGTCTTTAATTTTTTATAAATATGAAAGGAATTGAGTATAAATATCCTAGAAATCTTTAAGACTTGTATGCATTTACTTATGGACCATTCTTATATCGTCTTTCATTTCAAAGGAAAAAAACTTGAATTCTACTAAGCTAGTCATATCACCTTTATAATGAGCTAATTCTTGCTCCATATTTCCTATTCTCAACTTTTATTCAGCTATTTCTTGGGCCATGATCCTGGTGTTCAATTTTGAGGCCTAAGAAAAATAAATCCCTACAAATGTTGTAGCAATTGGATCATTTCTGGTGACATCCATCTGAGGTGTTTCAATTTTAGCGATGAGTTCAGAGAGTCCTCATAGCTTCAAATTCGTGTGCGATTAATTTCCTAATTTTCCTCTTATTTTTTCAAACATGAAGGAGTTGAGGAATACCACTCTATGTGACTTTAAAGAGGTGAATTATCCCAATCCAAGTTCTCCCAATGGGAAATTTCCTTCTATCATGGTAGTTCTAGGCATGTCATATGAAGTCTCTAGGGGACCAATGCCCATTGGCTCTAAGACTCTTTCCTCTTCCACTTTCATCCTTTTCTCTTCCTCCCTTTTCCCCGCTCTCTTCTTCTTATTTTATATTTCTCTCGTCTTCTTAATAATCCTCAATGCTTCATATTTCCTCTTCCACTTTCATCCTTTTCTCTTCCTCCCTTTTCCCTGCTCTCTTCTTCTTATTTTATATTTCTCTCGTCTTCTTAATCATCCTCAATGCTTCATCTTCCTTTTTCGAACCTTGATGTTTCTACTACAACTACTACTATTTTAGCTTCACTTTCCATTCTTTCTTTATCCATTCATTTCTTTTATTCTTGTTATTTTATTTTATCTTTCATTTATTTGGAGTTTCTACCCATATTTAAGGCTACCTCATCTAAATATGTGTCCCTTATATATATTTCTTATTTTTTACACACCTTGTGTCCATAAGTCCATCTATACTTGCAGGCACATCAATGTTGGCTAACCATGTCTAGGGGATTGTGCCTCTTGAGCCTATCTTAACTAAAATGGAAGGTGACTAAAATATCATCTTCAACGCCAATGTTTTAATATATTTAAATTCATGGGGACCCATGTTGTTATGAGTAAAATCACTCTGTGGCATGGGGTAAGCCACAACAAACGGAAATGACTGCAGAAATCAACTCTAATCTCAAGTATGCTATATAAATAAATATGCTAACAAGACAAGATAAAGAACCTACCTCTTCCAGACATTCGATGAAGTCCATTGTTAAGCACTTGACTCAAATAAATACACCTACAACTTGTCCTCAACAACCAAGATACACAAGAATATGGTGATAATATATAAAGTTAGCATACACAATAGCATAATCCATCAATATTCATAACAAATATGCCCATGGAATAACAATTAAATATTTGCAAGACATTAATTGGACGAGAAACGAGTATTTATATTAAAATGTAATCAACAAAAGTTCATGAATGACAAACTTCTGTGTCGGCATGTTCAGAACTGAGAAACTAAGTTCATTCCAGCTGGGCCTCCACCACTTCAATCCTCCACCAAAGGCAAGCTCATATAAGAAAGACAATGAGGTTATCCATTAAATAGGGAAGAGCTTGGGGGATGAACAATGTGTTAAGACTTAAAAGGACAAAGGGATGCAAACTCAATATGAAGTGAATAATTTCTCTAGAGTAAATTTTCTCTCAAAGTTGAATTCTTCTCCTTCTCTCCACAGCTTGGATAAGGCCCATTTATAGCCTTCAAATGGAACTGAAGGGTCGAGTCAGAACATTTCCAGTATATGGAAGGTCAAGGATCATGGATCATGTGACGTGACATGGAAACCGAACACCATTTTTTAATTTTGAGCACAAAATCCGATGTGAGCGGGTTGTAATGGTGCAACCTACGTATACACATGATGTATAGCTGTTAGGGCGTGTATGTGTGGAAAAATATGTTTTTTAGCTCTGGGAACTGCAAAAGGGGACTACAAGTCTACATAGAGAAATGGAAAAGGCCTTCTAAGAAAGTTTGCAAGAGGTGAGGAAAATATTTCTATAACATATGCCCCCTAATATGTGAGGTCAGAGGAGTATCTACGATGGCCAAAATACATTATAATTCCCAGAAGTGGAGTAATGGAGACCCAACTCGACGAACTAGTTTATCATAAGTATATTACAATCCATAATGACTTTTTGCACATGGCTGCTAAATTGAATTACATTGCAGATCCATGTGGAAATATACCAAACAATTGTTCATGGCCATGAATAGGAAATACAAAAGTAGATACATGCCATAGGTTGTCATAGTCATGAACAAGGCCTAGTGAAAACCAGTCTCAAAATCAATCTGAAGATATGTGTATACAATGGAGTACAATATGATCTCCCATGATCAATGAATTCATATTGGTACTGGTCCAATGAATGATAGCAACAGTTTAGGAAAACTGCTACTATGAATTGATGTCTTCAAGTATTCTACACGATCTGCCAAAGGTGCAATTCTACATCATGTGAATAAAGGATTTTAGGTCGAACACAATGAGACTTCGTTTGATTACCGGTCATTAAGGTATATCATTAGCAAACGCGAGAAAACCTACCGATAATGAAAGTAGGTATCAAGGAACCAAGTACATTCTTACAAGTGTGAATAAAGGTGTTGAGGTCAAACACTTGAAGAATCCACTAATCAAGAGACATTGATGTATTCCCAACTGTCGATGGCGAGAGAATCTACCACTGATGACTGCAAGCCTCTAGGTACTCATAGGACTCTAGGTCTCGTTTCCAGAATAGATGAGCTGAATTCGATGGAAGGAGATCCGTTGAAAGGAGAGAATTAAGGCATCTCAACATGAGGTATAAAGCAATATCTTGATGATTTGGAGGAACTCAGATGAAGAACATGTTCACGAACCAATGACCCTGTGCATCATCCACATGCACCAGATGCAAGTAGTGCACAAAAAATACCCTTTGAATAGCATCCAATGAGGAAATTTTTTGACAAAGGTGAGGAAACCACCAATCTGGCTAATGGCATCCAAGACATTGCACAAATCCCAATGTGTGAATAGATTTATTTCCGTCAAACACAAGGGAAACCCCCTAGTCAGTGACCAATGAGGAGATGTCGACTGTTGGGTTCAAGGTTACCTACCCATAAGGAAAGTAGGATCAGGGTGCACGGTAGGACTACAACTTCATGTAACTTTGAGACACATTGAGGGTATGGCCGACATGAAAATTAAAGAGTTTTGAGAAATGGTTGACACAAGCTGATAGACATCTTTTGAACAAGAGCATGAGACATGTGGATGACTCTGCCAGCATAGACCCAATGATGAAACTTTGTGATGCAGGAGGCACCAATCAAACTCTCCATAGGGAATGGAAGAGTAACTAGTCAGGGGAGTAAAATCTCAGTAACGAGCTCAACTTCCTAAGGTCATGCTAAACCCAAAATTTTGATGAAAATTGGACTTAAAAAAAAATTCTTTGTTCAAAGGCAACACAAATGCTTCCAACATAAGGTAATAATCTTTTCCCACCTCTCTTTTTTTGTTTTTACATAGTAAAATGAATGATATGATATAGGAGGAAACAAGTGTCGCGAGTAAGGAACTGGTTCCAATAGTGGAACATACCTATGCTCAATGCAAGGAGGTTCATGCAGGATATGGACACTCGGGGGAATGTTTTCTCTTAGGGTATAAGGTGTCAAGTTGCAAGGGATAAACAAGGCTTTTCTTGGATGATGATGTAAACTACTGAGATAATAGGATTATAATGCAAAAGTAGGAACCGAAAAAGGCTCAACACTGCAAGCAAGAGAATGAGATGCAATTACAACTTAACTCCAAAGAATGTTCTTTTTCGTAAATTTAGTCCCCTAGGCCTGAAAAAGTATAAAACAATACCCAAGGAAACTCTTCTAGCCACTAGTGACTAGAGTCTTCCTTTTTCGAAATTAGTCTACTTGGTCCGAAAAAGTGTTAAACTTACACCAAATAGATGTCCTTTCAAATCAAATTAACAAGTGTGCAAGAGACAAGTTCACTCGACAATCTTTTCACTTTTTGAGAGAGTCGGAAAAGAGCTTAAACAAGACTCAAAGGATGTTGTTCTAAGAAGCATATAATGGGGGAGGCCAAGGCTCTCGTGCAGGACTTCTGTGGAAAGTCAACAACTCACATAAAGCTAACACAAGTATGGGGAAAACCAAAGCTTTCCAAGTCAAGGAGGATAAAATACTTGCATAGGTTACCTTATCTACAATATATCAAAGAATGTCCCTTATCTAGAAGGGTGTAGAAGAAGGAAGTTGAGGCTCTACAAGATCATTCCAATCAAAGGAAACCACCCTAGGAGTTGGAGGGAGCCTACTTGAATAGAGTGGAATGCTCCCTTGTTTAGAAGGTACATGACTAGAAATGCTAAGGACATGGTTGAAAGACGCATCACCCTCTAAAAGAAGAGTGGTATTGACTAAAGATTGCATCGACAATGTCACTTCCTTAGACTTGCCACTCTCCAAGAGAAGAGTGGGATCAAATGAATATTGCATCGACATGATCACTTCTTGAAATGTTGGTTGAATAGGATGTGAGACAACAAGGTCGAGAGATTCATCACCCCCAAAAACAAGAGTGGTTTCGGCCAAAGATTGCATCGACATGACCATTAGTTGAACGGGATGCAAGATAGCATGGTCCAAAGATGCATCACTTCCCAAAATGGGAGCGGTGTCGGTCGAAGATTGCATCGACACAACAGTTGTGTCAACCAAAGAAGTTTGGGAAACCAAATATGACTCAGAACCCGAAGGGCCCCCAGGAAAGGACCACGCTTCTTGTACCACAACAGTAGCAGGGCATAAAAAAGTAAGGTGATCTCCCTTGAAAAGCCTACAAAGGAACATGGGCTTGTGTCTTACACATCTATGCTTCTCAATCATATGAATTCCCCCAACATGACTTGTAGTGGCTAGTGACATGCTCCTAGCATGAGTTGCAAAGGCTAGTAGAAAATCTCCAACATGACTTGCAGAGGTTGGTGATGAATGCCCAACATGACTAGCAGAGTTTGGTGACAAACCTTCAATGTGGCTAGCAGAGGTTGATGATGAACCCCCAACATGATTAGAAGAGGTTGGTGATGAATCCCTAACATGACTAGCATAGATTGGTGATGTATGTGTAGTGTGACTAGCAATGACTGGAGTTGTTCCCCCATCATGACTTGCAACGGTTGGTTGTTGGTCTTCAACATGACTTACAGAGGTTGTTGACCTATCTCCAACATGACTACCAAAGATTGGTGATATAATTCCAGTATGAATCACAGTGACTGGACTTGTGTTTCTAGCATGGATGGCGATGACGGTTGGTTGCGGCATTTGAGACCAAGGTTCCAGGAAAGACTGGTTTTGAGAAATTGCAGGACAGGAAGGTTTCTAGTATACACCATGGCCCTATCTGGCAGGGAAGTATCCTCCTCCAAACTGATTCATAAAGTGTTGTAAGGGCATCGTAACCAATGAAGTCACTTGTGAAGAGAAAGCAACATGACAAGGGTTACTCAGGTGAGGATATGTGTTTCCCCCAGACGAAGGAACTTCTTGAAAGGGGTTGCCCATACTATAAAATTGACTCCCTCTAGATGAAACACCAGAGGACATACGAAGGTCCAACATGGGAAAATAATTTGTAGGAACCAGCATAGCGGAAGAAGGATATATGTACGGGATGTAATAAGTAGAATGATCTCCCATTTGAGCACTTGCTCTTGGAAAAGTGAATCTAGGATTGGATCCATAGGAAGGAAGATTTCAACATCCTATTGTAAGAATTGGTTGAGGGATATGACTCCCACCAAACAAAAAGGGAGAAAAAAGAGGCATCATGCCTCCAAACCCAAAACTAGGATTCACACAAGGCGACGAGACAAAGGATGGAAAGTGTGAAGACATGTCTGGCATACCATGAGAAAAATGATTAGAGGCCCAAGGTATTGGTCGAGTATCATGATTTGGCGTACCACTCAAAAATAAAAAAGGATTCATCCCCATGTAATGAGAAAAGACCATGGGTTGGGTAGCATTAATTGAGGGAGTCATGGGGGCTCCACTAACCATAGCAATTAAAACTCACGATGCAATAAAAAATCCTAAGGCCAACTAACAATCAAAGAGCACACCAAAATAAATAAAAGGCCAATATGCACACAAACAAGATATAATGGTTTAAAAGGGGCCTCCCTCACTAGAGTAGGTATGCCTCACCCAAGAGGGGCCTGAGACTCCCTTCAAAATATAGGAGGTATCAGAATCAATTATAAGGGCCCTCATGGGCTTAACAATGCAGTCAGTTAGATCCCCTTGGAGAGGTAATCCTCCATAAAGGATGTGTGATGTCCAACCCTTATCTGACTTAGGGTACCTACAGAATAACCCCTGCAAGTAATCTATGTGGCTACCTATGTCAAGCAACTAAGCCACCACAATATAACCAATGTGCAGGCGAATAGTCATAAGTCAGGTCCACCATATGGGCAGGGCAATAAAGCCCAAAATCTTGAAAGCACCGCCTCTCACAGAGGTAAAGATACTAGCAAGACCCCCATATATGAATGTATCCCCAGAAATATCTATGACACTAAGAAGGTATCAGAGGGATATCTCCTCAACCAAATTCACGCGACCTCTTGCTTAACTCCGGTGTGAGCGGAGCTTCCTGATGTCACCAATTATACAATGGATTTCACACTCCCTTAGTCAGAAACATATTTTGAGTTTAATAGCCTTGGAGAAGTTTACTCACAAAATCCTATTCCAAGGCTCTAAATCTTAAGTTATCTTGTGCACCCTGAAAAATAAAATCATTTCTAATCAATTTTAAATTTATCAGCATTACTTTTAGTGGCCTTGTTTACTCAAAAGGTGCAGTCGTGAAATTGATGATTTTATGACTCGGCAAGTAAAAGGAATGAATATGAATATAATGCAAAGTCCTAACTTCAATTCTCAACAAATGATAAGTTTTTTTTCAAAATGTAATTTTCAATTCAATTCTACAATCTTTCTATACATGTACTAAGATCAATGACAAGAACCCAAAAGATAAAATGCCAACAATGCAAAATGTATGTTTTTTTTGTATTTTCAATATAAAGGAAATGAAAATGCAAGGACTGAACAACAACTTGATATATAAACCCTATTGTAAGCAAAAAAAATACAAACCAAGAAGGATATCAAGAAGCAAACACCCATCCCAAGACGCAAGGATAACCAATAAAACAAAAATGATGAGAAAGAAGGACCACCCAAAAATTCAACCAAAGAAAGGTTTCCTATCACTCTGCAGGCACTTAACAGTCATGATAGAGACCCGAGAAGACTCAACAACCATCAAAACTTATCCACAAACACCAAACTTAGCAATCAAGCAAACAAGGATGATGTATGTGATTGTTCAGGAGAAAACCACATATAAACACCCCTTACAGAATGACATCTCACGTATGTACATGTCTATTAAGGGAAAACCCATGTATATGTATTGAAACACTGCTAGGTTAAGGATAAGGCCAAGAAACATAGACTCAAAATGAAAAGAGGATGTCAAGCAATCAGACGACAAGAAACTTAAGATAAATGAGAGCAATCAAAGGAGAAAAACACTCCAAACCCCGAAAACAAAATTCCCTCCTTAGTATGGTCGCCAATTCTGTTGTGAGAAAAATCACTCTATGGCATGGGGTAAACCACAACAGATGGAAATGACTGCAGAAATCAACTCTAATCTCAAGTATGCTATATAAATAAATATGCTAACAAGACAAGATAAAGAGCCTACCTCGTCCAAACGTTCGATGAAGTCCATGGTTGAGCACTTGACTCAAAGAAATACACCTGCAACTTGTCCTCAACAACCAAGATACACAAACATATGGTGATAATATATAAATTTAGCACATACAATAGCATAATACATCAATATTCATAACAAATATGCCCATGGAATAACAATTCAAATATTTACAAGACATTAATTGGATGAGAAAAGAGTATTTCTATTAAAATGTAATCAACAAAAGTGTATGAATGACAAATTTATGTGTCGGCACATCTGAAACCGAGAAACTAAGTCCCTTCCAGTTGGGCTTCCACCACTTCAATACTCCACCAAAGGCAAGCTCATATAAGAGAGACAATGAGGTTCTCCATTAAATAGGGAAGATCTTGGGGGTTGAACAATGTGTTCAGACTTAAAAGGGCAAAGGGATGCAGACTTAATATGAAGTGAATAATTTCTATAGAGTAGCATTGCTCTCAAAGTTGAATTCTTCTACTTCTCTCTGCAGCTTTGATAAGGCCCATTTATAGACTTCAAATGGAACTGAATGGCCAAGTCAGAACATTTCCAGTATATGGAAGGTCAAGGATCATGGATCTCGTGACGTGACATGGAAACCCGACACCATTTTTTAATTTTGAGCACAAAACTTGATGTACACGGGTTGTAATGGTGCAACCTACATATATGCATGATGTATAGATGTTATGGCACGTATGTGTGGAAAAATATGTTTTTTAGCTCTGGGAACTGCAAAATGGGACTTCAAGTCTACATAGGGAAATGGAAAATTCCTTCTGAGCAAGTTTGCATGAGGTGAGGTGGAAAGGAAATGGATTCTATAATGATTTCTTATCTTGACAAAGTGCTACTTTGATTCCATGCACAAAGGTTTGGTAGGCCAATTCCTACAATGGCACATTGTCAAGAATGAATTTTGCGAGAAATGAGGATATTTGATAACCCAAAATTTGCTAATGCATGTCCCTTTGTCAGTGAGATGCCATTCACCATCCTTGGATGTGCACTTTGTAGGCTCACAGAAAATCAACCTATATAGTGGGGCTACAAATTGTTCACAAATATATATGTAATGAATCGTGTATTAGTTCTTTGGGAGTATATGTGAATATGATCTTCACTCAGCTTCCATCATCATCCCATTCCATGGAAATGGTTGACTATATGGGTGATATCTAGAATATTGGAAGACATGAAGAATCTAAGATATGTTCCTGGGGTCATATGGTTGACCTTGGAGACTGGCCGAGGGAAACTCACAAAATGGCACCCCAATTGAATATTGTTCCTATTTGTGTGATTTGATATATCATAGGGACCCAAAAGTCCCTAAATTGAGTGACATCCTCCTCACCATATAGTCTATGAATGATGTCCACCATAATCATGAAAGGATTCCTTAAAGGCATAGTGGTATGCATTCCTATCCTTTTTTCCCTTAAGCATTTGGGTTTCACCCATTATCTCTTCATGAAGTCATTATAGTTAAAACATTCAATCATCATCAATGTCTACATTAGCTGGTGGGAATTCGTAACATACTTCTAAAGCCGATGTCTAAAATGAAGTAATATCTTTAATATTGGTATCTCTAATAAATTGGTTATAATTATATACCTAGATGATGAGCTAGGAGATGACCTCTACACAATGAAATATAACAAGTCTAGTATCCACTCTATGAAGTTATTATTGCTTGATATATTGATACACACCATCATCTAGGTTGGTGTCACTATGGAGAAGTGGTATCTATGAGAAGGTATCTTCTCTAAACATTTGATACAAATATCCCCATATATATACTTTTCTTGCATCCATATAACACTTAGTGTCTTCGTAGATAGGTCCAAGAATTCCAATGTCCACTTCAAGCTTTGTAGCTTCCTCCCTGTCGAGAATGAGATGAGTCACCTATTATTTTTATTTCCTACTTATTTTTTATGCCATGTATGAGTCTTATAACTCATCCATTTCAGAAGCAAGAAACATTAGTGGCATTAGATATAACATAGAAATAAAATTCTTGTCTAGGGAGAGATACTTCTAAGATAGAAAAATAGGGGACATGGCATGTTTCTTATCTTCAATGTAATACATTTTAGGAGAATTTTTCAATACAACCTTTTGATTGCATCCTTCGCAAATATGGTAGGTCAATGATTTCAAATATTGGTTTGAGGGTGATGGTATAAAGGAGAGATATCACATGGATAATACAATAGTCATTAATATTCCTCACTTGGTTGAATTTCATAATTTCTTTGAGGATCCAATTTACACCATTTTCATGGTATGGTTCAATTTTTTGAAGAGTATGGTTCAAATATGTGAAGCCCTATCTTCAGTTCCTTATACACAACCTTTCGATCATAAATGTATTTTGTTGTAATTAATTAAGCATACAATATTTGACTACTAAAATGATGAGATTTTACCATTTCCCACTTTTTGGATTACTTATTGTGTTAAGTGGCCTAGTGGTAAGTGAAGTGGGAAAAACATTCTTCAATGGCCAATTTATGAATTAAAAACAAGAAAAAAGAAAATTTTCTAAGAGAGTAGCATGCTTACCTCAACAAATACAAGTGGTTTCTCATGGGTGGATGTGTTGATGAGTCCAAATTCCCTGTCAAGTAGTTAAGGGAAAACACTCGATGGTAGGTCCCAATCAGACCTACTCTCATTTGGGGTAGAGCTTCTGACCAGTATGTGGAACTGGTTTTCACAAAGGGTTAATAGAAATGGAAAAAAAATTGAATTGTCCTCCACAAATTCTATTTAAAAATAAGTTAATTAGCTTCTTTAAAACATAAATGAAATTTACTATTTTAATATATTTCTATTCTATCCTAACCTATCCCAATCAAGAGAAATACTATCTAAATTAATACATTTCAAAATGACATTATTGACAATAGAAATAGTTCATGTTGATAAACAATATATTAAAACAATGACATTGCATATATGATCACTTATAGTTGCAAATAAGACCTATAACTTCATTATAAATCACAACAACATAAGCATTTGAAACATTGAACATAGAAGTAGTTCATATGATAGGCATTCAAAAACTTAAATAAAAAACACATATGTAGAGTAGTCCCACGTGCATTTGGAAATAGCCACGATCTCTAAATGCCTTCTTCACTTTATATATTTAGAAATAGTAGCATCATCCTCTTATACAATGGGAAAAATTCCCTCTTTTTTGGTATATCTCTTTTTAATAAAACAAGAGAGACTCTGTACATTATGTAATTATCGACATCTTAGATGAGAGTTGCACCTTATCGTTTCATATGCCCCTATTATGTATACAACCCAAAGTTTAGAGAAAGAAAGACTTATTATATAATACAAAAGTTATGAGGTATTATTGGATTATATGTTGTCTCTATAATCCTTTCATAATTCAAATTTCTTCAAGACTATATTTATTCTATTGAGCTACATCTTCTCTACCTATAATTCACCATCACAGATTCTAGCAGTTATTTCTAGTTTTATGTCCTGCTAAATCCTTCTAAGGTAATATTTTTCTAGTGTAATCAACCTTGTTGGTTTCATCAAATATTCATCTATGATTTATTTTTTCACTTATTTAAATTGATCAATAGATTTCTTGTTGAGGCCTCTTTGTATCTCTACTTTTGCAATCCTCGACACACTTGGGGCTGCTTCATAGATCATATGAAGAATTCCATAGTTTATTGCAAGATTTGGTAGTTAGCTGATAGGTTTCTTAAATATATTCAAAAATGGTTTTTGAAGAGTCAAATAAGACTTGATCTTTCAATTTTTGCTTGGTATTGTATTTGGGAAATGTACCTAGTGGTTCAAGATATACACTTAGGAAATCTATAATTTTATCAAATGCATCATGATCCTTCTTGCATTTTTCTTTTATTTCATCTCTTTGGTCTGTCAACCTAATTTGATCATCCCTATATCTATGAATGTTATTCAATGTACAAAAGTATTCTATTTGCACCTATTTTAGATTTTCATTTGTAGTGCTTTCTTCTTTCTTTTATAGTTCTTATGATAAAAACTTCTTTGTCGCTTTCCTTTATTATATTTTCCAATTTTTTTTTTTATTGTTTAAGGCCAAGAATCTTATGTCCCTGTTTCTTTGAGAATCTAGTGAGTTCTTAGTGCTTTATCTCTAGTTTGACTATTTATTGTGCATGGGATGCTTTTAAATGCTCTAATCTTAAGAGTTTCCTATCTTCAAGGCTTCCAGCTGCTCTTTATATAGTTTTTCAACTATTCTAGCCTCTCTTCTAAACTAAACATACAAATTTTTCCTTTGACCCTTCAGTTGTTCTACAAATTTGACCATCCTTCCTTTGTAGATGTCTAATGTGTCACTCAACTCACACACTAACATAGAGTTGGCCCTTGAAAATGCACTTAGGACCGAAGCATTATCCAGAGCATTAACCTTAGGATCTAGACCTAATTTCCATACAATCATCCTATCAGAAGACTCCTTGTTGAGGTATTTTTCACCTATTTTTATTTTATTGGACCTCTTCTCAATTACCTTTGTAGAATTTTTGTATCAATATTCTCCCACAACCACCAAAACATCTTCCAATTCTAATAATTGGGACTAGTAAGAAAATTTCCCTGGAATCAATTTCATAGATGTAAAAGCATGGATGGGTATGTTCACTATGGTGGCACTTAGTCTTTCCCCATCGTTTTGTGCCTCATCCATCTTCATTTTCTTCTTTCTTTCCACCTCTTCGAGGTCTTCTTCCTTTCTACCTCTTCAAGGTATTCTTCCTTTTTCTTTCTTTCTTTTTTGATTTTTATTTTTTATTCTACTTCTACATCTCTTTCCTTTTCTTCCTTGTCTTCCTTCTTTGTTATTTCTTCTTCAACTTTCTCTTTCTGTTCGGACTCTACAACTTTTATTTTATTTCACTCCTATAACTCTACCTTTTTCTTTTGTTCAACTTCATATTTTTCCTTTTCTTCTGGCTTGACTTTCTTCTTGTTTTTTCAGTAGCCCTTTTAGTTGTTTTTTCCCTTTTTCTCTTTTCCTCCAGTTTCACCATTTTCTTATCTTCCTCCATTTTCTTTTTTGTTTCGACCTATTCCTTCTTCCTTTTCATTTCCTCCTTAGCCTTATTTTGTGATTCTTCCTTCTCTTTTTCTCCTTTGTTTGAATTTTTCTTCAACCTCCAAGGCCTTGTTATAACTCTCTTCTTCCTTTCTTGCTTCTTCAATCTCATTATCCTATTACTTTTCTTTATCTCTGACCAAAAGTAACATAAACTACCCTTTGGATATTTTCCTTTTCTCCTCCTCTTCCCTATGAAAATTTTCTTTTATTGGTTCATCTGACAATTTTTTTAAAACTTGTTCAAAGGGAAAAAAGTTCCTTTGAAAATTTCTTCTGTGAAATTTGTTGGAAAGTTGGTTGTCATTGATTTCAAACCTAGAAGAAGTCTAGAAGCCTCTAGAGGTAATGGGTGTAATTAAAGAAGTCTCCAAAGTGGTCCCCTTATGGTGTATCTTTAAGCATGGCCTTGATGGGAATACACTTTGAAGAATTCTACCACAAGCCCTAAAAATATGGTTAAGTGGTTAAGAATCCTCAAAGGTCTAGTCATGAAACCCAAAGTTGATTGAAGAAAAAGAGTATGAAGGACATTGAAAATGCATGCGAAACCTCCATGGATTTATAGTTCTCATCGAGTTGTTTCAAATGGTAGGTGGCACTCCACATGGTTCCTCATAGTTCAAAAATTATGCCCTCTTGAAGATGAATTCTCGAAGTATGGTCAAGAAGATCCAGATCTAAGGACAAGAAGTTACAAGTTGGCCCTAAAGTCAAGTAAAGGAGGTACTTGGAAAAGTATAAATACACATTAAGAACCTCTCATTTTCATCATTCAATCTTGTGATCTCTTATCACAATATCAACAACAAATTTCAGAGGGAAGATGAAGTGAAGAAGGGTGAAATTCCAAAAGAAGATGAAGTCTTGTGATGGTGTGTTCAAAAGAATGTTTTTTAAAGGCCATCTTACCATTTTATCTATAACTTGTTTTCTAGAATTATTCAGATAGAGAAACTTGAAGCTTGTTGAGAAGACATATCAAGGTACATGTGGTACAAATTTCATCTTCTGGGTCATTGTACATTTGGATATACACTCTGTGGAAGATAGGGTTTTTGACTAGTATTGTAACTAGTCTCAAATAGGTGTTAAGGGTAAAATAGTAATAACTTCTTCATAGAGGATCCAAATTTTGTGCCACCAATTGCATTGGAAATAGTACAGTCTATAGTATTTTTTGTGTGATTTTCATAATCGTATATAAAATATTGAGCATGTGGCATGTATCATGTTGCACACATTCTCTCTCAATGAATTGGCCAGAATTTAGGAAGGTCTTCCATTTTCACTATATCCCCTTTTCACTAACGAATGAAGGATCAAAACTTGGAGGAGTTTTGGAGAAGATATCAAAGAATAGTTTTTACAATTTTTAGAGATTTATTCATTACATGTATGGAGTTATACTTGTTGATAGTTATGGTTTGTGATTAATATAGAAACTAGTCCCAAACATGTGTTCAAGAAAAATTTAAGAAGTGATGTTGGGGTTTATATGTGGACCCATGTGGACCTAGGATATTTATGTGAACCCAGTTTCTAAGTGGACCCAAGGTGATGATGTCAATATATTAGTTATGGTGTATCCATATTTGATGATGATGATATATCAGTTGTGGTGGATCTAGTTTTTTTATGATGATGCATCATTATCAGTGACAGGTTTTGACGATGACGTATCAATATCAGTGACAGTAATAGTGACATGTTTTAATGATGATGATGATGTATTAGTATTAGTGAAAATAACAGTGACAGGTTGAGTCTCCATTTATATTTTAGGGAGGTAGGAAGGGGCAAGGAAAGGGGGTTGGAGCCTCCTTCCAGTGGGTGCTAGAGAATTTTGGAAGTTGGTGCTTCCTATGAATGTAATCTTCTCATATATATAAGAAAGAATTGCATATTCCTTCGGGTTGAAGCCTATAAATTAGGGGGTTGGAGCCTCCTTCCTGTTGGAGCTAGAAAATATAGCTTCCTTCAAGTTGGAGCTTGTAAATAAGAGGGTTGTTCCCTCCTTCCAGTTGGTGCTAGAGAATTTTGGAAGTTGGTGATTTCTATCAATGTAATCTTCTCATATATATAAGAAAGAATTTTGTGGTTTTCTCCCATTTGGGTTTCCACGTAAAATTCTTGTGTATTGCGTATTTATGGTTGTATATTTATGGTATATTGAATTCAATCATAAGTGATAAATTGTTGAATATTAAATTCTTACACACTATGATTAAAAAGTGGTAAAAGGTGCTCAATAAAAATTCACCCCCCCTCTCAGTATTCGTGAATATTCCAACAAAATTCACATTATTTTCCACAAGGTGTACCAACCCCACTGATTTGACATCTTCTTTGACAATCCCTCTAAGATAATTCCCCTTAGGTTCCCATGTGCATAAACAAATTGCTTGCAGGGCTTCATTTCCTTCCAGGCATGAGGATTGTTTTTCAAAGTGAATATTCATACATTTATTGGGAACCTATGCCATGTCATTTTGTTGCTTGTTGGAACAAATGATGTTATTCCTTCCTCCATAGTTTAATATGAAATTTCTATAGATAATAATTTTTTAGGGACATATTTTGGAAAGATATGTGTGTAAATGTGTTGAACCTGCACAGAATAGATTTGGCTAGGAATTGACATACACAGTTACAGAGAAAATAGAAGAAAAGAGAAACATGAGAGAAATAATGGAAGAATTCTCATTAACCAAATAAATGAATCATAATTTACATATGATATACTCTATATAACTCAAAATATGTGCACTGGAGGAGAGTCCAATGTGTCGTAGTGGTGATCTAGAGTAATATGGACACACACCAACAGTTATGGAAGTAAACTACCACCTAGTATAGACTCTTAGGTAGTTACATGAGTGAACTGTCACCTAGCTAAGTTAACTAGTCTATCAGTCTTCAGTTAACTGATTGAAACAAAGTGAAGTGAGGAGGAGATCATGGAATCATGAGTAATGCACTAGTCTGGTGATGATACCAAGGAAAATTTGCATTAGTTGGTGATGATCCCAATGTTGCATGGTGATAATCCCAATGTAGCATCTAGACTCCACTCAACTAATCAAACTGAAGTGAAAACTGAAGAGAATATTCTCCCTAGAGGAATATTCTTCCTAAAATATAGGAGAGTGAATAATGACTAATAAACATAGGAAAAATAAATTCTAGGTGTGTGCGAAGTAACTCCAAAAAACCCCTTGAACATCACTATGGTGAAAATAAAGAATGGGTCCCGGCAACAAGGCCATGTTAGGTACCCAAATACAAAAGATACATTGAAATAAAGTGAGAAAAGAAGGAAAAACTCATGGGAAAATACCCCCCTCAAGGTACAATCTATGTAAAAAGAAGAAATGGAAGTTGCTACGAAACTGTGTCCTTCAGTCCAAGATGACTTCACAGAGAATGAAACTTCTGCTTAATGGAGGTATTGGTGAAGATGTTTGCAGTTTGTTCTGTTGAAGGACAGAATTGTAGGTCAATGATCCCCTCATGTACTAAGTCCCGAATGTAGTGCATGTGGATCTCGATGTGCTTTGTCTGCTGCCTCTAAACTGGATCTTTGTAGAACTTCAAAGTGCTTTGGTTGTCACACCAAATGACGATCGATCGATGAAATTGAATGCCCAACTCAATGAGAAAATTTTGTAGCCACATAGCCTGAATGGTTATGTTAACTACCTCTTTGTACTATGCCTCAACTGAAGATAGAGAATAAAAATTTGCTTCTTGCTCGACCAACAAATAGGTCCAGAACCAATACTAAGTGAGTAAACAGATGTGGACTTGCAATCAGTGCTATCGCCAGCCTAGTCAGAATCAGTGAACCCGATGATATCCAATGTATATTTTATTGCATAATGAATCCAAAAGTTGAAGGTGACCTATACATATCGAAGGATACACTTTGCAGCCTTCTAATGTATCTCATGCGGCTCCTGCATGAACCTGGAAACTGTACCAACTGCATAGGAGAGGTATGGTTTGGAGTGCGTGAGATACACAAATCTCCCCACTAGTTGTCTATACATTGTGTTGTCAACTAGTGGAGTGTCCCCGCCATCCTCAAGTTTGACTCTTGATAGAAAAGGAGTTGGGGCAGACTTGTAGTTTGTCATGTGAAATATCTCTAGGAGATCTCGTGCATACTTGGCCTGAGACAGTTTGATGCCTGATGCATCTTGGTTGATCCTGATTCCAAGGAAGAAATGTAGTGGACCCATGTCCGTAATCAATAAATTTCCATGTAGAATCCTCTTCACTACATAAATTGTTGAAGTCGAGCAACCGGTGATCAACAAATCATTAACATATAGAACTAGGAGTAGAAGTGAATCAGTCGTCCTGAGCATGTAAACATTCGGGTTTGATTTACAATGTAAAAACATTTGTGATAGCAGGTAGGAGTCCATCTTGGAATACCATTCCCTCGGAGCCTTCTTGAGGCCATAAAGATATTTTTCAATCGACAAACCAAAGATGACTCCTGCATAAATCCATGGGGTTGCTCCATATATATCTCCTCAGAGAGATCATCGTGAAGAAATGTGTTCTTCACTTCCATCTGATGGACTTCCCATCCCTTGGTTGTCGCAATGGCAAGTGTCAATCGTATGGAATCCGTCTTCACTACTGGAGCGAAGGTCTCATCATAGTCAATGCCATGCACCTATTGAAAGCCTTTGGAAAAAAATTTGGCTTTGTATCTACTAAGATGTCCATCCATTGTGCTCTTGGTCCTGTAGACCCATATTCATATGACAAGTTTCCTTTCAGAAAGAAGGGGAAAAAAATCCCAAGTCTGGTTCTCGAGGAGGGAGATGTACTCCTCCTGCATGGCAGATTCCCAAAAGGGATTTCCAACAGCCTCACCATAAGACTATGGCTCTGAAGATTGAACCAAGAAAAGATGTTTGGGTGGCAATGGTTTAGTGGCAGTGAGTGCAAGAGTAAGCTCCTCGAAATCATATCAATATCTCCTAGTATCAGTTGGATCACCAACAAGATCTCCTTCATCCTGAAGAGTAGTCTGGGTCCACTTAGGCCTCTGCTCTGGCTCTGCATCTGACTGTACTAACTCTGTATCTAAATCATTTGAATCATATGAATCAGAAATCTCATAGGAAGAAGAGTCAATATGTGCATGTTCATCATCTCTGACGAGTGTAAGAATAAAGGTGTCTTCATGTGGCTGTTGAGGTATATGCGAGACACTTTTCTTGAATTGGCAATTGTGCTCAATGATGAGTCGGTCTGAGGAAATATCAATAAGTATGTATCCTTTCACATCGTTGGGGTATCCAACAAAGATACACTCTATGCTCTGTGGATCAAGAGCCTTCCTCTTTTCAGAGGGAATCTGGGCCCATGCACATGAACTGAAAATATGAAAGTGGGTCACTTCCGGTTTGAGGTCGCTACAAGCCTCATAGGGGGTCTTATCCTTGACAAATCTACGAGGAGATATTTTTTGGATGTAGGTTGCAAAATTAATTGCTTCGACACATAATATTTGTGGAAGTGACTTTGCATGTAGCATGCAAGATGCCATCTCTTTTAGAGATATATTTTTTTGCTCAACAACTCCATTTTGCTGAGTATAGGGAACTGTGTGTTACAACTAAATCCATGCCTTGTGACAAAGATTATGGATCTCATGGTTGACATACTCTCCCCTGTTATTAGTTCAGAGGATTTTTATTTTCTTTCCTAACTGTGTCTCAACCAGAGCTTTGAAATCTTTGAGGTGTTGAAAGACCTCTGATTTTTTCCTAAGAAAGAAAATCCTTGTGAAGCGTGAGAAATCATCAAAAAAAATGAGCATGTACCTTTCTTTGTTGATTGATAGATGCAGAAAAGCTCCCATGAGGTCACTATGGATCAGATCTAAAGGAGAGGGAACCCTTTGTGTCTTTTCTTTGTCGAATTTCTCTTGAGGGTGTTTTCCAAGAAGACATCTCTCACAAATTCCTTTGGAGAAGTGGATGTCAGGCAGACCATCAACCATTCCCTACTTTCTAAGTTGTTTCATATATCTGAAATTTAAATTCACGAACCTTCTGTGCCATATCCTACTGCTTTCATCAGCATGGGTAAGAAGTAAAGTAGAAACTTGTTCAATAAATTCAGAAAATGTGTAAAGCCTAGATTGATCATTTACCTCACCGGTAGCAACCCTGGAATTGGTTTGCGTGTCATAGAAATCCACTGCATTAGGTGTTAATATGACTTTATTTCTGGCGTTGGAATTTGTCATCTGATACACGGAGAGAAGATTGATGAAAAGTTTTGGAATGTGCAACACATTCTCGAAGCTTTCGTTGATGAGTTCAATCCTTCCTTTGTCGGTAATCTCGACTGGAGAGTCATCCCCCATTAGAATAGGAGGACCTTTCCATGCATCCAATGAATAATATACTTCTTTTGTGGCACCCATGTGGTGTGATTCTCCTGAATCTACACTCCAAGCATCGAGAGAGGAGTTGATGCCAATCAAGGCATGGCTAGAATTTCCTTTCTTGGGATTCGGATCTTCCGGCTTATTCTTCTTGGCACCCTCGGGGATGTGATATCCAAGGTTGTTTTGTTGAAGTAATTGAGTCATTAGATCTATCTGTTTCTTCATACATGTGGATTCTGGATGGAATCCTTTATGGCAGTATGTGCATTTTTGTCCTTTTCTTCCCTTTCCACCTTTGGATCTGGAGGCATCGTTGAAGGGTTTTGAGTACCTTTCCTTATTCGGATTTGCATGAGCTTTCCTTTTGTATTTATCTTTAGATTTATGATATTGATTATTGCTTCCATATTTCACAGTAAGTGTATGCGCCTTTATCCCTTTGATTTTTCCCATGTTGATGAGCTTGGTCTGCTCTTGTGTCAAGGATTCGATAAATTCCTCAAGAGAAGGCATATTCTAGGTGGATCTAGAGGCGAATCTGATCGAAAGGAATGTGAAGACAAATACTAAGAATTCAGGACCAATTTTGGAGAGAATGTTGAGAACCATTTGTTTCTCCTCCTTATATTTATCAACCCCACGAGCCTTGAGTTGCGACAATAAATCCTTATATTTTTCTAATAAATCTTGAAGATTGTTGAAGCCTTTTGGATCCAGTATGAGAAATTCCACCTCGAGCATGTGTCCCCTCATTTCATCCTTTTTTCCAAAAATCTCTTCCATGGTGGTCCAGACTTCATTGGGGGTTTTACAGGAAGGTATGTGAAAAATGAGATAGGGAGAAATGAGACTGCAAATTGTTCTAAATGCTTCATCCATTCGATTTAGATACTTGTATTTTTCTATGGCTGATGTTGGTTTTGTCTCTGTGTTCATGGTTAACCTATACAATCCTCTGCTTCAAAGATGCATGATCATCTTCTCCTTCCATGCAAAGAAGTTGTAAGGTGTAAGAATGAATTCTTTTGGGAATTCCATTTTCTATTGTCTTCAATCTTCGGTACCTGAAAAAAATAATTTGGTGTGGTATTTCCCTAGTAGTATGTTGGCTTTGATACCATGTAAATGTGTTGAACCTGCACATAATAGATCTAGCTGGGAATTGACATACATAGTTGCAGAGAAAATAGAAGAAAAGAGAAACATGAGAGAGAATGGAAGAATTCTCATTAACCAAATGAATGAATGATAATTTACACATGATATACTCTGTATAACTCAACAAATGTGCCATAGTGGTGGCCTAGAGTGATCTGAACACGCACCAACAGTTACGAGAGTAAATTGCGACCTAGTCTAGTCTCTCAGGCAGATACGGGAGTGAACTACCACCTCGTTGAGTTAACTAGTCTATCAGTCTTCAAATTAACTAATTGAATTAGAGTGAAGTGAGGAGGAGATTAGAGAATCATGAGTAATGTGCTAGTTTGGTGATGATTCCAAGGACAATGCGCATTAGCTGGTGATGATCCCAATGTTGCATGGTGATAATCCCAATGTAGCATCTAGACTCCACTCAACTGATCAAACTAAAGTGAAAACTAAAGAGAATATTATCCCTAGAGGAATATTCTTCCTAAAATATAGGAGACTGAATAATGACTAATAAATAGAGGAAAAACCTTAGGAAAAAAAATCCTAAGTGTGTGTGAAGTAACTCCAACAATGTGGGGCTTGTGTGCATCCATAAATCCTGACATACGGGTAATATTTCCCCATGTAGCAATCACCAATATCATTCAGGGATGTTATGGCTCCTTGAGATATTATTTGGGTGGGTGGATGAATATGATGATAAATATTGGAACTAAGAAGTACTCATAGATACCATAAATATATTTCTCATAGTTGATATCCCATAAATCTCATAAGTATACATGTACATTTGGAAAACTATAATTCCACTCCCATCCCAAAGAAAGAAAATGTATTGAGGAACAAAAAGCATCAATTAGGTAGGAATACATGTAAAAACCTGGCTTCTTAAAACTTGGATCATCTCATACATTCTTAAATATGTTGACTGTGAGGATTTGGGCCTAGTTGAATGCATGCCTTGCCTCAGCCACACAACAAGCCATCAGTTTCCACTCCATTTGGAAATGTGTGATAGTTTCTTCTCCATATAATCTGCATATCATGGTTGGCAATAATCGATAGGGTATCTTTAGATATTGTAATGGGACTAATCGATCATATTTTTGAGAAAAATATATCTCTTCACCCCTCCAATCCTCCACTGTTTCATTAAATTCTAGGTGGTCTTCCCCAATTTTCTACAAGAATGGATTTTTCAAAGACACATCATATTCTTGTAGGTGGTACCTGAAGTGGATGTCACCCAGGCTCAGAGAAGCTATCAGAACTATAAATGCATTCACCAAAGTAACTATGTCAACATCTAGATGAGTGAAAACCCACCTCACAGAATCATTGTATGGAAAAATCATTTGGAAAGAAGCTATGGCATATATCTTGCTCTTATTTATGTTGTGGTAAACTATTATGTCTTCGTCCTCCATAGGGAAATATGGGTTTTTACATGTGCATGTACATTCGTCAGGGGATATTTTCTTCTTCTCGTTTGTGGTTGTGACATCTTGTTATCTTAAGTTTCTGTAGCATATAAAATATCGATGATCTTATCGAAATGTTAATACTAGAGTAAAACAACTTTCAAACATATTGTATACATACCTGGTGGATTCACTGTTTTGCAACGTAAATCTGAATTAGCTTGATAATTCAGTATGCAAAGCTCCTTTGTCACTTTGAAATCTTGAATAACACATAATAAGAGATTCAATTTAGGTTTTAAGTGTTTCAAAATTTACCCAATCCCTCTGCAATTAATATGAATGGACTACAACCTGTAGCAGATATTAGGGAAAGTACATCTCCATCAATGTTTTCAAATGGAATCTTCTCAAGCTCATGCCATTGGGTCAATGTTTTCGAGGTAATGTTATTGGAGGTCTTCTTTCAGAAGGGGCCTCTCCGATAGTGCTATCACAGATGAGTCATCGGAAGGAAGTTATCGAAAATTTTACTTAGAGAGGAGTCCTTCTAATATTTTTTTCAGAAGGGGATATATCATAAGCATGTTATCAGGAAGGGCTTTTGGGAGGTGCCAACGCGATTATGTTTTGTGAAAAATATTCCCCAAGGAATATAATGTGTTCTTAATGTGTAATTTATGGTTGTTGAATATCTTGTCTTTATGACACTAATTTCAATGTATTTGTTTCATATTTTATAGAACTAACGAGTTAGTTACTAGTATAACTACTTTTTCTTGTACACTTGTATGCGTGAGTTGTGTAGGTTTTCAGGAGAAATAATCGGGAAGGAGCGACAGGATTCCATAATTTTGGAACTACACCGAATGTAGGAACACACATGATTTTTTTTATCTCCCTATTATGAAAGTTAATTATTTCGATTAAATTAGTTATAGAATCTGTGTTGCTTTATGTTATAGGAATTGTATTATATTTTACGGTTATTGATATGTTTCAGTTAGCCCACAACTGTAGGGGAATTTCCTCACAAAAACCATCCTGAAATTTTTTTTCCACGAGAAAAAATTGCTCTTTATATTCAAAAGGATATAAAAATTTACAAGTCGACTTCTCTTACAGCGGCATAAAAGCTACAAGGAGGTAATTTGCTATAAAATAAGGATCTCGTTCCTATCCACACTGTGGCCTCACAATAAAGGCAAAAAACCATCAAGACTGTATGACTGCTACATAGAAGACAAGCCATCAAATCTGCCAAGGAGAATAAAACCAGTCATAGGTTGATCTTGTAGATAGGACCTTCATTACCGTCCTCCCAATAAGAAAATCTAAGTTGGCTCATAGGGAGGAGCAATGCTTGTTTCGAGAGTGTTAGCGATATTTCTTGCTAGCGGGGGTAGGAAATCAAAGGGTGGGTTAAAACCCACTTATCCAAGGTCTCGGGCAACATGCGCCCGTGGTAAACAGTGAACAAGAACGGACGATCTGGATCAACGCGCCCGGATCAA
>ML781746.1:204561-225616 GCA_009831015.1 Picea engelmannii | reverse complement strand
CGACATAAGATAATTTTTACTATGTTTAATCATTCATTAGATGAGAAACAAGAATCACATATAAACTCAAATCACAATGCACAGAGTTTAACATGGAAACCCAATCAGGAGAAAACCATAAAAATTATCTTTATAAATTCATGTAGGCATCAATCTGATGTTACAATATTTGCAGGAACCAACCTACTTGAGACACCAATCCCCTCAGTTGAGCACTAAATCAACATCACATGTAGGAACCAACCTATTAGAGACACCAATCTCTTCAGGTGAGCACAAACTCAACAAGATATTTTATAGGCACCAACCTACTAACACCGATATCCTTAGTTGAGCACCATCTTAGTAAAACATGTATAGACATCAATCCAATACGTTCATACATAGAGTACTTCTAACTTCACATGCATGATTCATACTACAAACATAGCTTCAAACCCTTGTCACATTTAGCCTTCATGCCCTAGTGAGCCTCATAGTATCATTCCCATATTATGATCATAGACTACAACATCAAAACCTCATAACATCACACATTGCATCATCACAGACCTTCAGTCCTTCATAACACACTTTAATAATAAGACAACCCAAGAAAACTCCTCAGACTTCTCTTGCACACCTTTAGATCATAAAAAGACACCACATCTCCTTTAATGCACCTTAGATCTCTTATGTGCACATGTTGGCCCTTGACCAAGTTTTGGATAATCTTGGTCATGTTTGACTGTTTTTGGGACTTCGACAGCCTGTCGAAGATGGAGCACCAGACGAAGCGGAGATTGCGAAATCTCAGCCCACTTTTGGGTCCCTTTTTGAGTTTTTGGGATTATGTAATGGGAAAGGGATGTTGGCCCATGGGTTTACCCATGCTTAGGCCTCTTTTGTAATGTATATATAGAAGGATAGGCAATCTAGAAAGAGACCCGGTATGTCGGTGTGCTAAGTGCTAAATGAATGGCTAAGTGCTGGTATGAGTTGTAAGAGCTTTGTGCATTTTGTGTAAGGCTTGCAGAGTTGAGTGCAAGTCCCTATGAGAGATTGTGCAGGGCTTTGTGTTGTAAGGCAAGGAAGAAGGATCTAGCGAGCTGCGTAGATCTTCTATCTTGTGCGAAGTAAGGGTTTCTAAGGCTCTGTGCTTGTAACCGATTGGCCGACGATAATAGAGAAGAAGAGTTGGTGGACGTAGCCTCAGGGTGGGGGTGAACCACATAAATATGGTGTTGTCTTCTTTGTGCCTTGTTCTGATGCATTGATGTGATTAGTTGCTAAGTGATTTGAGTAGATAGATCTGATATATATGATTATGCTCAATGCTTATGGTGTGTAGAATGTTAGATATAATCCATGTGTATATGCTAAGTGCTTGATATGTTAGATATGAATAACATGTTGATGTTAAGTTCTTGAATATTCTAGTTCATAGTGAATGTTGTGAAGCTCTGTTGTACTAGTGAAGTGGTTATTGATTGATAAGTGCTATATTAAGAGTTATAATCACAGATCTGTGTCCCAGCTAAGGTTGCAGACACTTGAGTCCTTCAACCACCCCTGCCTCTACCTCGGGTGAGACTTCATCTGCTTCGCAGGTGTTGTCGAAAGGGTCGGTAGTTAGGGCTTTGTTGGTGTGCTCTTGAGCGTTGAACCCTGGGTCTACCCCTGTGCCAACAAATGGTTCCATAGCCATCCAGTCTAAGCCTCTTATGACCCTGAATACCCTCCACAAGTTTCAGCCCCTAATGAAGTTCAGCATGGACCGACACTTCATTTATATAACCGCACATGCAGATGGCCATAAGCAGCAGTTGCAGTCCTATTACAAGCTCACAGAGGAATATTTAGAGGAAATCACCAAGGAATGGTCAGCAAACCTCCTTATCCCAGCCAACCCTACAGATTTGTCTGATGTAGACAGTTTGGAAGCTACAAAGGATACACCCAGACCTAGTAAAACAAAGAAGCCTGAAGAAGTTCAAGATGTAGACAGAACATCCGTCAAGATGTAGACAGAACATCCGTGAAGACTGCGTCTATATCACCAGAGCAAGGAAACATCGACGAAGATATCGGTGAGGAAACATCTCATAAGGACGAGGAGGACCCCTCAAAGAAAAGAAAGATTCCCCTCAGAAGCCTTCATCCAAAAAGAAAATGAAAGCAACCAAGACCAAGTTCGAGACTGTCCTCACCCCCGATGACTTTAACTTCATCATCGCTACATTGAACGATGCTTCACTAGAGATTGCAGAGAAGTAGGAAGCCAAGCAGGAGGCGATGTACAGTTAGATTGAGATAGAGCTCCAAGGAGTGCAGCAGGCACTTCAGTTGAGGTGCTCAGTCTCCACTGTGCCCTTGTCAGTTAGAACACCAAAAGAAGGAGATGAGCCAGCTCAACTCCACCGAATCGCAGATTCAGTTGAGGCTCGACTTCGGAAAGCACAAGATGAAGTAGAGCAAGCCATCCAGGATTTGACACAATTACAGGGTGTACTTGTAGAACAACACAGTGCTGCAAAACAAGAAAATAGTGCTCTCCAAGAAAAATGGAATGATGAGAAAGCACAACTACAGCAAGAAAAGGAACAATTGTTGGCAGAGCAACTGGAGGTAAAGGAAGCAGTCAATAGAGCACTTCGCTATGTAACAGTCATTGAGGTACAGATCGAAGAAAGAATCCCACAATAGGTGGCATAGATCGAAGACGTGATCCAGAAGCTACAACAGCGCATCGCAGATCTAGATCTCTGCATTGTACTCGAAACTCCACAAGAGATCAGAGACCTAAGGGAAGCAACTGCCTGCAACGTAGTTGGTAGATTAAAATCTCTTGCCTTGGAATGCAAGAACCTGAGTAACAGGAGTGCCCAGACTTACAAGAACCTCATGGAGAATCTAGAGTTAAAGGCATTGGAATCACATCTCCAGGAAGAAAAGCAACACGCAGATACGTTACAGGTGCCGCTGAAGGCGTTAACACTAGTTGAAAGAATGAAGAGGTTTCAAGAATAATGCATGGCCCAACAACAGATCCAGATCATTCAAAGTAAAGTGATGGAAGTCTCTCAATGACTTCAACCAGTGCAAGAGAAGGCATGCCAACTATTCATCGAAGTTGAAAGCCAAGGAGCCGAGCTAGAACAGGTCATCATCACAGCAGAATAATGCTTAGAAGGGCCAGTGAACGACACAGTGATCCAAGAGTTCACTACGAAAGAGGCAGTATCACTACAATAGGTCAAAGTAGCTCGAGCCAAGATCAAGGTGTTCGAGGCAGAAATGCTCAGACTAGAGTGACTCGGGACGAGTCACAGGTGAATGTTGGGGGCCTGTTGTCCCTTGACCAATTTTTGGATAGTATTGGTCATGTTTGACCATTTTTAGGACTTCAATAGCCTATCAAATATGGAGCACCAGACGAAGCAGAGATTGTGGAATATCGGCCCACTTTGGGGTCCCTTTTTGGGTTTTTGGGAATATGTAATGGGAAATGGATGTTGGCCCATGGGTTTACCCATGCTTAGGCCTCTTTTTTAATGTATATATAGAAGGATAGGAAATGTAGAAAGAGACCAATTATGTCGGTATGCTAAGTGATAAATGAATGGTTAAGTGTTGGTATGATTTGTAAGAGCTTTGTGCATTTTGTGTAAGGCTAGCAGAGCTGAGTGCAAGTCCCTATGAGAGATTGTGCAAGGCTTTGTGTTGTAAGGCAAGGAAGAAGGATCTAGCGAGCTGCACAGATCTTCTATCTTGTGTGAAGGGTTTCTAAGGCTCTGTACTTGTAACCGATTAGCCAAGGATAATAGAGAAGAAGAGTTGGTGGACGTAGCCCCAGGGTGGTGGTGAACTACGTAAATATGGTGTTGTCTACTTTGTGCCTTGTTCTAATGCATTGATGTGATTAGTTGCTAAGTGCTTTGAGTAGATAGATCTAATATATATGATTATGTTCAGTGCTTATGGTGTGTAGAATGTTAGATATAATCCATGTGTATATGCTAAGTGATTGATCTGTTAGATATGAATAACGTGTTGATGTTAAGTTCTTGAATATTCTAGTTCATAGTGAATGTTGTGAAGCTTTGTTATACCAACGAAGTGGTTATTGATTGATAAGTGCTATATTAAGAGGTATAATCACAGATCTGTGTCCCAGCTAAGGTTGCAGACACTTGAGTCCTGCAACCACCCCTGCCTCTACCTCGGGTGAGACTTCATCTGCTTTGCAGGTGTTGTCAAAAGGGTCGGTAGTTAGGGCTTTGTTGGTGCGCTCTTGAGCGTTGAACCCTGGGTCTGCCCCTATGCCAACAAATGGTTCCATAGCCATCTAGTCTGAGCCTCGTATGACCTCGAATATCCTCCACAAGTTTCGGCCCCTAATGAATTTCAGCGTGGACCGACACTTCATTTATATAACCACACATGCAGATGGCCATAAGCAGCAGTTGCAGTCCTATTACAAGATCACAGAGGAATATTTAGAGGAAATCACCAAGGAATGGTCAGCGGACCTCCTTAATCCAGCCAACCCTGTGGAGTTGTCTGATGTAGATAGTCTGGAAGTTGTGCAGGATACACCCGGACCTAGTAAAACAAAGAAGCCTGAAGAAGTTCAAGATGTAGACAAAACGTTCGTGAAGACTGCGTCTATATCACAGAAGCAAGGAAACATTAGTGAAGAGATCAGTGAGGAAACATCGCATAAGGACAAGGAGGACCCCTCAAAGAAAAGAAAGATGTCCCCATAGAAGCCTTCATCTAGAAAGAAAACAAAAGCAACCAAGACCAAGTTCAAGACTATCCTCACCCCAGATGACTTTAACTTCATCATTGTTGCATTGAACGACGCTTCACTAGAGATTGCAGAGAAGGAGGAATCCAAGCAGGAGGCGATGTATAGTCGGATTGAGATAGAGCTCCAAGGAGTGCAGTAGGCACTTCCATCGAGGCACGCAGTCTCCATTGTGCCCCTATCAGTCGAAACACCAGAAGAAGGAGATGAGCTATCTCAACTCCACTGAATCGCGGATTCAGTCTAGGCTTGACTTCGGAAAGCACAAGATGAAGTAGAGCAAGCCATCCAGGGTTTGACACAATTATAGGGTGTACTTGTAGAACAATGCAATGTTGTAGAACAAGAAAAGAGTTCTCTCCAAGAAAAATGGAATGATGAGAAAGCACAACTACAACAAGAAAAGGAACAGTTGTTGGCGGAGCAACTGGAGGTAAAGGAAGTGGTCAACATAGAACTTCTCTCTATGACAGTCATTGAGGTATAGATCGAAGAAAGAATCCCACAACAGGTGGCACAGCTCGAAGACATGATCCAGAAGCTACAACAGCGCATCGCAGATCTAGAGCTCTGCATTGTACCCGAAACTCCACAAGAGATCAGAGACCTAAGGGAAGCAACTACCCGCAGCGCAGTTGACAGATTAAAATCTCTTGCCTTGGAATGCAAGCAATTGAGTAACAGGAATGCCTAGACTTATAAGAACCTCATGGAGAATCCAGATTTACAGGAATTGGAATCGGAGCTCTAGGAAGCAAAACAACACTTAAATACGTTACAGGTGTAGCTGAAGGCCTTAACACCAATTAAAAGAATGAAGAGGTTTGAAGAAAAGTGCATGGCCCAGCAACACATCCACACGATTCAAAGTAAAGTGATGGAAGTCTCTCAATGACTTCAACTAGGGCAAGAGAAGGCATGCCAACTATTCACCGAAGTTGAAAGCCAAGGAGCTGAGCTAGAATAGGTCATCATCACAATACAACAATGCTTAGAAGGGCCAGTGAATGACACAATGATCTAGAAGTTCACTAAGCAAGAGGTCATAGCACTACAACAGGTCGAAGCAGCTCGAGCCAAGATCAAGGCATTCGAGGAAGAATTTCTCAGACCAGAGTGACTCGGGATGAGTCACAGGTGAGTGTTGGGGGCCTGTTGTCCCTTGACCAAGTTTTGGATAATCTTGGTCATGTTTGACCATTTTTGGGACTTCGACAGCCTGTCAAAGATGGAGCGCCAGACGAAACGGATATTACGGAATCTCAGCCCACTTTGGGGTCCCTTTTTGGGTTTTTGGGAATATGTAATGGGAAATGGATGTTGGCCTATGGGTTTACCCATGCTTAGGCCGCTTTTGTAATGTATATATAGAAGGATAGGCAATGTAGAAAGAGACCTAGTATGTCGGTGTGCCAAGTGATAAATGAATGGCTAAGTTGTAGTATGAGTTGTAAGAGCTTTGTGCATTTTGTGTAAGGCTTGCAAAGTTGGGTGCAAGTCCCTGTGAGAGATTGTGCAAGGCTTTGTGTTGTAAGGGAAGGAAAAAGGATCTAGCGAGCTGCACAGATCTTCTTTCATGTGCGGAGTAAGGGTTTCTAAGGCTCTGTGCTTGTAACCGATTGGCCGATGATAATAGAGAAGAAGAGTTGGTGGATGTAGCCCTAGGGTGGGGGTGAACCACGTAAATACAGTGTTGTCTGCTTTGTGCCTTGTTCTGATGCATTGATGTGATTAGTTGCTAAGTGCTTTGAGTAGATAGATCTGATATATATGATTATGCTCAGTGCTTATGGTGTGTAGAATGTTATATATAATCCATGTGTATATGCTAAGTGCTTGATCTATTAGATCTGACTAATGTGTTGATGCTAAGTGCTTGATCTATTAGATCTGACTAATGTGTTGATGCTAAGTGCTTGAATATTCTAGTTCATAGTGAATGTTGTGAAGCTCTGTTATACTAGCGAAGTGGTTATTGATTTCTAAGTGCTATATTAAGAGTTATAATCACATATATTTGTCCCAGCTAAGGTTGCAAACACTTGATTCCTACAACCACCCCTGCCTCTACCTCGGGTGAGACTTCATCTTCTTCGCAGGTGTTGCCGAAAGGGCTGGTAGTTAGGGCTTTGTTGGTGCGCTCTTGAGCGTTGAACCCCGGGTCTGCCTCTATGCCAACAACACCTCAGACTTGAATATTGTATGAATATTATTCAAATGCACACATCTATACTATATTTATAGTATTTATGTCCTCACTTTCAGGGCCGACCTATAAAGACTGGTTGAGCCAACCTAAATTTTCTAGCTAGGTTGTCGGACGGAAAAATCCATATCTCCTCATTCCTAAGGAGTTAGAGGGAATGTCATATACCATTGGAAAGGTCTCAGAATAATATTTCCAAACGTATAATCTAATATCCAATTTGAGCTAGGTATATAGGGTAAATATTCCTTCAAATAAAGGATATCTAAACTGAGCATCAAAAATCCAAAAACAATATTTCCAACAATCTCTATATTGCAATCTTTAACTTGCACATTGATAGTCTCCCTTTATCTTTGACATCAATGAAAACAACATTTCCAAAAATATCCCCCTTTGTCATTGATGGCAACCTTTTAGTCAATTATGATACTCCCCCTATTTGCACATTTCCTTGTGTCTGCAAATATTCCTCTATCTGCAACTTTTCCCCCTTTGACATCAATGGAAAAGGGTTTCTCCCCCTAATATTGTGCTTTCCTTTACTGACTATATGAGAGATATATCACTCACATACAAAAAAATTATCCTTTGACTTCATTGAGTATGTATACATCGCTTGAGCTTATGTTTGCATTTACCACTAATCTTCTTGAAGTTGCTTTCTTTATCTCACAGCCTTTAGAATGAAATGTGAAGTTGTAACCTTGATCACAAATTTGACTGACACTTAGAATATTATTCTTTAACCCTTCAACATACAAGACATTTTGTGTCTTTGTCTTTCCATCATCAAGAATAATAGTATTCCAACTATCCTTGTAGAAGCATTATCTCCAAAAGTAACACTGCCTCCTTTTTCTTCTTTCATGGTGAGAAACTTGGTCTAGTCCCCTATAATGTGTTTTGAAAATCCATTGTCAATTTACCATTGGTTCCCTTTATTTTGAGCATAAATTGCAATTCCACATTCTTCCTTATTCGGTTCTTCCTGCTTCCTTTTACACACCTTTGTGTATTCTTCTCTATGGTTGGCAAGAACATCTTCTTCCCTATTTTGTTTTGGAGACTTTATGTTGATTCTATAGTCACGTGCTATGTGCCCATAGTTATTGCACTTATAACATTCATTATTGTAATCAACTAGGGGAGAAAATGAATTCTAGTTTCTATCAACAAACCCACGAGAACTTCTGGTTTTGTTGCTCACGTAATAATTCTTTGAGGTTTCATAAGAACCTATATTTCTATCTCTCACATGATCACTTATTGCATAATCTCTACAATCTATTGCTTTATGACCAAAATTATGTTGATGCATGTAGCATCGGACAGGTACTTCCACATAGGCTTGATGTCTAGCATGCGAAAGTCGTCCAAATCCTTCTATTTTGGTAATGTTACTTTAGTTAAAGGAATTATTAAAGTAAAGTTCTTTTATTAATTAATTATTTAATTAATTGAGTTATTTAAGGAAATTCTAAAAGTAATTAGCATGTAATCCAAATCTCAAGTGAGTTGAGAAGTAATCTCAACTATCAATCACTTTGGATATTAGAAATAGATTATAACTCATGATTATAAAAACAAGTTTAGGGTGAAGGAGGAAGACACTTGATACTTGATACTTGTGTTGAGAGAGTCAACACAGAGAGAGTTGGATCAAAAAGGACTATGATTCGAGATCTTGGATAACTGGAGAAGGACTTCCATCTAGAGATCACATCAAGGAGAAGAGAGAATAGAGGTTGTCGCAAGTGGGTTTCAGTTAGGCGAACCCACATGAAGTGTTGTGTTATACAGATTTTTCCATGCAAGATTTTTGTACGTGTATGTGGGCACCAATGGAGACACGCACGTATACATGGGCACACAATATGGATAGGCATGTGCATCTTAAAAATCATGTAATTCTGAGTCGTACAATAGACCAAACTTTTCCATGTTTTCTACAGTTGTATTTCTCTCAGTGGGCCATTATCTCTATTACAAGAGCCCTGATTATAGCATAATAAAATCATTCTCAACACCTTTTTTCCTCCAAGGTTTTTCTAGGGGTATCTACCCAAAAATATTGGCATTTATGTGTGCATGATTTGGTTTCCATTTTTTTCTTCCACTAGATTTATTGAGTTGAATATTTCAATAATGTATTTTTGTTTTGTGAGTTGTTAATCTCATTTGCAGCAAGGAAATCACTAGATAACAATATACCTAGGTGTTGGAGTAAGGAGATTTCAATATGGTACCAGAGTGCACGCTCTGAAGGGAATCCAAATCTCATATCCATAGCAATTGATAGAAGATTTATCAGATCTGCAAGAGATCTTAGTAGAACCATAACCAACAAGAAGAAATCAAAGGATGAATTTCTGGGAAACAGTCGTACTAAGGAAAAACTAGGGTTTTTCAGATTTACAGAGTCGTATGCAAGTTGCAAGAAGGGACTGGAGCATACATACACGGGTGTAAGTGAACACATCCATGTACATACATGGGTGTCAGTGAACACATTCACATACATACATGGGTTCCAATGAGCACACGAGAATATATACCCAGGTGTCATTCAACACATGAATGTACATACGTAGGTTCCAGTGGTGTCAGGAGCATACAAGTCCATACAGGTCAGTACAGGGGTAGTTTCCAACATAGGTTATTTTTCTAGGGTAGTTTATCGGGTCTTAGGGATAGAAAAAACACCATTGAGAGATGAAGAAAGATTCGATGGAGCATCCAACTTCCTAGCTTGGAAATCAAGAGTAATTTTGGCATTGAAGGAGTATGACCTTTGAGATTTAGTGAAAAAAGTAGTTACTCCATCGATAAATCTGACAACTTTGGAAACTCACAACAAGAAGAAGATCAAATAAGAGAGGGTTCTCTTAGATTTGGTGAAGGGTCATATAATTCCTCATCTATCCAATAAGAACATGACCAAAGAGATGTTTGAATCCTTTGTAAGTTTATTCTGGAGAAAGGACATGAATAAACTCAAATCAATGCATATGTCTAGATCTGATAATGTTACCAACTATCTCATGAGGATCAAACACGTGTGTGATAATCTTGCAGCCATAGGGGATAAAAAAAAAGGACTTGTATCTCGTGAATGTGGCATTGAATGGTCTTTCCAAGTCTTGGGAACCATTTGTCAAAGGAGTTTGCTCTCAAGAAAATATCTCATATCGGCAGAGAATTTGGGATGATTGCATCCAGGAAGAGACTTAGGAGGAGTCTAAGAGAAACAATCAGGGAGGTAGTGAGGATAAATTGGCTCTAGTTAGTAATATGAAGAAGGCCAAAGAAAAGAGTTCTATCAAGAAGGGTAATAGTGATGGAGGATCATCACATCCAGGGAAGAAGGTCTTGAGTAAAATCAAGTGCTTATTGTGTCATAAGAATGTACATTATGCATGTTAGTGTCCATAAAAGAATAAGGGTAAAGGAAAGTCACATACAACATCATCAACAAAGATGTGACTAGATGATCAGTTTGCAACAAAGTTTGAGAAGTATTTCTCACTAGTTTCTTGCCTTTCTAGTAGCACAACTATGAGGAGTGCATAGTTCTTGGACAACGGTGCATCTCGTCATATGAAAAAATCACAAGAGCTATTTAGAAATTTGACGAAGAAGGACTCAGATGTTCATGTGTAGCTTGGTGATAATGTTAAGTATGTAGTGAAGGGAGAGGGAACAATTACATTTTAACTCATGTCAAGAAGACCATTAGATGCCTAGGATGTGCTTTACATACTAGGTTTTAAGAAGAATTTGTTTTCAATCTCAATTATGGAGAACATAAGTTTTTCCACTACTTTTCAAAGAGGGAAAGTACTCATATATCTAGAGAAATCTAGCCTAGAAAACGTAGTGGTCATTGGGGTTAGAGAGGGCACTTTATATAGGTTGCATGGAAAACATGTTTAGGATTTGGTACACAATAGTGACAACCTATGTGAGTTGTAGAATAGGAGGTTGGGACACATACACTATAGGGATTTTCCAATTATGAGGGGGATTTGTTGCGGCCGCAACAACCCCCATTCAATTTTTCTTTTACAAGTGAAAGGAAACGGGGCCAACACTAAACTTTCAATCATATTTCCTAATCCTCTACTACTTGAGCCTAATGTTATTTCTTTGCATACCTTGAGGCAGTTTGGGGTTAATATTGGTTGATGATTATCTTTGATGGGTGTTTCTTATTCCTTTTGATCTGATAATTTCAAATGTATTCATGTTTCTTCTTGACCTGTGATGTTTTTGTCGAAATTTGTATGATGGAATTGATGTGTCATCTTCTAACCTTTTGTTGATTCCAAGGTTCTTGGTGATCTTATGTGGTAGAAGGGTTTGTTCTATTACATGTCCAGACTTACTGAATCAACCTATGTGTCTTCCTCTTGGCATGTTTGTGCTTAATGTTTTCATCTTTATGCTTTCTCATGCAGATTCTACTCACATTTTTTCGAACTCTAAGTCTAAATCACATATTTGTTGATCCTTCTTTTCAGTTGAGACTTGACACATGTAGTTTAAGGACATTCATCTACCGCCACCATGTTATCACTAAATAAACCTAAAAATCTCTTCTAAATTGTATTAAACTCAAGGAATATAATGTTTATACTATTGGAAAGTCTTATTTTGGTCACATGGCTGATATCATTATTTTGTTTTGCAGAAGCAGGTTTGTAGAGACACTTCATTTTCATGACCACTCCAGCATTGATAGGCTTGTGGGGGAATATATTAATCCTTTTCCATGACCTAGACCTTGATTCCTGCATGGCTTCTCCTTATTAGGAAGAAGATTACCTTCTCTTGTAGTTTCCTCAAGGTCTAAAGCCCCCAAGGATGTCATACCTACCTTTTTGGAAAGCATGTCCTCAAACCTCTTCATATTGATTCATATTTTGTCCTCCCTTGGTCTTACCTCTCACTAAAATCCATGCCATAAGTCCATTCAGCTTCTTGGTTGTTAATCCTTGTCTTATCATTGCTTGACAACTCTTATTTATATCTCACATGCATGGTGGTCTGATGTAAGGACCTTGTCCTTGACCTGGTCGATTCCTTCTCCTAGTGATATTAGAATATACACCCTCTGAGATGTGTATATTGAATGTATTAACATGTCACACACACTTGGTTGGAGTCGACGTCTTGTTTCTACTCATTGTAACTTGTGACGTTAAATCGTCACACAAAGTGTTGCCCCTTCGTCTTCTTTTCTTTCGCTTAATTGTCTTCTTTTCTTTCGCTTAATTGCAGTGTAATCACCACATCCTTGGTCACCATATGCCTTGCTCCTCTCCATAGTGTCTAGTTTCTTGAATCCTACCCTATATGTTGTTTCTAAAGTGCAACCCTTATGTGCAGAACATTGACTGACGGAACCTTGAGGGGGCGTCGAACCCAGACTCATGCAATTTTGGCTTAATTTTATAACTTGTGATTTAATTTAATTTAATTTTAATTTTTGTATATATTTTATTTTATTTTATGTATATTGTTTTATTTTATCTCAATTTAAAAAAAAAAAAAATCTCGTGGTTTTCCTATGATTTTCTCTTAATATTATTTTAAGTATTTGCTTTTACCTAAGGGAAAATTTATTCATGTTAAATATTTTACATGGGGTAAATTCTTATTTTTACAAGGATAAACTAATTTGCACTAAATAAACAAACCATTTAATTAATACCTAGGATGTAATATACATTTGTATATATATTCATTTTAATTTTAACTTTCATTATTTTCATTTTTATTTTTTAATTTTATTTTCTTCATTTTGTAATTCTAATTTGTTTTTTCTTTTTTCTTTTTTACTAAACCTAACTTGTATATATATTTTTTACCTCCCCACCCCCACCTCACACATGAAAAACCTCACGTACCATCCCATAGTCATCTCGTCAAAGTTCACTCAACTCTCCTCACACTCAACACTCTAACCTTCGGACTCAGACACCATGTATTATTCAAAGTTCGTCCAACTCTCCTTACACTCCATACTTTGACTATCTAACTACGACGATAACATAATTGGGATTAATTTAATATTTTTCGGGGAAAATGTGAATTCATGGGACCACATATTATTTTAATAATATTTTTGAAAATACGTGAACGTGGAATATTTCAAGTTAATTTTTGGGGAAACGTGCACCTGGGAGCATGCCTTATTTTAATATTTTTTTGGATGGGAAGTCATTGGAATGTGTGCATGTTTATAATACATTTTTTGTTTTGAAATATTATTTAATGTGGTCGAAGTCCAATCGTGTTGAGCTACCATTAGAGTCTGATAGACCATAGTAGTGTGTCAGATTGCATCCATGTATCCACTTCGACCACCATTGACTTTGAGGACTTACCACTCTGACCATCCATCACTTTGATGAGATTATTCAATGCACACAATTCAATGTATAAGTTCAAACCTTATCTTATATTTTTTTTTGTGGGGGGATTATTATTTTTTATTTTATTTATTTATTTATTTATTTAATTTCATGGATTACTAGTTTTTTTGTAGGTAAGAAGTGTAAACAACTTGAGTGTGCCTAATGGTTAAAAACATGTGTTTACTTCTTGAAGGTCACTGGTTCAAATCCAGAGGAGGGTAGGGTAATTATCATTAATTTTAACCTTGGTAATTTTTATTTTTTTCATTAATGGGGGGTAATTAGTTTAAATAATTTTAATTTACTTTGATAACATAGGATTAGGGGTGTCCCCGAGGTGTAGGACAGTCAGTGACGGAGTGTGTTGTTAAGACACTCCGTGTTGAAAAGTCACTGGTTCGAAACCTGCGGGAACAAAAAATCCAACCATGTTAAGGGTTGGTGTGGCTCAGGCCGGGTGCGATCCCCAAGTGATTTTGACGGCTTAGATGCCCCTGAGTCACAGTTTCTCAAGCCAAAGGTTAATCCCGATACCAAGAAGGTCCAAACCAATTAACAAATAAAAAAAAACATAGGATTAGGGGTATATTTTTGTTTTTAACTTTGTAAATAATTGTAGAATAATATAAATATTTTTGCTATTTTTTAATATTAAATTATTTTTAATTATTTTACCAATTATAAAAAAGGGAAAAAGAGTTGAAATTAAACTACAAGCCACAGGTTCAACGCCAGCTCAAATTCTCATTCAAAATATATGTAGGGGTTGAACCATTTGAATTGTTATTTGATGAACTCTATTATGCATGTGAGACTCCTTTTGTAGGTTGAAGACCAATGGTCCAGATTAACCCACATGCTTGATCGACGGTTGTTGACTGACAATCTTTAAATGTGCACAACTTTTTCTACATGTGTCTCAATTGGGTCAATGATACCTCATTGGAAAGGTATCGGATTATGGAATGCAGTGGGTGTCTTTAGGCTAGAAAGGTGACAAAAGACATTAGAAAATTCAAAAAATAACATACCACGAATTCAGGGGAAGAAATGGCCATGCAAACTTCAGGAAGCCATATCCAGAGCTACGGGAAACAAAATCAAACCCAAGAGGACTCAATGGAAATATGGAGAAGAGAAAAATAGGATGGGATAGAAAGTGCTAGAAGATACTAAGCAAAAATGGTCTGAAAATTAAAACAATGGAAGGAACCCAAATTTAGATGAAGAAAATGGCTATGCAAACTTCAAACATCTATATCTCAAGCTATAGACAATGAAATCAAACCAACAATATCTTAATATGAATCAAGGACAGAGGAGAAGAAATCAGAATGATCTCATTCAGGATGCCAGAGCTAAAAACATATAGAACGACTTAAGAAATCTAGAACACGAAGACAACAAGCAGAGTGAATAATATTTTTAAATAGATATCATTTATAAATTGTTGTATGGAGAATGTAACCACCCAGGGGTCTATTCATATTCCATTTGTAACTCCCACATATACATTTTCGAAAATGTAAAAAGAAATTGGGGGGCAAACGAAACGAACAACCATAAGAGTTGAAGAGTCTCTCTTGCTTTATAAAAGAGAGCTTGTTGAATGTAATGGGAGGAATTTTCCCCTTTGTAAAGAAATATGGTACTATTACTTCCAATTTAATAAAGAGAAGAAGACATTTTGAAGTCATAATTGTTTGGAAATACTTGTGGGACTATTCTACACTTGTATTTGTGGTTTAAGTTTTCTGGGTATTGATCGTGTGAAAACTACCATATTGCTTTTGATTTCATCCCCAGCCTTTCACACATTATCCAAATCAAAGAAACAATAACCAGGAGGACGTGGAAGAAACTACAAATCAATATCTATGATCATCCCATACTTGTACAACAAATCTTCAATTGCCAACATATCAAACATACATCCACAATGATGGTTTTAAATGCTCCATGTTCTTTCTCTTGACAATATTGGGCTCGGTGGCTTGTGTAACTTTTAGTTGTGTACTTGTGAAACATGGTCAGGGTCCACTATTGGAACATGATAGTGCATCCTTTGAGAGATTTTCCCATTTTGCTACTGAAACATGAAACGTTCCAGTAGCGACTACCTTTGAAAATATGTTAATTTTTCTACCAAAAGTCAAAAACTTTTCCAGATTAAAGGTTTTGAGAAGATGTGAGGCTAGGTGGACTTTTCCAAAAATTTATGAAAATTCAAAAAAATTGACAAGGTAAATTTAGGTGCTAACACTGGCTCCAACTAGGGATAACACTTCCCTACGAGGTGCTAAGAACAACAGACCCTGTGACTTCTCCATTCTGATTCTTGAAACTTGTTATGCTCATCACACATGGAAAACTCAAACTGCCCTATATGTTGAATAAACTAAAAACCATACCTTCAACCTAAAAACAAAATAACTTGAATTTGCACTGATGCTTCTTCATTGGGCTATGGGGTCTTATTCATCTAATATATTGTAAACTAAATGCTCGTAAATTAATCTTATTTATGTAGATATTAAGGTAAGCTAACCAATCAGCTTCTTAATCATGTTACATCAAATTTCTAGTCCATCCATGCAAGTAAATGATCAATTAACCGAAACGTGATTCCATCTTTGAGCCTAAATAGAACAGGAGAAGTTGAAAAGTACAAGTAAAAATGATCTAGGAGCTCATACTTACAACTCTCTAATTCTATCCTTATAAAAGCAAAGACAAAAAATTTGTTGCTCCAATTATACTCCATGTAAGTGGCCACACAATCCTGGAAGGAATTAAAAAAATCTTGTTGCTAATCTATGAATTCCTCTATTTTTGGTTCAGGAATGTCAAATATAGGCTCATTGATTTCTTGAAACTGTTGCTTAACACTTCATGGTAAAGAAGATATTATTCATTGATCTAGTATCCCCTCAACATTCATTTTGTTGAGGAGTGGGTCAGCTCACGTCCATGTATCCACTTCGACCACCATTGACTCTGACTTACCACCCTGACCATCCATCGCTTCAATGAGATTATTTAATGCACACACTTCAATGTATAAGTTTGGAACTTATGTTATATTTTGGGGGGAATTATTTTTTTTTTTTTTATTTAATTAATTTATTTATTTTCATGGATTACTAGTTTTTTGTAGGTAAGAAGTGTAAACAACTTGAGTGGGCCTAATGGTTAAAAGCATTTGTTTACTTCTCGGAGATCACTGGTTCAAATCCAGAGGGGGGTAGGGTAATTATCATTAATTTTAGCCTTGGTAATTTTTATTTTTTTCATTAATGGGGGGTAATTAGTTTAATCAATTTTAATTTTCTTTGATAACATAGGATTAAGGGTATATTTTTGTTTTTAACTTTGTAAATAATTGTAGAATAATATAAATAATTTTATTATTTTATTATTTTTAAATTATTTTACCAATTATAAAAAAAGGAAAAAGAATTGAAATTAAACTACAAGCCACAGGTTCCATGTCAGCTCAAATTCTCATTCAAAATATATTTAGTGGTTGAACCATTTGAATTGATATTTGGCGAACTCTCTTATGCATGTGAGACTCCTTTTGCAGGTTGAAGACGAATGGTCTAGATTAACCCACATGCTTGATCGACGATTGTTGAGCGATGATCTTTAAATGCGCATAACTTTTGCTACATGTGTCTCAATTGAGTCCATGATTCCTCGTTGGAAAGGTATTGGATAAAAGAATGTAGTGGATGTATTTAGGCTAGAAAGGTGACAATAGACATTAGAAAACTCAAGAAATAAGATACCATGGATTCAGGGGAAGAAATGGCCATGAAAACTTCAAGAAGTCATATCCAAAGCTACGGGAAACAAAATCAAACCCAAGAAGACTCGATGGAAAGATGGATAAGATAAAAATAGGATGGGATAGCAAGTGCTAGAAGATACTAAGCAGAAATGGTCTGAAAATTAAAAACTTGGAAGGAACCCAAATTCAGATGAAGAAATGGTTATGAAAACTTCAAAGTTCAAACATCTATATATCAATCTATAGACAACGAAATCGAGCCAAAAATATCTTAATATAAATCTAGGACAGAGGAGAAGAAGCCAGAATGATCTCATTCAGCATACCAGATCCAAAAACACCTAGAACGACTTAAAAAAACTAGAAGACAAAGACAACAAGCAGAGTGAATAATATTTTTAAATAGATATCATTTGTAAATTGTCGTAGGGAGAATGTAACCACCCAGGGGTCTATTCATATTCCATTTGTAACTCCCACATATACATTTTCGAAAATGTAAAAATGAATTGGGGGGGAAACGAAATGAACAACCATAAGAGCTTAAGAGTCTCTCTTGTTTTATAAAAGAGAGCTTGTTGAATGTAATGGGAGGACTTTTCCCCTTTGTAATGAAATATCGTACTATTACTTCTAATTTAATAAAGAGAAGAAGTCATTTTGAAGTCATAATTGTTTGCAAATACTTGTGGGACTATTCTACACTTGTATTTGTGGTTTAATTTTTTTGGGTATTGATCAAGTGAACTATTTCTATGCTTAGTATCTAGGATTCTTATGTTGTTGTGATTTCTAATGAGTGCAGGGATGATGTTATAGGTATCATCTTAAATTGTTTGAGATGATATTTACAATACTATTGATATAAAATGTTTTGGCTTCAATGAACTATTTTTGCTATCCAAGTATCATTTTAAGTTGTGCTCATCTATTAGTTTTTCTCCCAGAATAGATTAAAATTAGTTAGGATTGTATTAGTTAGCTTTCGGTTTTATTATCCTTAGGATTATTTATAATTCTTTGGGGGATAGTTCATTGTCTTTCCCCTTTTTCCTCTTTTAATTTTGAGAGGCAATGAGGCCCATATACTCATCGAAAACAGCACCCCAAATGAGAGCAAGTCTAATTGGGACATTACATCAAGCACTCTCTCTTACATGCTTGACGGGCCATTCAGAGCCATCAACAAGAATGTTATAGGTCTTCTAGATTTTAGCATTGAGCTATAGGGAGTGTGCAGTGGGTGTGCACTTGGAAAGAATGCCAAGGATGGTTTTTCGAGCAATGAGAGTAGGTCTAAGGGGATATTGGATATTATCTATTTAGATGTGAGTGGGTCGATGTCAGAAGAATGATTACAGGGATTGTCATAACTTACCCTTTTGACTTTCTACCAACTATCTTATTTGATGTCAAACTACCATATGGATTTTGATTTCATCCCCATCCTTTCACACATTATCAAACTCAAAGAAACAATAACTAGGAGGACGTGGAAGAAACTTCAAATCAATATCTATGATCATCCCATACTTGTACAATCAACATATCAACCATACATCCACAATGATGGTTTTAAATCCTCCATGTTCTTTCTCTTGACAATCTCAGGGTCGGTGGCTTGAGTAAATTTTAGTTGTGTACTTGTGAAACACGATCAAGGTCTACTACCGGAACATGATAGCGCCTCCTTTAAGATATTTTCCCATTTCGCTACCGAAACATGAAACATTCCAGTAGCGACTACCTTTTCAAATATGTTGATTTTGCTACCAAAATTCAAAAACTTTGTCATATTAAAGGTTTTGAGAAGACGTGAGGCTTGGTGGAGTTTTCCCAAAATTGATGAAAAATCCAAAAAATTGACATGGAAAATTTAGGTGCTAACACTGGCTCCAACTAGGGATAACACTTCCCTACAAGGTGCTAAGAACAACAGACCATGTGACTTCTCCATTCTGATTCTTGAAACTTGTTATGCTCATCACACATGGAAAACTCAAATTGCCATGTATGTTGAAGAAACGAAAAACCATACCTTCAACCTAAAAACAAAATAACTTGAATCAGCAACGATGCCTCTTCATTAGGTTATGGGGTCTTATTCATCTAATATATTGTAAACTAAATGCTCAGAAAGTAAGCTTATTTATGTAGATGTTAATATAAGCTAACCAATCAGCATCTTAATCATGTTACATCAAATTTCCAGTCCAGCCATGCAAGTAACTGATCAATTAACCGAAACGTGATTCCATCTTTGAGCGTAAATAGAACAGGAGAAGCTGAAAAGTACAAGTAAAAATGATCTAGGATCCCATACTTACAACTCTCGAATTCTATCCTTATAAAAGAAAAGACAAAAAATTTATTGCTCCAATTATACTCCATGTAAATGGCCACACAATCCTGGAAGGAATTAAAAAAATCGTGTTGCTAATCTATGAATTCCTCTATTTCTGGTTCAGTAATGTCAAATATAGGATCATTGATTTCTTGAAACTGTTGCTCAACACTTCATGGTAAAGAAGATATTATTCATTGATCTAGTATCCCCTAAACATTCATTGAGGAGTGGGTCAGCTCACTTCCATGTGTCCACTTCAACCACCATTGACTCGGACTTACCACCCTGACCATCCATCGCTTCAATGAGATTATTTAATGCACACACTTCAATGTATATGTTTGGACCTTATGTTATATTTTGGGGGGAATTATTATTTTTTTTATTTATTTAATTTCTTGGATTACTAGTTTTTTGTAGGTAAGAAGTGTAAACAACTTGAGTGGGCCTAATGGTTAAAAACATTTGTTTACTTCTTGGAGGTCACTAGTTCAAATCCAGAGGGGGGTAGGGTAATTATCATTAATTTTAACCTTGGTAATTTTAATTTTTTCATTAATGGGGGGTAATTAGTTTAATCAATTTTAATTTTCTTTGATAACATAGGATTAGGGGTATATTTTTGTTTTTAACTTTGTAAATAATTGTAGAATAATATAAATAATTTTATTATTTTTTATTTTTAAATTATTTTACCAATTATAAAAAAAGGAAAAAGAGTTGAAATTAAACTACAAGCCACAGGTTCCATGTCAGCTCAAATTCTCATTCAAAATATATTTAGTGGTTGAACCATTTGAATTGATATTTGATGAACTCTCTTATGCATGTGAGACTCCTTTTGCAGGTTGAAGACCAATGGTCTAGATTAACCCACATGCTTGATCAACGATTGTTGAACGATGATCTTTAAATGCGCATAACTTTTGCTACATGTGTCTCAATTGAGTCCATGATACCTCATTGGAAAGGTATCGGATAAAAGAATGTAGTGGATGTATTTAGGCTAGAAAGGTGACAATAGACATTAGAAAACTTAAAAAAATAACATACCATGGATTCAGGGGAAGAAATGGCCATGAAAACTTCAGGAAGTCATATCCAAAGCTACGGGAAACGAAATCAAACCCAAGAGGACTCAATGGAAAGATGGATAAGATAAAAATAGGATGGGATAGCAAGTGCTAGAAGATACTAAGCAGAAATGGTCTCAAAATTAAAAACTTGGGAGGAACCCAAATTCAGATGAAGAAATGGTTATGCAAACTTCAAACATCAAACATCAAACATCTATATATCAATCTATAGACAACGAAATTGAGCCAATAATATCTTAATATAAATCTAGGACAGAGGAGAAGAAGCCAGAATGATCTCATTTAGCATACCAGATCCAAAAACACCTAGAACGACTTAAGAAAACTAGAAGACGAAGACAACAAGCAGAGTGAATAATATTTTTAAATAGATATCATTTGTAAATTGTCGTAGGGAA
>ML781746.1:175909-204205 GCA_009831015.1 Picea engelmannii | reverse complement strand
TATGATCATCCCATACTTGTACAATCAACATATCAACCATACATCCACAATGATGGTTTTAAATCCTCCATGTTCTTTCTCTTGACAATCTCAGGGTCGGTGGCTTGAGTAAATTTTAGTTGTGTACTTGTGAAACACGATCAGGGTCTGCTATTGGAACATGATAGCGCCTCCTTTGAGATATTTTCCCATTTCGCGACCGAAACATGAAACATTCCAGTAGTGACTACCTTTTCAAATATGTTGATTTTGCTACCAAAAGTCAAAAAAATTGTCGTATTAAAGGTTTTGAGAAGACGTGAGGCTTGGTGGAGTTTTCCCAAAATTGATGAAAATTCAAAAAAAATGACAAGGTAAATTTAGGTGCTAACACTAGCTCCAACTAGGGATAACACTTCCCTACGAGGTGCTAAGAACAACAGACCATGTGACTTCTCCATTCTGATTCTTGAAACTTGTTATGCTCATCACACATGGCAAACTCAAACTGCCCTGTATGTTGAAGAAACGAAAAACCATACCTTCAACCTAAAAAGAAAATAACTTGAATCTGCAATGATGCTTCTTCATTGGGCTATGGGTCTTATTCATCTAATATATTGTAAACTAAATGCTCAGAAAGTAAGCTTATTTATGTAGATGTTAAGATAAGCTAACCAATCAACGTCTTAATCATGTTACATCAAATTTCAAGTCCAGCCATGCAAGTAAATGGTCAATTAACCGAAACGTGATTCCATATTTGAGCGTAAATAGAACAGGAGAAGCTAAAAAGTACAAGTAAAAATGATCTAGGAGCCCATACTTACAATTCTCTAATTCTATCCTTATAAAAGCAAAGACAAAAAATTTATTGCTCTAATTATACTCCATGTAAATGGCCACACAATCCTAGAAGGAATTAAAAAAATCTTGTTGCTAATCTATGAATTCCTCTATTTCTGGTTCAGGAATGTCAAATATAGGCTCATTGATTTCTTGAAACTGTTGCTCAACACTTCATGGTAAAGAAGATATTATTCATTGATCTAGTATCCCCTCAACATTCATTTCGTTGAGGAGTGGGTCAGCTCACGTCCATGTATCCACTTCGACCACCATTGACTCTGACTTACCACCCTGACCATCCATCGCTTCGATGAGATTATTTAATGCACACACTTCAATGTACATGTTTGGACCTTATGTTATATTTTGGGGGGAATCATTATTTTATTTATTTATTTAATTCCATGGATTACTAGTTTTTTGTAGGTAAGAAGTGTAAACAACTTGAGTGGGCCTAATGGTTAAAAACATGTGTTTACTTCTCATAGGTCACTGGTTCAAATCCAGAGGGGGGTAGGGTAACTATCATTAATTTTAACCTTGGTAATTTCTATTTTTTTCATTAATGGGAGGTAATTAGTTTAATTAATTTTAATTTTCTTTGATAACATAGGATTAGGGGTATATTTTTGTTTTTAACTTTGTAAATAATTGTAGAATAATATAAATAATTTTATTATTTTTTAATTTTAAATTATTTTACCAGTTATAAAAAAGGAAAAAAGAGTTGAAATTAAACTACAAGCCACACGTTCCATGTCAGCTCAAATTCTCGTTCAAAATATATTTAGTGGTTGAACCATTTGAATTGATATTTGACGAACTCTCTTATGCATGTGAGATTCCTTTTGCAGGTTGAAGACCAATGGTCTAGATTAATCCACATGCTTGCTCGACGATTGTTGAGCAATGATCTTTAAATGCGCATAACGTTTGCTACATGTGTCTCAATTGAGTCCATGATACTTCATTGGAAAGATATCAGATAAAAGAATGTAGTGGATGTATTTAGGCTAGAAAGGTGACAATAGACATTAGAAAACTCAAAAAATAACATACCATGGATTCAGGGGAAGAAATGGCCATGAAAACTTCAGAAAGTCATATCCAAAGCTACGGGAAACGAAATCAAACCCAAGAGGACTCGATAGAAAGATGGATAAGATAAAAATAGGATGGGATAGCAAGTGCTAGAAGATACTAAGTAGAAATGGTCTAAAAATTAAAAACTTGGAAGGAACCCAAATTCAGATGAAGAAATGGTTATGAAAACTTCAAAGTTCAAACATCTATATATCAATCTATAGACAATGAAATCGAGCCAACAATATCTTAATATAAATCTAGGACAGAGGAGAAGAATCCAGAATGATCTCATTCAGCATACCAGATCCAAAAACACCTAGAACGACTTAAGAAAACTAGAAGACGAAGACAACAAGCAGAGTGAATAATATTTTTAAATAGATATCATTTGTAAATTGTCCTAGGGAGAATGTAACCACCCAAGGGTCTATTCATATTCCATTTGTAACTCCCACATATACATTTTCGAAAATGTAAAAATAAATTAGGGGGGAAACGAAATGAACAACCATAAGAGCTTAAGAGTCTCTCGTGTTTTATAAAAGAGAGCTTGTTGAATGTAATGGGAGGAATTTTTCCCTTTGTAATGAAATATCGTACTATTACTTATAATTTAATAAAGAGAAGAAGTCATTTTGAAGTCATAATTGTTTGCAAATACTTGTGGGACTATTCTACACTTGTATTTGTGGTTTAAGTTTTTTGGGTATTGATCAAGTGAACTATTTCTATGCTTAGTATCTAGGATTCTTATGTTGTTGTGATTTCTAATGAGTGCAGGGATGATGTTATAGGTATCCTCTTCAATTGTTTGAGATGATATTTACAATATTATTGATATAAAAGGTTTTGGCTTCAATGAACTATTTTTGCTATCCAAGTATCATTTTAAGTTGTGCTCATATGTTAGTTTTTCTCCCATAATAGATTAAAATTAGTTAGGATTGTATTAGTTTGCTTTCGGTTTTATTATTATTAGGATTAATTATAACTCTTTGGGGGATAGGTCGTTGTCTTTCCCCTTTTTCCTCTTTTAATTTTGAGAGGCAACGAGGCCCATATACTCATCAAAAACGCCACCCCAAATGAGAGCAGGTCTAATTGGGACTTTACATCAAGCACTCTCTCTTACATGCTTGACAGGCCATTCAAACCCATCAACAAGATTGTTATAGGTATTCTAGAGTTTAGTATTGAGCTATAGAAAGTGTGCAGTGGGTCTGCACTTGGAAAGAATGCCAAGGCTAGTTTTTCGAGCAATGAGAGTAGGTCTAAGGGGATATTGGATATTATCTATTTAGATGTGAGTGGGTCGATGTTAGTAGAATGATTACAAGGATTGTCATAACTTACCCTTTTGACTTTCTACCAACTATCTTATTTGATGTTGAACTACCATATTGCTTTTGATTTCATCCCCATCCTTTCACACATTATCAAACTCAAAGAAACAATAACTAGGAGGACATGGAAGAAACTTCAAATCAATATCCATGATCATCCCATACTTGTACAATCAACATATCAACCATACATCCACAATGATGGTTTTAAATGCTCCATGTTCTTTCTCTTGAAAATCTTGGGGTCGGTGGCTTGAGTAAATTTTAGTTGTGTACTTGTGAAACACGATCAGGGTCCGCTACCGGAACATGATAGCGCCTCCTTTGAGATATTTTCCCATTTCACTACCGAAACATGAAACATTCCAATAGCGACTACCTTTTCAAATATGTTGATTTTGCTACCAAAATTCAAAAACTTTGTTGTATTAAAGGTTTTGAGAAGACGTGAGGCTTGGTGGAGTTTTCCCAAAATTGATGAAAATTCAAAAAAATTGACAAGGTAAATTTAGGTGCTAACACTGGCTCCAACTAGAGATAACACTTCCCTACGAGGTGCTAAGAACAATAGACCCTGTGAATTCTCCATTCTGATTCTTGAAACCTGTTATGCTCATCACACATGGAAAACTGAAACTGCCTTCTATGTTGAAGAAACTGAAAACCATACCTTCAACCTAAAAAACAATAACTTGAATTTGCACCGATGCTTCTTCATTAGGCTATGGGGTCTTATTCATCTAATATATTGTAAACTAAATGCTTAGAAAGTAAGATCATTTATGTACATGCTAAGCTAAGCTAACCAATCATCTTCTTAATCATGTTACATCAAATCTCCAGGCCATCCATGCAAGTAAATGATCAATTAACTAAAACGTGCTTCCATCTTTGAGCATAAATAGAACAGGAGAAGTTGAAAAGTACTTATAAAAATGATCTAGGAGCCCATACTTACAACTCTCGGATTTTGTGCTTATAGAAGAAAAGACAAAAAATGAATTGCTCCAATTATACTCCATGTAAATGGCCACATGATCCTGGAAGGAATTAAAAAACTCATGTTGCTAATCGATGAATTCCTCTATTTCTGGTTTAGGAATGTCAAATATAGGCTCATTGATTTCTTGAAAATGTTGCTCACTGATCTAGTAACTCCTCAACAATCTAATAATGAATCCACAAGAATCTTCAGTAATGAGACATTTGTATTAAGTCTAGTGATTCCATACAAGGATATGTCTTTTACAAACAGTGACCAGTCTCCCTAACTTTGAACCCTCTCTTCCCCAAGGAAGATTATTTCTACATTCAAAATCATATTATTTGTAGAAAATACATCATTCCGTATTTTAGGAAACTAATCTTATCTTTAAAATCAGTTTCTAATTTAATGTGAGAAATATGGAATTAATCACTCCTCTGCCTCTAGAAATGTGGATATAAAACCAATTCACCCATATTTTATGCGCTAGCTCAAATGATCAAGGAGGAAGATAGACTTGATCCCCAAGTCGAATTGATGATGTGGATTCTCTATGGACTGGGCGTTTTTCTATGAAATAAAACTCTACAAAATCTGGAAGAAATCATCTCAAAGATCCACATGCAACTCCTAAATTGCTATGTATTTTGGGAAACTTCTAGGGTGACACCTATTTAGGCTCATTATAAGAAAAACCCAGGTCTCTTATTTTTGAAATTCGACCCCATTTGTGCAAAAAACGCACCGGAATATAAACTCTAAAACAGTCATGTACATGAAATTTCTACGGTTTTTACCAAAATTTGACTTGATGATTGAGCATAAGGTTGTCCAACACATGTTCAACTGCTTTGTGAAGATACTCGTTGAATCCCTAGAAATCTGAAAATAGTTAACCTTCTTGGAATCTTGTAGCTACCAAGTACCATAATGGAATGTTCAACATCTACTTAGTTGACTATCCAATCTCTTTATAAATGAGACAAATTGTACATATGCTCTGCCTTATAGGTACTCTGGCACTTGTTCTTTTTTTTTTCTCCACAATTTTCTACTACACATTCATTACATGATGGTTCCAATTATATCCATTCTCCACTTCTTCACAACACATCTATTGGATGATAATCACAGGAATGGAACCACTTGTACCCAAGATTTGGTATCTCTGTGAAAATGCCCTTATCTATTTCCAATATTTTTCCTTATTCAAAATATTTTGAAACAAGTTATTTTGCAGGTGCAAAGGCACATTTTCACTTAAATGTCCATAAAAAACAACAAACAATCTCAACTCATAGCCTTTATCTTAGAATATACCTCATAGTTTGTGCTTGTTGTTTTACAAACGAAGGCATAGTGTATCGAGCTAGCTTCAGTTGTACCTGTCGAATGCTCCAAGTTCTATTACCAACTTCCACATACTCTTTGAATTTTTACCAACTGTATTATTTGATTTCGAATTGCCATATTGTTAATCAATCAAATTCTTAGTCATGTTACATCAAATTCTAGTGCATCCATCCAAGTAAATGATCAATTAACCGAAACTTTATTCCATCTTTCAGCGCAAATAGAATAGGAGGAGCTAAAAAGTACAAATAAAATTTATCTAGGAGCCCATACTTACAGCTCTGGAATTTTTTCCTTATAATAGCAAAGACAAAAAAATTATTGCTCCAATTATACTCCATGTAAATGGCCACATGATCTTGGAAGGAATGAAGAAACTCTTGCTGCTCATCAATGAATTCCTCTATTTATGGTTCAGAAAAGTCAAATATAGGCTCATTGATTTCTTGAAACTGTTGCTCAACACTTCCTGGTAAAGAAGACATTGTTGATTGATCTAGTAACTCCTCAACATTCCTTTCACTGCCTTCCTAAAAAGTTGATTCATAGTTGTCGTAAATAGGTTTTCTACTATAGATTTCCATATTGTTGATATAGACATTTTCTCCTCTGAATCGTCTAGGTACTCATTATAAATAGATTGACCTTTATTGTAGTTTGGAACAACAACTTTATTATAACAAAAACTGTTAGAAACATCTAATATAATTTCAGATGTATCTAGAATGTTGTTATCATCAACTCTATATTCAAAATTATCCTTCAGATTTTCTTGAAATGGCTTGTGAATAACATGCAATTGATTATGTTTCAGGGCAACTAATTCATAATAAGGCTAATAGTGCTCTTCCCGGATAAAAAAATCATCAAAAGAATTCAAAGTAGCAAGATGATCATTGACAGAACCAACTTTTTCAAAAGTTGATTGTATGTGGTCTTCAAAAAGCAATCGACCTTCACAAGGATTTAGATTAGCAAAATCTTCATCATGTTGGTAATTTAAATCAACTCAAGCATGGCTAACTTGGAGGATTTCTCTATTAGTAAATCCATTTTCCTCCTAACTATTATAAGAATAATATTCTTTATGTTGAAAACTTGGCTCCACTTCTTCAAAACAATTTTGAAATAAAAGCTCAGCAGGAAAAAATATTTTACATTGCTTATTAAATGTTGCATGAAACTCTTTCAAGGAAGATATTCTAGAGGAAGGAAGAGATTGATACCATTGTTGTGCATCTCCCTCAAGATAATACATGAACATATTCATTAATGCATCCTCATGAATAATTCCCAGTTGATGCATAAGTTCATGGAAATCAAGAAAATGATCTGCAGGATTATCATCCTTGTTTCCTCTAAATCTAGGAAGACACTCTCCCCACTCGTCCATAGAAGGAACAACATTTGGAAAACTAGGAACCTCAAAAATTCAAATGGAGCAAACCTCTCAGTTATAATAACAACCATTCGAGTATCAAATGATTTTGACATGCTAAACCAGTGGAGCAGTTGATGGATTCTTTAGTCATGGAGTCGCTAGGTGAATGATCTGCAGTTGAATCCCATGTCTAGTTCTTGTTCGCCATCAAGAAATAGAACTGATCATTGTTGTATGCCCAGGGAGGATAACTTTGTTCCTTTGCTCCTCGGCAATGGTGCCAAAGGATGTTAGCGCTTGAGATGTTCTAAGACTACATTTAGAACTATTCCAAGCACATCTTCAAAGAGATTTGTTTTTTTAGGGTTTAGTGGATCAAGTTAAATGGGGTTTGGATTTTTCAACTCAAAGATGACTTTCAGACCAATACACCGTGTTCGTGAAAAGAAGGAAAATGAACCAAATAATCATACACTTTAGATTAAATGGTGAAATATGGAAGAATGAAATGAAAACAAATGTGAATATATCAATTTAACATCCTGCTCAATTAATAAATCCACAAGATTGAAACACTCATTAATCAGAAATACTTTCCAATTAAGAGAAAATATAATTAAATGAGATTTATGCAATACAAGCAATCACAGTAAATCCTTCACTGCTCAAGAATATGTAGAACATTGACCATACATGTATCCTACATCATTAGCCATCACATTCAAGTAAGTAAGAACAAAAGTGAAAACATAAGAAAGGCACAATCTAATAATGAATCCACATGAATCTTCAGTAATGAGACATATGTATTAAGTCCAGTGATTCCATACAAGGATATGTATTTTACAAACACTGGCCAATCTCCCCAAAAATAAACCCTCTCTTCCCCAAGGAAGATTATTTCTACATTCGAAATCATATTATTTATAGAAAATACATCATTCCAAATTTTAGGAAACTAATCTTATCTATAAAGTCAGTTTCTAATTTAATTTTAGAAATCTATAAATAATCACTCCTTTGCCTCTAGAAATGTGAATCTAAAACCAATTCACCCATCCTTTATGTGTTGGCTCAAATGATAAGGGAGGACTTGATCCTAAAGTCAAATTGATGATGTGGATGCTCTATTGACTTGGTGTTCTTCTAGGAAACAAAATTCTACGAAATCTGGAGGAAAAAAAAAAATCTCAAAGATCAACCTGTAGCACCTAAATGGTTTTGTATTTTGGTAAACTGCTTCGGTTGCACCAAATTGGGCCTGTTATAATAAAAATTCATGTCTCATATGTTTTAAATTTGTCCCCATTTGTGCAGAAAATGCACCAAAAGATAACCTCTAAAACAATCATGTAGAGAAAATTTTTGTGTTTTTTACCAAAACTCGTCTTGATGATTGAGCATTAGGTTGTCCCAGACATCTTCAACTACTTCCTGAAGATGCTCATTGAATCCCTGGAAATATGGAAATAGTTAACCTTCTCAGAATCATGTAGCTACCAAGTACTATCATGGAATGTTCAACGCCTGCTTAGTTGACTATCCAATCTCTTTATAAATGAGAAAGATTATACATATGCTATGCCTATAATTACTGTTACGAGGAAAATATCTCTATGGAATGGGGTAAACCACAATAGATGGAATGATGCGAAGAAATAAAATCTAATCCCAAGTATGCTATATAAATGAAATGCTAACAAGACAAGGCCATTGTTGAGCACGCAACTCAAAGCTTTATGCCTGCAACTTGTCCTCAACAACCAAGATACGCAAGCATATGGTGATAATATATAATGTTAGCATATATATTAGCATAATCCATTAACATACATGACAAATATGCCCATGGAATAATAATTCAAATATTTTCAAGATATCAATTGGACGGGAAAAGAGTATTTCTATTAAAATAACCAACAGAAGTATATAGGTGAAAAACTTTTGTAACGGCACACACATTGGAGCTGAGAAACTAATTCCATCCAGTTGGTCTCCACCACTTCAATACTCCACCAAAGGAAAGCTCATATAAAGGAGACAATGAGGTTCTCCGTCAGAAAGAAGAAAAAGCTTGGGGGATGAACAAGGAGTTCAGACTTTCAAGGATAAAGAGATGCAGACTCAATATTAAGTGAAATTTCTCTAGAGTGTCTTTGCTCTCAAATTTGAATTGTTCAATCCCCTTCAAGGCTTGGATAAGGCTCAATTTACATCCTTCAAATGGAACTTAAGGGTCGGGTCGGAGCATTTCCAGTATATGGAAGGTCAAGGATCATGGATCTCGTGACATGGCATGGAAACTCGACATATTTTTTAATTTTGAGCACCAAACCCTATGTACATGGGTTGTAGTGGAGAAACCTGTGTATACACTTGTTGTCTAATTGATAGGGTGCGTATATGTGGAAAAATGTGTTTTTTGGCTTTGGAAGGTACAAAAGGGGACTTCAAGTCTACATAGGGAAATGGAAAGGCCATCCAAGCAAGTTGTATGGGGTGAGGAAAAAACATTTGTAACAGATGCCCCCTAATGTGTGAGATCAGATGAGTATCTGCGATGTCTGAAATACATTATAATTCCCAGAAGTGGAGTAATGAAGACTCAACTGGAAGTGCTAGTTACTCACGAGAATATTACAAGACTTTGTACACATGGATACCAATATGTATTACACTGTAGCTCCATGTGGAAGTATATCAAATAGTTTCTCTTGGCCATGAATAGGAAATACAAAGTTCCATGGCTTGTCATAGTTACGAACAAGACATGGTGGAATCCAATCTCAAAATCAATCTGAAGATATATGTATACAATAGAGTATAATCTGATATCCCATGATTACTGAAGTCATATAGGTGTTGGTCCAATGAAAGACAACAACAGAATAGGAATGTTGCTACTGTAAGCTAGAGGTCTTCTACATTATCTACCGATGGTGCCAATCTACATCATGTGAATAAAGGAGTTGATGTTGAACATAATGAGACTTTGTTTGCTTACCAGTCATTAAGGTATACCATTAACAAACGCGATACAACCTATCAATAATGAAAGTAGGTATCAAGGCACCAAGTACATTCTTACAAGTGTGAATAAGGGTGTTGAGGTCAAACACTTGAAGAATTCGTCGATCAGGAAACATTGATGTATTCCCAACTGTCGATGGCAGGAGAACCTGCCACTGATGACTACAAGCCTCTAGGTATTCATAAGACTCTAGGTCTCATTTTGAGAATAGATGAGCTGAAGTCAATGGAAGGAGACTCATTGAAAGGAGAGCATTAGGGAATCTCTCATCAATCATCATGAGGTACAAAGAAATAGCTTGATGATTAGAAAGAGCTCGGAAAAATAGGATGTTCATGAACCGACAACCCTGTGCAACTCTCACATGCACCATATGCAAGTAGTGCATGAAAGAGACCCTCTAAATATCAACCAATAATGAAGATTGCCGACAAAGGTGAGGAAACCACCAATAAGGCTAATGGCATCCAATACACTACAGGAATCCCAATGTGTGAATAGATTTCTTGTCGTTGAACACAAGGGAAACCCCCTAGTCAACGACCAATGAGAAAATGTCAATTGTTGGGTTCAAGGTTACCTACCCATAATGAAATTAGGACTAGGGTGCATGATAGGACTACAACTTCATGTGAATTTGAGATACACTAAGGGTATGGTCGACATGAGAAGTCAAGATTTCTGAGGAATGGTCGACACGAACTTATAGACATCCTTTGAATAAGAGCATGAGACATATGGATAACTTGGGCAACATAGACTTGATGATAAAACTTCGTGATGCGGGAGGTATCAACAAAATCTCCATAGGGACTGGAAGAATAACTAGCCAGAGGAGTAAACTCTAAGTAATGAGCTTATCTTCCTAAGGTCATGATAATCCTAAAATTTGGATGAAATTGGAATCACAAGTTTATGCTCTATTCAAAGGCGACACGACTGTTGTCGATATGAGATAATATTTTTTTCTCACTCGTCTTTTTTTGTTTTTTCATAGGCAAAGAAATGTTATGATACAGGAGAGGAAATGAGTGTCACAAATAAGCAACTAGATCCAAACAGTGGAACATACATATTCTCAATGCAAGGAAGTGCATGTGGGGCATGGACACTCGGGGGGGATGTTTCCTCTCTGAGTGCAAGGTGTCAAGCTGCAAAGGATATATAAAAAAGGCTATGCTTGGCTAGTGATGCAAATTGTTGAGGTAAGAGGCTTATAACGAGAAAGTGGGAACCGACAATAGGCTCAATACTGCAATCAGGATGATAGAATTCGATTACAACTTAACTCCAAATAATGTCCTTTTTCGTAGACTTAGTCCCCTAGACTTGAAAATGTATAAAATAATATCCAAGAGAACTCTTCTAACCAACAGTGACTAAAGTATTAATTTTTCGTAAGTAGTCTACTTGGTCTGAAAAAAAGGTTAAACTTACACCAAATAGACGTCCTTTCAAAGCCATTTAACGAGTGTGAAAGAGACAAGTTCGCTCGACAATCTTTTCTCTTTTCAGAGAGTCAAGAAAGAGCTTAACCAAGACTTAGGGGGAGTCTCATAGGTAACGATCAAAATGATTGTGAGTAAGAATATGAGGTTCGAACGCAAAGTCATACTGGAATTATAAGGAACTCTTGGTCCTATGGAATAACTTCTACATGGGCACCAAATGGCACAAAGGTTCTAACTAGGCCACCCATGTTTGGTAAGCCTCTACCACTTAATAACGACACTTCTAGTGGCAGTAAGAAGGTTTTGTGTCGCTAATAAATGGGTTCATACCTACGGCATATGGATCACGGTCATAGGATGATGCAAGAATGCAAAATGGAGTGACAACCTATCCTATATGTAGGTGAAAGAAAATACATGTTGAAGGCATGAACAGGCAGTATGACGCTGGAAACCACACAAAATCTTGGACAAAACCACCAAAAACCAATTCTTTCCACTGCACTATTAGTCCATAAGGTAAAAAAATAGCTCAAACTATATGAAGTGGGTAAAAAAATTCTACTAGTAGTAAAAATAGACCATTTTACCATGTCATTTGAGTTTTTTCACCCACATAGTGCATTTTAGGCCATTTTTCCCACTATCTTCAAGTGTCGATTGTGGGAGCTACGATCAAAAAAATTAGCAACCGTCTAGACCAAGTAAGTGCCATCCCTCTACTTTAATTTTAGTGGTTTAAATTTCAATTTTAGTCCTCGTTTTTTGAGTATTAGAGGGCTTAAGATGTGAATTAGGGCATACGCGGGTGATAGTTCATCGAGTCGTGTATACGACCCCATATACGTGGGAAAGGTGAAGTATGCCTGCGTATATGCATCCCTATACGTGATGGTTACCAAGTTAGACCACGTACAAGTCCATGAACACTTTTTGAAAGGATTTAACTCAAAAAATGGCTTTTCCTTTGCAGGATGGTGATTGAATGGAGGGAGAGGGAGAATGAAGAGATAGATGCAGCAGTGGAAAGGGATGCAGGGGACCAAAAAAATTTAAAAATATGTGGCCTTTATACATTTTGGGCTCTCAAAGGAATGAGGGCTCAAGTGAGGTTACTCCAGATGCTAGTAAACTACTAGGATCCGAAGACAGAGGCCTTCAACCTCGATGGAAAACCATTAAGGATTGAAGTGGACGACATGTATTTTATCACACGATTGTATCACCAGGGAGAGGTAGTGAATCTCAAGGCCTAACTCATGGCCACTCATGTTCGATGCGATAGAGTGTTTACAACCCATTGTTTATGATTAGTGTACCTCATTGCTGGATAACATGAAGAGCCAGTTGACGGATTACAAATAAGGGAAAAAGAGAAATTTTGGATTTGCATCCATTCTTTGTAGCCTTTTTTTTTAGCAGGTTCTAGGCTTGAGCCCTAGAGTAGAGATTACTCCACATGGACCGCATAATCCAGCCATGTCATGGTGGACCGATGTGATGAGGTGGCTAGGAGGTAGTAGGGTGCCAACCCCCTACAATGATGATTTATTTTTCTAGTGGCACTGACAGGTCATAGCCATCGATGACTAATATTACAACGGGATTGACTACAGAGGAGATCTGGACATGCCTTTGCCACTAGGTTTCACCTACAGTGATATTGGTAAGAAATGGTTTTATATATTTCATTTTAGTGTGTTTTTTAATAAGAATAAAAAAACGCAAATATTTTTGTATGGTATCAAGTATTCACAATTTCTTTGTTACATAGATGTAGGTCTGCGAATACCAAAGTGATTCCCACGACATCAGTGTAGGAGCCAAGGAGATGAGCACACAGGAGGAGATGCAGACAGAGTGCTGCAAAATGTACAGGGGAACCTGTCTTGATTGACGCACAAGATTCCTATGGTTCAAGTGGAGGATTTGCTAGAGGCTATGCCGCTACATGTGGTGGGTGTACCCCGTGTGTGGGTGTGTCTCTTATGGCGTCTCACAAACGTCATAGCATGTTATCATGATACGCATTTGGCTCCACATGCGTAGATGTCATGGTCATATTATATACTGGCCATATATGTATTTTGAGGGTGTGAGCCCCATTTTGTACTATGACACCATATATTTTGAAAAAAGAAATATATATAAAAGTTTTGGTCTTCGACATTACTTATATATGTTACAATGTATACATGTATGAATGTGTTTTCTTTGCTTATTTATGTGACAAATGTCAATCTAAAATATAATTAGCATATGCATTGGATACATGATGAGAACTTCTAGGTATGTGATTATAAGTAAGAAAATCAAAGTATCGTTCCAAAATTCGTACATGTAGGAATCGTTGGAGTAGAGTAGGGTTTCACACACGGTAATTGACATTTAACTGACATACGACTAACTGGGAGTCCAGGTGACCCTCTAAAGACCAAACATCATGCAAAATGGCGTTGTATAATAGTTCTATAACGATGATATACTCAACCACATTATTCATTGATGGCTCTAGATGAACACCACTTGAAGACCCCAGTTAGCCCTCGGGTGACTAAACGACCCAAGCAGCGGAAGCCATGTTTCATGTATGATGACTGGCACCATCCGTGAATCCTAAGTAAACTGGAGACTTCATTGACATCTTCCAACTAAGGGAAAACTTGATAAGCAAGTCAATGACACAAAGGAAAAGATATATAGACACTAAGATACACTAGTATACAAAAGGTCACGCCCAAGCTTCAGGGATCAAGTGTAATACCTTTCAAGGTAGAGCCCATTTTTGGGTTCATTCATCATATTCCCTTCATAATATTCCAATTCATAGGCTCCTTTCTCTAAGACACATCACATGATATAAGGGTCATGCCACATGGGGTTGAACTTGCCTTCCCCCAACGGTTCTTTGGCTTGGTCGTACAAGAGAACCAAGTCACCCTCAACATACTACCAAGGACAAATAGTCCTATCATATTGAACCTTAACACGTCATTTATTTGCTTCAATAGTTGTAGAGGCATCTTGATGCTACTCATCAAGACTTTTTAGGTGTACGAGGCATTCTTAAAGATCAGATGTGTCAGGTAGGAGCTCAACTGCTAGTTTGAGGGAAGGTGTTTCACATTCAATCGGAAGAATCGACTCCACGCCATGTACTAACTGAAAAGGAGAAAAACTAGTGGAAGTCTTTACCTAGGTTCGATATTCTCAAAGTGCAGGGTAGAGCATCAGAAGCCAGTCAGATTTACTTTGGCTGACATTTTTTTGCAAAATGGTCTTGAGAGATTTATTCACCACCTCTAATTGTCCATTTTCTTGGGGATAGTAAGGGGGAAAATGATTGTTATTAAACCCTAGTTTTTATGCTAACTCTTTCATCATTTCATTTTGAAAGTGACTACCATGATCAGTTACAATCTCTCTTGGGATTTTGAATCAGGCTATAATTTGGATGAAAACGAAGAATGTTGCAGTCTTACCATCGGACTTAATGGTAGGCATGGACTCTGCCAATTTAGTGAAGTAATCCACAACCACAATGTTATGTTGATGCCCCCCAGTCGAAGCTGGGTTATAGTAAATAAAATCTACCCCCACTCGGTGAAGGGACCGACAGTGATGACTGGGTGTAGAGGTGATGAGTGGGAGTGCATTTTTTGAGCAAACACCTGGCAAGGGTGACACTTCTTGACCGCTTCAACACAATCTTTAAATATTGATGGTCAAAAATAATTGTATCACAATCATTTTTGGGTTGTCATAAGCCTGGATAAATGACCACCACAATCCCCACTGTGACAGTCAATGATAACCGACTCAGCTCCTCGTGAGTTAAGAAACGATGTAAAATATTATCTACTCCTCTATGATTCAAATTTTCATCAATGATAAGGTAGTTTTTATTAAACCCTAGTTTTTATACTAACTCTTTCATCATTTCATTTTGAAAGTGACTACCATGATCAGTTACAATCTCTCTTAGGATTTTGAATCAGGCTATAATTTGGATGAAAATGAAGAATGTTGTAGTCTTACCATCGGACTTAATGGTAGGCATGGACTCTGCCAATTTAGTGAAGTAATCCACGACCACAATGTTATGTTGATGCCCCCCAGTCGAAGTTGGGTTATATTAAATAAAATATACCCCCCACTTAGTGAAGGGATCGACATTGATGACTGGGTGTAGAGGGGATGGGTGGGAGCGCACTTTTTGAGCAAACACCTGGCAAGGGTGACACTTCTTGACCGCTTCAACACAATCTTTAAATATTGATGGCCAAAAATAACTGTATCACAATCATTTTTGGGTTTTCATATGCCTGGATAAATGACCACCACAATCCCCATTGTGACAAACATTGATAACTGACTCAGCTTCCTCATGAGTTAAGCAATGATGTAAAATATTATCTACTCCTCGACAATTCAAATTTTCGTCCATGATCAGGTAGTTTTTATCTTGATGACATATACATCGTCGATCATCTCTCGACCAATGTTGTGATAGCTTGAAGGTTTGAAGAGAAATTAGCATTTCTCCATACTAGGAGTCTAAAGACGAGATAAGGAAGATATGTTCATCCACGAATGAATCATCATGAAAAATGTCCTCATCCAGTCGAGGGAAGTCTGATATGAACTCGGAAAAAATTAGTGATTTCTTAGACTTCGCTGAAGCGAAATCAAGATCAAATTCATGCAAAATAACAATCCACTTATTGTATTTCCCCCCTATGATATGCCTGGTGAGGAAATTTTGAAATGGATTGATAACTACAACTACGGTAGTTTTGCAAAGTAATATATAATGTCATAATATTTGAACTACATGTATGGTGGCTAAGGCTAGTTTCTCTACGTTAGAGTATTTAAGTTCAGGACTAACTAGGTTTTGACTGAGATAGTAGACAATGTGCTCATGGATCTCATCGTCCTCTTGAACCAAAACCATACCAATTGTCCCTTCGGACACGGCAATATAAAGCAAATAGTCTCTATTGTAGTATGGAGGCTTATACCAAGGATTTCTTAAGAGGATTGAAATATTCATGGGCTCACTCATCCCATATAAATGGAGTATCTTTCTTTGAAAGACGGATGAAGCCCTTAGTTAAATTGGCATAGTTCACTATGAATCGACGCAATAAATTAGCCTTCCCATGTAAACCTTGAAGTTGTCGAATGTTGCGCATGGGAGGAAATCGAAGTATTTCCTCAACCTTCATAGGATCTACCATGATCCCATGCTCAGATTCTAAGAATCCTAAAAGACGACCAAACCTAATGTAGAAGATGCACTTGTGAGGGTTCAACTGAATGTGATAGTAACAAAATCTCTCAAATACTAATTGAAGGTGAGTGGAGTGATCTACTATCTTGTGAGAGTGAGCAGCAAGATCATCTAAGTAAGATTCGATAATATGCTTAAGATCGTGAAAAGCAAAGGTCATGGTGCATTGGAAGGTTGCTCCAATGTTCTTAAGGCTGAAAGGAATTTTACAGTATGCAAAAGTACCCCAAGGAAAAATAAACATTGTCTTATGTTGATCCTTGGATTTGAATTGAATTTGATAATACCCTAAAAATTCGTCCATAAAATAAAAGATTTCGCTTCCTGCACATTCATCAAGAATCTAGTCAATGAAAGGGGTTGGGAAGTTATCTTTAGGACAAGCCTTGTTCAGGTCTCAAAAATACATACATACGCGGAGGGTTCCTTTTTTTATTCATGGGAATGAGGTTAGACACCCATTCAGTCAAGGGAACCGGGTAGATGAAACCAGCATTAAGTAGCTTCTCTACCTTTGCCTTAATAGCAGGCACCTTCCTAGGATTAACAGCTCTAATAAGTTGTCGAATAGGTCTAGCATCCAGATATGTCTTCATCTCATTTTTTACAATGTTGGGGTCGATCCATGGCATATCTTTGTATGACCAAGTGAATACATCACAAAATTCTTTGAAGAGATCGATGTAGATATAAATTTGTCTAGGTGAACAATCTGCATTGATATATACGTTCTCAATTTTACCAGGAACTCGAGAGGTGTCGATCATGGTGGTAGGATAAATATTCTCCATGTTTCCTTCGGCATAAATACCATGTGTATCTAATGGAACCATAGTGTGACCGACCATCTCACTCAAGGTAGATCTAAAGTCATCATGTTCGATCCTAACAAGATACGGGAGGAAATACGAGTGATGATGCATATCATCCCAAGACCTATTAGGATCATACATGGCCTCTAAGATGGCTTCATCTGAAGGTAAAGTATTGTTGAGTAAATCATGTGAACAAGATGATTGGATGGCCCATACGGGCTCTAGAATAGGATCCTCCTGATTTGTCTATGAGGAGAAAGGATCTGGGTTAGCACGAGCGTCGAGAATAAACTGATATGCAAATTTTGTCGTTGACAGTGGCATTTCCATCCCAATGTGCAATTGACCTTCGTATGACATAGTACAGAAAGGAATGGACCTCATTGACGATGAAGACTCAATGGAAATGGCATGAATGTGATGAGTTGGTGCCACAAAATCAAAGCTACCCATGAGAAAGGAATACATTCTGACACCAACATCCTCAGTTTCTTGCTAAGAATTGTTGATCACAAGTATTGAAGGTCCAATATATGCATTAGGACTAGCATGCGCAAAGGACAATTGATCAATCGTCACTATTTTCCCTTCGTGAGGAAAACATAGAGTGTGGAAAATAGATGACACGACTATTGTCATGGCATAAGTCCAATTGCACACTAGTAGTAAATTATAGTCAAGGGGTGCATCCACCACATCGACATCAACCTCCATTGTCTTTCCACCTAACTAGATCGGAAAAGCGGGAAGAATTTTGTGGGGTCAACACAAACGCCCATCAAATTTGGTCAACATAGTCATAGATTAAGATAGGATCAAAGAGCCAATGAAATTCCAATAGGTTAGGGACATCACGCACATTGCGGCACCTTCATCAATTACAGTGCGTTTGATGGTAATTTTCATGTACTTCACATGGATTTGAAAGGTCGTGTGGTAAGGTAAGTGAGACTTAACATCTGTGACATCAACCTTAATAACCTTCAAGCCACATGGGCCTAGAGATCCTAAAGCAGATAACAAGGCGTTCCTCTGTGAAAGACACGTCTGGAGCACCTCCAAAGCTGACATCGAACAAGGGGTTTGACCTAGATATTCGATAATCGAATAGTTTTGGGAAGCTCTGGCATTAGAATTGTGGGCATAGCATTTTAGTAATCCTTTCAAAATGCGAGGTGGAGGTTCCATCTTTTCGATCTGAAAGGGTGTTTCTAGAGGAGGGGGAGACTCTATACCTATAACAATCTGTGAAGAACCGTAATCACGAGATTGAGTGGCTACATTAATCTGAGACTTGACCATATTGACACATAGATGGCCACCTTCATGTGTCAAGGGTTTTTGACTCCCGCTCAATGCAGTTCCGGTGTTGGAGGTCCCTGAATCCATGTGTTGATTATGCATAAATGGATTTGTCAGCACAACAGGCGGTTGTGATAAGAGCCTTGAGGCTTCCTCGATTTTGGGGCATAGGTGGGTAAGGCGATCATCTTTACAAATTTTACAAGGAAACTTCACCTTCCATTTTTCTTTCTTGCCCTCACCAGCATTATTATTCGATCTATCATTGTTAGTGTCATCCTTGGATTTTTATTATTATCTTTCTCTCCCTTACGATTATTACCTCGTCCTTTCCTTCTATTCCCTCTTGGTTTTTGGTTACCATTTTGGTTGGCCGACGACTGTAGAGAATGCACATCCGCCAACTGAGTGGGAGTGGAGAACGAAGTCGAAGCTTGTCATGCTACAGGCTGACTTAGAGGTAAATCTTTCAACTGGTTCGTCACCAAGTCTGTAGACTTAGCATTTGCAGAGCCTATGATGCCATCAGCATGAGGCCCGGGATTTTGTTTAGGGTCATAGTTCGACCACGGTGCGTCAGGAAGAATTTCATATAACATTCCAGACTGAGCATATATGAGGTCCAGTTGTTAGGCTTTGAAAATAGCTTCTTCCTCAAATGTTACTCTAAGTGTAGAAACATCCTTTGAAATATAAGGCAATAAGGAATTAAGGAACCAATCCAACAGAAAATCTAGAGGAATGTAGGCTTTGATCAACCTCTTCCGTCTACTCCATTCTTAGATATGGTCTGAGATATGCATGGCCTTATCTTGGAAGAAGGCTGACAAAATTTCTATGTCGGCATCATAATGAACCGGAAACTGGAAGTGGTTGAGAAAGACCAAAACCATCTGATTAAAGTTTATGTATGTCACCTCTGGTAGCTCAATGTACCACTTTTGTGGATACCCCCATGAGGGTGCATTGAAATAGCCTAAAAAAAAAAGAATTGTCATTAAGGGAGTTGGATGAGCACCAAAGATGAAAATTAGTGACACGAACACCTAGATCCTCACCAATATTTCCTTCAAAATTTGCAATGTCTGAAGGGAGCTTGGTGGGGATGGGGGGCCATAACAGATCATGATGCACAAGGTTGTTCATTAATTTTGACAAATCTGGTAGATTAAGCATGGCTAGAAAAGGGATTCAGGGTTGCGGCGTCTGAGCCTATGCTCCTAGGAAATATTGGTGTTGAGGGATTGCAAGCCATGCAAGGTTTTGGTATATACCATGGCCCTATCGAGTAGGATAATATCCTCCTCAAAAATGATTCATAAAAGGTTGTATAGGCACCATACCTGCAGAAGCAACATAATGAGGGTTATATACATTGCCCCCAACTGAAGGGACTTCAGGTTGGGGGTTGCCCGTAGTGTGAAACTGACTCCCTTTGGATGGAAATCTAGAGGACAGAGGGGGATTCGTCATAATAAATGTGTTTCTCATAATCGTCATGGAGGAAGAAGGGGTAAAGGACAGAATATACGAAGTGACTTGTCTGCCTAGTTGAGCACTTCATCTAAGAGCATTGAGACTAGGATTAGGCCCGGAAGAAAAAGGAGGCCAACCTCCAACTGTAGGATTCATTTGGGGAATATGGCCTCCACCAAATGAGAGAGGATCATATGTAGGACTCATGCCCCCAGGTGAAAAACTAGGATTCTCATTAGCCACTAGAATAGAGGATGTGAGTTGCAACGTCATGTTGGGCATACCAAAAGAAAATGGATTAGAGACTGAAGGTATTGACTGAGAATTGTAACCTGGTGTACCAAAAATATATTTGAAAGGGTTCATTCCTATGGGTCGAGTAGAATCCATAGGTTGGGTAGCAGTAGAGGAGGGGATCTCCGACACCCCAATCGGCAAGATTGAAGGAGTCGAAATAATAACACTAATAATGGAAGATATAGGAGTCGAGTGACTACTGATGATGTTTGGGTTTGACCCAGTACTCATAATTGGATTATCACAAGTCTGGGATGTGGAGATATATGTACCATGTTTATTAACTTTATGCCTTTTAGAAGGCAACTTCGGTAAAGACTCAAGATGTGGTGGTATATTCAACAAATGGCGAGACCTGTGAGGAAGTTGGTATTGCTCCATGATGACTCAAGACTCAAGATATAAAACCAAATCCTAGGGCCAACTAATAATCAAAGAGCGCACTAAGAATAAAGCAAAAGGACCAATACACACAAACAAGATATAGTGGCTGAAAAAAGGGGCCTCCCTCACTAGAGTAGGTATCTCTCTCCCAAGAGAGGCCTAAGACTCCCTTCAAAAGATTGGAGGTATTAGAATCAGTTATAAGGGCCCTCGTGGGATTAACAGCGTAGTCGGTAAGATTCCCTCGGAGAGGTAATCCTCCATAAAGGTTGTGTGTTATCTGACCCTTATCTGACTTAGGGTACCTGTAGAATAACCCCTGCAAGTAACCTATGTGTCTACTTATGTCAAGCAACTAGAGTCACGACAATATAATCAATGTGCAGGCGAACAGTCGCAAGTCTGGTCCACCATATGGGCAGGGTAACAAAGCTCGAAATCTTGAAAGAACTGCCTCTCATGGAGGTAAAGGTACTAGCAACTTAGTAATACCCCTAAATACAAATAGAACCCCAGAAATATCTCTAACGCTAAGAAGGTATTAGAGCGCTATCTCTGCAACCAACTTTGCACAACCTTGTTCTTAACTCCGGTGTGAGTGGAGCCTCCTGACGTCACTAATTACACATTGGGTTTCACCACTCCCTGGTCAAACACATATGTTTAGTTTAATAACCTTGGAGAATTTTACTCGCAAAATCTTATTCCAAGGCCCTATGTCCTATACTTGTTTGTGTACACTTGAAAAATAAAATCATTTCTAATCAATTTTAATTAATCATCTTTAATTTCAATGGCTTCTGCTTACTCAAGATTTACGATTGTGAAACTTATGGTATTACGAATCAGCATATAAAAGAAGCGAATATAAAAAAACACAGTTAAGTACTAATTTTGAATTTCAAAGAGATGGTATGCTTGTCATTGCAACTTTTCCAATGCAACCTCTACAATTTTAATAAAATGCAATCTCTCCACATGTGTCAAAATCAATGCAAAGTAATCAAAAGAGAAAATGCCATAATGAAAAATGAGCAAATGTTTTTTTTTTTTTTTTTTGATATAAAGAAAATGTAAGGATTGAATAGCAGCTTCACATCCAGACCCTACTGCAAGCAAAAGGAGGCAAGCCAAGCAAGATACTAAGAAGAAAACACTCAGAACAATGTGCAAGGACGACCAATGAAAAATATTAAGAAAGAATATCACCCCAAAATCCAACAATAAGAAGGTTTCCTATCACTCTATAAGCACTTAAAAGTCATGACAGAGACCCAAGAAGACTCAACAACCAACCAAACTCACCCAGCAAATACCAAACTCAACCAACAAGACTAAAGAGTTGATGTATGCAACTGTTTGAGAAAAACTCATGTATGTACACACCCTACAGGAGGACAGCTCGCGTATGTACGCGTATGTCAAGGGAAAAGCCATGTATATTCATTAAAACACTGTCAGGGCAAGGGTTAAGCTAAGAGACTCATATGCAAAGTAAAAGTAGGTTGTCAAACAATTAGGAAACAAGGAAACTCAATCTAACACAAAGCAAATCAAGGAGAAAAACACTCCAAACCCAAAAGAAAGAAGATCAATGGCCAATATGGTCGCCAATTCTGTTACGAGGAAAATCTCTCTATGGCATGGGTTAAACCACAAGAGACTGAATGACAGGAAAAAAATAACTCTAATCCCAAGTATGTTATATAAATGAAATGCTAACAAGACAAGGCCAAGAGCCTACCTCGTTTGAATGTTCGATGAAGACCACCATTGAGCACACAACTCAAAGCTTTATACCTACAACTTGTCCTCAACAACCAAGATATGCAAGAATATGGTGATAATATATAATGTTAGCATATAGATTAGCATAATCCATAAACATACATGAAAAATACACCCATGGAATAATAATTCAAATATTTGCAAGATATTAATTGGACAAGAAAGAGTATTTCTATTAAAATAATTAGCAGAAGTATATAGGTGACAAACTTCTGTAACGACACAAATCAGAATCGAGAAACTAAGTCCCTCTAGTTGGGCCTCCACCACTTCAATCCTCTACCAAAGGCAAGCTCATATAAAGGAGACAATGAGGTTCTCCATCACAAAGAAGAAAGAGCTTGGGGGTTGAACAAGGAGTTCAGACTTTCAAGGATAAAGGTATGCAGACTCAATATTAATTGAAATTTATCTAGAGTGTCTTTGCTCTCAAAGTTGAAGTGTTCAATCCCCTTCAAGGCTTGAATAAGGCTCAATTTATAGCCTTCAAATGGAACTGAAGATCAAGGATCATGGATCTCGTGACATGGCATGGAAACATGACATAATTTTTAATTTTGAGCACCAAACCAAATGTACGCGGGCTGTAGTGTATCAACCTATGTATATGCTTGTTGTCTAACTGATAGGGCGCATATATGTGGAAAAATATTTTTTTTGGCTCTGGAAGTTACAAAAGGGGACTTCAAGTCTGCATAGGGAAATAGAAAGGTCATCCAAGAAAGTTTCATGGGGTAAGGAAAAATTTGTTGTAACAATTACTTTGCCACCATTTCTTTGTTGTTTTCTCCACAAGTTTCTACTGCACATTCATTACATGATGGTTCCATTTATCTCCATCCTCCACTTCTTCACAACACATATATTAGGATGATAGTCACAGTAGTGGAACCCCTTGTACCCAAGATTTGGTATCTCTATGAAAATGCCCTTATCTATTTCCAAAATTTTGCCTATTCAAAATATTTTTAAACAAGTTCTTTTGCAGGTGCGAAGGAACATTTTCACTTAAATGTCCATCAAAAATAGCAAACAATCTCATCTCATAGCCTTTATTTTCTTTGAATTCAGCTGCATGATAAGCCTCCATTGAATGACTCAACTTGTCTTTTACTAGATTGAAGCCATAAACAATTTATTGAGACTTAGACAACCCCTCACCTTATATATGTAGGTTGAGATCGTAATTGAGAAATCGGTATAACTTTTGGTTGCAACTGGGTTTTCTTGCTCTTCATATGTCATGGTTTCAAAAATCTTTTTTTCCCCAAAGATCAAATAAGCAGTAATGTTGATAAAGACAATATTTGTATGAATCAACATCAAGATTCATATGAAATCCACCAATACCATTCAAACTTTTAGTTTGGTGAAGAAAGAGAACATAGCATAGAGAAACTTGACAACATTAATTACAACACAATTTGATCTAATGCTTTTCTCATCTTTATGATCCATGGTTCGTCTATGCACAACAAGGAGTGAGCACCCTGTAGCCTCAAACATTTTGACATATACAATATTGTCTTCGAGTGAAGCAAACATCTGAACCTTACAGGATACCGGCACAAAATATTAGAAGATATATTTTCAACTAGATATTTCAAAAATGGCAAGATTTCCAAAAACGCACCATCATTTCTACTCCAAGCACAAACACTATGTGATTCTACATAGTATCTTCTTCTAGAATATATATCAGGAATAAATAAATTTGTGTGATGGATGATTCTCAGGAATCGTTCAAAAACATGATGAATTATTTCCATGAACAAAAAGTGAATTCATTGAACGCCAAAAGGGATGATTATTTTCATCGTTGGTGTACTTGAACATGGTCAATAGGATTAGACGTTTGTCCCGAGACTTAATATACTGCATAGGCATGAAGCAAAGGTTACCAAACCTTCTCTCCATTAAATCGCAAAATCATTGCTTTCGCTTCTTCCTTTATCTCATAATATACCTCATAGTTTGTGCTTGTTGTTTTACAAATGAAGGCATAGAGTATCGAGGGAACTTCATCTGTACCTGTCGAATGCTCCAAGTTTTATTACCAACTTCCACATACTCTTTGAATTTTTACCAACTGTCTTATTTGATGTTGAATTGCCATATTGGTTTTGATTTCATCCCCAGCATTTCACACATTATCAAACTCAATGAAACAATAACCAGGTGGACGTGGAAGAAACTTCAAATCAATATCTATGATCTACCCATACTTGTCCAATAGATCTTCAATTGCCAACATATCAACCATACATCCACAATGATGGTTTTAAATGCTCCATGTTCTTTCTCTTGACAATCTCGTGCTCGGTGCCTTGTGTAACTTTTAGTGACATACTTGTGAAACATGATCAGGGTTCGCTACCAGAACATGATAACGCTTCCGTTTGGAGATTTTCCCATTTTTCTATCGGAACATGAAACATTCCAGTAGCGGTTTCCTTTGCAAATACGTTGATTTTTCTACCAAAAGTCAAAAAATATGTCGGATTAAAGGTTTTGAGAAGACGTGAGGCTTGGTGGAGTTTGCACAACATTGATGAAAATTCAAAAAAATTGACAAGGTAAATTTAGGTGCTAATGTTGTCTCCAACTAGGGATAACACTTCCCTGCTAGGTGCTAATAACAACAGACCTTGTGCCTTCTCCATTATGATTCCTGAAACTCGTTCTGCTCATCACAGATGGAAAACTTAAACTGCCATGTATGCTAAAGAAACTGAAACTGAAAACCAAACCTTCAACCTAAAAATAAAATAAAGTGAATCTGCACCAGTGCTTCTTCATTGGGCTATGGGGTCGTATTCATCTAATATACTATAAACTTATTGCTCATAAAGTAAGCTTATTTATGTACATGCTAAGCTAAGCTAACCACTCAGCTTCTTAATCATGATACATCAAATTTCCAGTGCAACCATGCAAGTAAATGATCAATTAATTGATACTTGCTTCCATGTTTTAGTGCAAATAGAACAGGAGAAGATGAAAAGTATAAATAAAAATGATCTAGGAGCCCATACTTAAATCTTTGGAATTATGTCCTTATAAGAGAAAAGACACAAAAATTATTGCTCCAATTATACTCCATGTAAATGTCCACGGGATCCTGGAAGAAATGAAGAAACTCTTGCTGCTCATTGATGAATTCCTCTATTTTTGGTTTAGGAATGTCAAATATAGGCTCACTAATTTCTTGAAATTGTTGCTCAACACTTCCCAGTAAAGAATACATTGTTGATTGATCTGGTAACTCCTCAACATTCCTTTTACTTCCTTCCTAAAAATTCGATTCATAGCTGTCAAAAATAGGTTTGTTATTGTAGATTTCCATCTGTGTTGATATAGACATTTGCTCCTATGAATCGCCCATATACTCATCATAAATAGGTTGACACTTATTGGAGTTTGGAACAACAACTTTATTATAATAAAATATGTTAGAAACATCTGATATAATGTCAGATGTATCTAGAATATTGTTGTCATCAGCTCTATCTTCAAAATTATCCTTCAAATTTTCCGGAAATGGCTTTTGAATAACATGCAGTTCATTATGTTTCATGGAAACTAATTCATAATAAGACTGATAATGCTCTTCTCGGATAAAAAAATTCTCCAAAAGAATTCAAAGTAGCAAGATGATCATTGACAGAACCAACTTTTTCAAAAGGTGATTGTATGTGGACTTTAAAAAGCAATCGACCTTCACAAGGATTTAGATTAGCAAAATCTTCATCATTTTGGTAATTCAAATCATCTTTAGCATGGCTAACTTGGAGGATTTATCTATCAATAAATCCATTTGCCTCCTTACTATTATAATAATAATCTTCTTTATGCTGAAAACTTGACTCAAATTCTTCACAACAATTTTCAAATAAAAGCTCAACAGGAAAAAATCTCTTACAATGCTTATTAAATGTTGCGTGAAACTCTTTCAAGGAAGATATTCTAGAGGAAGGAAGAGATTGATACCATTGTCGTGCATATCCCTCAAGAGAATACATGGACATCTTCATTAATACGTCCTCATGAATAACTCCCAACTGATGGATAAGTTCATGGAAATCAAGAAAACGTTTTGTAGGATTATCATCCTTATTTCCTCTAAATTTGAGAAGACAGTCTCCCCACTCGTCCATAGTAGGAACAACATTTGGAAAACCAAGAACATCAGAAAATTCAAATGGAGCAAACCTCGCAGTTATAATAGCAACCATTCGAGTATCAAATGATTTTGACATTTTGAACTAGCGGAGCAATTGATGGATTCTTCAGTCATGGAGTCACTAGGTGAATGATCTGCAGTCAAATTTTTTGTCTAGTTCTTGTTCACCATCAGGAAATAGAACTGATCATTGTCGTACGCCCAGGGAAGACAACTTTGTTCCTTTGCTCCCCAACAATGACGCCAAAATATGTTAGCACTTGAGACATTCTAAGACTGCATTTAGAACTATGCCAAGCACATCTTCAAAGAGATTTGGTTTTTTAGGGTTTAGTGGATCAAGTTAAATGGGATTTGGATTTTCAACTCAAAGATGATTTTTAGACCAATACACCATGTTCATGAAAAGAAGGCAAATGAACCAAATACTGAGACACTTTAGATTAAATGTTGAAATATGGAAGAATGAAAGGAAAACAAATGTGAATATATCAATTTAGAAAAAATATACTTAAATACTTTCCAATTAAGAACAAACATACTTAAATGAGATTTATGCTAAAATAGGAATTAAGAACAAATATACTTAAATGAGATTTATGCAATATAGGAAATCACAGTAAACCCTTCACTACTCAAGAATCTATAGAACATTGACCATACATGCATCCTACATCAATAGCCATCACATTCAAGTAAGTAAGAACAGAAGTGAAAACATAAGAATGGCGCAATCTTATAATGAATCCACAAGAATATTCATTAATGAGACATATGTATTAAGAACATAGTTATTGACTTAACGAGAACTGTGACCTCAAAACCAGAACTCTAGCCCTTAAAACCCATATTTTTGCATAAAAATCATGAAAATCAACCCCCAAATCAAAAAGTGGTACTACCGGTAGCACCATTTTTTTAAACGGGGTCAAAATTACAACATTTTTCAAACATGGCCTTCGAAACTCAGACAGTAGCTCAGAAAAACCTTAAAATCAACACCTAAATCAAAAAGTGATGCTACGTAAAACAAAATGTTTTTTCCTAAACGTGAAAATCATAGTTATTTACGACCTAATTGAAATTGTGATATTGACAACAAAACCCTACGTAAATAAACAACTCAAAATTGGACCCCAAATGGTCACTTGAAAATCATTTACAATTTTATCTTTTATTTTTTTAATTTATATTAAAAAATAAATAAATAGAAAGAACAAAATCTTCGCAAAAAAAAATATTAAATGACCAAAAAAACACATTTAAAAAAATATATTATAAATTCAATTAAAAAAAA
>ML781746.1:159779-174841 GCA_009831015.1 Picea engelmannii | reverse complement strand
AGCCCTTGGGGGTTGGGGTGATGTTCGGCATAACTCTCCATGGCCTCCCATCACCGGTGCATATGTTTTTTTTAATTTGTTTGTTTTTCCATAAAATTTTACATATTTTTAAGTTTTTTAATAATAAAAAATATAAATTGTAATTTTATGTTTTTTTAAGTTTTTTTTAATTTTGTATTAAATTTTGTAGTTTAAGTGTGTTAATTTGTTTTTTTTAATATATATTTTTAAATGTTCTTTGTGTTTTTTAAACTTTTCTAAAGTTTTTGGGCTATAAATTTGTTTTTTTACCTTTTTTTTTCTAGTTTTAGCTTAGTTTATATATTTGTTTTGTTTTTTCTTTTTAGTTTTTTAAGTTTCTCTTTAATTTTTTTTATTATCTAATTTATTTATTTTTAATTTATTTGTATTTCAATTCTTTTATTTTTCTTAGTTTTTTTAGTTTTTAATTTATCAAAAAAAATGAATTATATTTTTTTGTTAAATATTAAAAAATAGTGTTATTTAACTACAATTTTTTTCTATATATTGAAGTAAAGGTAAACAATGTGTTAAAAATGGTGATTTCCACTATATTTTAAAAGTATGGAACAATAATATAATTAAGGAGACACAATTATATGAAAAATCGTAACTTCAAAAAAGTAAATGGTAAAAAATATCTTTAAGATTGAAGAAGCATGGAAAAATGACTAAAAACATCGTTGAATAAAAATAAAAATAAAAATAAAAAAATTGAAAATTTTGAAAATAGATGAAAAATAAGCATTTAAAAAAACATTGTGGAAATATTATGGATCAGAAAATTTAAAATATCAAAATACCACCTAAAAAAGGAGGGGGGTGCTACCGGTAGCACCATTTTTAAAAACGAGGTAAAAAATGTGATCTTTGAAAAAATGAGAACTCGACAAAGTTCTTGTTAAGTTGGTAATATTGTTTAAGTCTAACGATTCCATACAAGGAAATGTCTTTTACAAACAATGGTCAATCTTCCCATAATTAAACCCTCTCTTCCCCAAGGAAGATTATTTCTACCTTCAAAATCAAATTATTTATAGAAAATACATCATTCCTGATTTAGGAAACTAATCCTATCTATAAAATCAGTTTTTGATTTAATGCGAGAAATATGGAAATAATCACTCATCTGCCTCTAGAAATGTGGATCTAAAACCAATTCACCCATCCTTTATGTGTTGGCTCAAATTATCAAGGAGGAGGATAGACTTGATCCCCAAGTCAAATTGATGATGTGGATGCTTTATTAACTGGGTGTTTTTCTAGGAAACAAAACTCTATGAAATATGGAAAAATCCATCTCAAAGATCCACCCGTAGCTCCTAAATGGTTTTTTGTTTCGGGAAACAAACTAAGAGGCATCAAATTGGGCTCGTTATAAGAAAAACCCATGTCTCATATTTTTAAAATTCGGCCTCATTTATGCAGAAAACAAATCGAAAGATAACCTCTAAAAAATTATGTACAAGAAATTTCTGCGTTTTTTTACCAAAATTCGACTTGATGATTGAGCATTAGGATGTCCAAGACATGTTCAACTGCTTCCTGAAGATGCTCATTGAATCCCTAGAAATATGAAAATACTTAAACATCTTGGAATCTTGTAGCTACCAAGTACTATCATGGAATGTTCAACAGTTGCTTAGTTGATTATCCAATCTCTTTATAAATGAGAAAGATTATACATATGCTCTGCCTACAAGTACTCTGCCACCTATTCTTTGTTGTTTTCTCTGCAAGTTTCTACTACACATTCATTACATGATGGTTCCAATTATATACATCCTCCACTTCTTCACAACATATCTATTAGGATGATAGCCAGATCAGTGGAACCACTTGTACCCAAGATTTGGTATCTTTGTGAAAATGCCCTTATCTATTTTTCCAAAAATTTTCCTTATTCAAAATATTTTGAAACAAGTTCTTTTGGAAGTGCGAAGGCACATTTTCACTTAAATGTCCATCAAAAACAACAAACAATCTTATCTCGTAGCCTTTATTTTCTTTGAATTCGGTTGCATGATAATCCTCCATAGAATGACTCGTCTTGTCTTTTACTAGACTGAAGCCATAAACTGGTCTAACTTCTGCTTTCAACTGGGTTTTCTTGCTCTTCATATTTCATGGTTTCAAAAATCTCTTCTACCCCAGAGATATAATAAGCAGTAATATTGATAAAGACAATATTTGTATGAATCAACATCAAGATTCATATGAATTCCATCAATACCATTCAAACTTTTAGTTTGGTGAAGAAATAGAACATAGCATAGAGAAACTTGACAACATTAATTACAGCCCAATCTACTCTAATGCTTTCCTCGTCTTTCTAATCCCTGGTTCATCTATGCACAGCAAGGAGTGAGCACCCTGCAAACTCGAACATTTTGACATATACAATAGTGTCTTCAAGTGAAGGAAACATCCGAGCTTTACAGGATACGGACACAAAATGTTAGAAGATAGATTTTCAACTAAAGATTTCACAAATGGCAAGATTTCCAAAAATGCCCCATCATTTCCACTCCAAGCCCAAACACTATGTTATTCTACATAGTAGCTTCTTTTAGAATATATATCAAGAACATAGAAAGTTGTGTGATGGATGATTCTTAGGAATCGTTCAAAAACATGATTACTTGTTTCCATGAACAAAAAGCAAAATCATTGAATGCCAAAAAGGAAGATAATTTTCATTGTTCGTGTACTTTAACATGGTCAATAGGATAAGACATTTGTCCCATGACCAAATATATTGCATAGGCGTGAAGCATAGGTTACCAACCCTTCTCTCCATTAAATCACAAAATCATTGCCTCTGCTTATGCCTTTATCTCATAATATACCTCATAGTTTGTGTTTGTTGTTTTAGAAACGAAGGAATAGAGTATCGAGCCAGCTTCATCTATACTTGTCGAATGCTCCAAGTTTTATTACCAACTGCCACATACTCTTTGAATTTTTACCAACTATCTTATTTGATGTCGAACTACCATATTGCTTTTGATTTCATCCCCAACCTCTCACACATTATCAAACTCAATGAAGCAATTAGCAGGTGGTCCTCGAAGAAACTTCAAATCAATATCTATGATCCTCCCATACTTGTACAATAGACCTTCAAATGCCAACATATAAACCATACATCCATATTGATGGTTTTAAATGCTCCATGTTCTTTATCTTGACAATCTCGGGCTCGATGGATTGTGTAAATTTTAGTGGTGTACTTGTGAAAAATGATCAAGGTCTGCTACCAGAACATGATAGTGCCTCCATTGGGAGATTTTCCCATTTTTCTATCAGAAAATGAAATGTTCCAGTAGCGATTGCCTTTGAAAATCTGTTGATTTTGCTACCAGAAGTCAAAAACTTTGTCGGATTAAATGTTTTGAGAAGACGTGAAGCTTGGTGGAGTTTTCACAAAATTGGTGAAAATTCAAAAAAATTGACAAGGTAAATATTGGTGCTAATAGGGCTAGTAGTGGATTTTGGTAAAGGTAAAGGTCAAAGACTCAATGATGAATCGTGACTATTCATCAAGAGAAGATATTACATCTGAACTATACGTTTAGGTTTGACGGTCAAAAGGGATAATTTCGGAAAGAAGAGTTTCTGAGGGTTTTCAGAAAGGAGGTTTCCAAAGGGTTTCAGAAGGAGTGTTTCCGATGGACATCAGAAGGGGAACTTTCTGATGGGAAATTTCTAAATGGGTGTTTCTGATAGTGTTTTGGACGACAAATTTTGGGAGGATCCATGTACCAAGTAACTTGAACTTTCCGATGGGAAAGGTCTGAAAAAAAAGTTTATGACGGGCTTGCGTGAAGTTTGGGAGCAGCTTGGTAAGACTAAGTAGATCGATGGTTAGGATTACTCCCAATTTTGAGATCGATGGCTCAGATATACAAACCATCACAATAGTAAATCAATCATTTTTTCGTGAAATTTTTTATATTTTAAGGGTCTTGAACTTGCAGAGTGATTTTGAGGGCCTAAATGACATTTTACGTAGTCAATATCTAGCTAAATGTGGTTACCTTTGGTACGCAAACTCTACATCTTAAAATGAAAGAGATTATTCTGGGAGAAAAATATAGCTCGTATCAGAAAGTTACACCTAAAACAGTGCAAGGTAAAAATTCAATACCAATTTACTTCTAGAGGGCATAACACCTTGCTCAAAAGTCAGTTTGGGGCACAAGAGCAGTCTACAAAAAAAATTTGAACCATAGAATATATCCATGGAGACATATTTGGAATCTAGGTACATAAAAAATGTATAGGAAGAAAAAGAAAACACTTATAGCAAACAGGGATAAAAATGGAAAACAATCAAAACTTTTGGGAGTCATAACTATGAGCCCAGAGCCTGGATGAAGGTGAATTTTGATAGATTGTTCAGAAGGTAGTCATGAATATACCAAACTAGTATTTTGTCAAAATTCCAAAAGAGTTGGCGTAGGGATGCCTGAACAATGCTCAAATTGCTAAGCTAGGAAAAAGTGAAAAATGGCAAAGTTTTCATTTCCAAATTGTTGGAGATTTTGATGGGAGCATCGGTTTGATAATATGAGATTTGTTGTGAATTAAATGTCAAAAATATTATCTATGTCTCATACAAAAAATTTATTTGTTTCTAACATATTTACCTCTATAGGTGGCCAATTTTGGTGTTTGAGATTACTTTGTATTTGGAAGAAGGTGCACAAGAGGGGTAAAGTGGAATATTCATTTGGTCATAACTTTTAGCTTGGAAATGAGATTTGGGAAAAATATTAGTCATTCAAAAGGTGTTTAGGAGGATAAGCCATCTAGACACACAGAAAATTGATCTGAGTAGTGAATTTTGCAGTCAACTCGGAAGAAGATGATTGGTGGCTATTAAAGAGCATAGAATTTATGCACTCTTTTTCCAGAACTCTGTGTGTGTGTGTGTGAGATATATATTCTATAAATTCTATGCTCTTTAATGGCCACCAATCATCTTATATATATATATATATATATATGAATCAACATCAAGATTCATATGATGTCCATCAATACCATTCAAACTTTTAGTTTGGTGAAGAAAGAGAACATAGCATAGAGAAACTTGACAACATTAATTACAACACAATTTGATGTAATGCTTTTCTCATATTTCTGGTCCATGGTTCGTCTATGCACAACAAGGAGTGAGCACCCTGTAGCCTCAAACATTTTGACATATACAATATTGTCTTCAAGTGAAGGAAACATTTGAACCTTACAAGATACCGGCACAGAATATTAGAAGATATATTTTCAACTAAATATTTCACAAATGGCAAGATTTCCAAAAACGCACCATCATTTCTACTCCAAGCACAAACACTATGTGATTCTACATAGTATCTTCTTCTAGAATATATATCAAGAACAAAGAAAGTTGTGTGATGGATGATTCTCAGGAATCGTTCAAAAACATGATGACTTATTTCCATGAACAAAAAGTGAATTCATTGAACGCCAAAAGGGATGATTATTTTCATCGTTGGTGTACTTGAACATGGTCAATAGGATTAGACGTTTGTCCCAAGACTTAATATACTGCATAGGCGTGAAGCAAAGGTTACCAAACCTTCTCTCCATTAAATCGCAAAATCATTGCCTTCGCTTATTCCTTTATCTCATAATATACCTCATAGTTTGTGCTTGTTTTTTTACAAATGAAGGCATAGAGTATCGAGGGAACTTCATCTGTACCCGTCGAATGCTCCAAGTTTTATTACCAACTTCCACATACTCTTTGAATTTTTACCAACTGTCTTATATGATGTTGAATTGCCATCTTGGTTTTGATTTCATCCACAGCTTTTCACACATTATCAAACTCAATGAAACAATAACCAGGTGGACGTGGAAGAAACTTCAAATCAATATCTATGATCTACCCATACTTGTCCAATAGATCTTCAATTGCCAACATATCAACCATACATCCACAATGATGGTTTTAAATGCTCCATGTTCTTTCTCTTGACAATCTCGTGCTCGATGCCTTGTGTAACTTTTAGTGACATACTTGTGAAACAATGATCAAGGTCCGCTACCAGAACATGATAACGCTTCCGTTTGGAGATTTTCCCATTTTTCTATCAGAACATGAAACATTCCAGTAGCCTTTGCAAATACGTTGATTTTTCTACCAAAAGTAAAAAAAAATGTCGGATTAAAGGTTTTGAGAAGACGTGAGGCTTGGTGGAGTTTGCACAACATTGATGAAAATTCAAAAAAATTGACAAGGTAAATTTAGCTGCTAACATTGTCTCCAACTAGGGATAACACTTCCCTGCTAGGTGCTAATAACAACAGACCTTGTGCCTTCTCCATTATGATTCCTGAAACTCGTTATACTCATCACAGATGGAAAACTTAAACTGCCATGTATGCTAAAGAAATTGAAAACCAAACCTTCAACCTAAAAATAAAATAACGTGAATCTACACCAGTGCTTCTTCATTGGGCTATGGGGTCATATTCATCTAATATACTATAAACTTATTGCTCAGAAAGTAAGCTTATTTATGTGCATGCTAAGCTAAGCTAACCACTCAGCTTCTTAATCATGATACATCAAATTTCCAGTGCAACCATGCAAGTAAATGATCAATTAATTGAAACTTGCTTCCATGTTTTAGTGCAAATAGAACAGGAGAAGATGAAAAGTATAAATAAAAATGATCTAGGAGCCCATACTTAAAGCTCTAGAATTATGTCTTTATAAGAGAAAAGACACAAAATTTATTGCTCCAATTATACTCCATGTGAATGTCCACGGGATCCTAGAAGAAATGAAGAAACTCTTGTTGCTCATCGATGAATTCCTCTATTTTTGGTTTAGGAATGTCAAATATAGGCTCACTAATTTCTTGAAATTGTTTCTCAACTCTTCCTGGTAAAGAAGACATTGTTGATTGATTTGGTAACTCCTCAACATTCCTTTCACTTCCTTCCTGAAAATTCGATTCATAGCTGTCAAAAATAGGTTTGTTATTATAGATTTCCATCTGTGTTGATATAGACATTTGCTCCTATGAATCGCCCATGTACTCATCATAAATAGGTTGACACTTATTGGAGTTCGGAACAACAACTTTATTATAACAAAATATGTTAGAAACCTCTGATATAATGTCAGATGTATCTAGAATATTGTTGTCATCAGCTCTATCTTCAAAATTATCCTTCAAATTTTCTAGAAAGGGCTTTTGAATAACATGCAGTTCATTATGTTTCATGGCAACTAATTCATAATAAGGCTGATAATGCTCTTCTCAGATAAAAAAATTCTTCAAAAGAGTTCAAAGTAGCAAGATGATCATTGACAAAACCAACTTTTTCAAAAGGTGATTGTATGTGGACTTTAAAAAGCAATCGACCTTCACAAGGATTTAGATTAGCAAAATCTTCATCATTTTGGTAATTCAAATCATCTTTAGCATGGCTAAATTGGAGGATTTCTCTATCAGTAAATCCATTTTCCTCCTTACTATTATAAGAATAATCTTCTTTATGCTGAAAACTTGACTCGAATTCTTCACAACAATTTTCAAATAAAAGCTCAACAGGAAAAAATCTCTTACAATGCTTATTAAATGTTGTGTGAAACTCTTTCAAGGAAGATATTCTAGAGGAAGGAAGAGATCAATACCATTGTCGTGCATATCCCTCAAGAGAATACATGGACATCTTCATTAATACATCCTCATGAATAACTCCCAACTGATGCATAAGTTCATGGAAATCAAGAAAACGTTTGTAGGATTATCATCCTTATTTCCTTTAAATTTGAGAAGACAGTCTCCCCACTCGTCCATAGTAGGAACAACATTTGTAAAACCAAGAACATCAGGAAATTCAAATGGAGCAAACCTTGCAGTTATAATAGCAACCATTCGAATATCAAATGATTTTTCCATTCTAAACCAGTGGAGCAGTTGATGGATTCTTTAGTGATGGAGTCACTAGGTGAATGATCTGCAGTCAAATTTTGTGTCTAGTTCTTGTTCACCATCAGGAAATAGAACCGATCATTGTCGTACGCCCAGGGAAGACAACTTTGTTCCTCTGCTCCCCAACAACGACGCCAAAATATGTTAGCACTTGAGACATTCTAAGACTGCATTTAGAACTATGCCAAGCACATCTTCAAAGATATTTGTTTTTTTAGGGTTTAGTGGATCAAGTTAAATGGGATTTGGATTTTCAACTCAAAGATGACTTTTAGACCAATACACCATGTTCATGAAAAGAAGGCAAATAAACCAAATACTGAGATACTTTAGATTAAATGATGAAATATGGAAGAATGAAAGGAAAACAAATGTGAATATATCAATTCAGAACAAATATACTTAAATACTTTCCAATTAAGAACAAACATACTTAAATGAGATTTATGCAATATAGGAATTAAGAACAAATATACTTAAATGAGATTTATGCAATATAGGAAATCACAGTAAACTCTTCACTACTCAAGATTCTATAGAACATTGACCATACATGCATCCTACATCAATAGCCATCACATTCAAGTAAGTAAGAACAAAAGTGAAAACATAAGAATGGCACAATCTGATAATGAATCCACAAGAATATTCATTAATGAGACATGTGTATTAAGAACATAGTTACTGACTTAACAAGAACTGTGACCTCAAAACCAAAAATCTAGCCCTTAAAACCCATTTTTTTGCGTAAAAATCATGAAATCCAACCCCCAAATCAAAAATTGGTACTACCGGTAGCACCATTTTTTTAAACGGGGTCAAAATTACAACATTTTTTAAACATGGCCTTTGAAACTCAGACAGTGGCTCAGAAAAACCTTAAAATCAACACCTAAATCAAAAAGTAATGCTACATAAAACAAAATGTTTTTTCCTAAACGTGAAAATCATAGTTATTTACGATCTAATTGAAATTGTGATATTGACACAAAACCCTACGTAAATAAAATACTCAAAATTGGACCCCAAATGATCACTTGAAAATTATTTACAATTTTATCTTTTATTTTTTTAATTTACATTAAAAAATAAATAAATAGAAAGAACATAATCTTCCCAAAAAAAAATATTAAATGACGAAAAAAAGATACATTTAAAAAAATATATTCTAAATTCAATTAAAAAAAAGTGAAAAAGAAAAATAACTAAAAATAAACAAAAATAAAATAAATTTTTCCTCCAAAAACTATATATATATAACAAAAGAATCATTAAAAACCCTTTAAAAAAATTAAAAAAACAAAAACAAAGAATAATTGAAAAAGACAAAAAAAAACAAAATTCAAAAAAAAAATTGTAAAATAAAAAATATTCAAAAATCTTAAATTAAAACTTTAAAATTAAAATAAAAGACAAAAAATTCAAAAACATATATTTGAAAAATAATATTTAAATGAAAACAAAACAATTTTAATAAAATCAATAGCGAAAGAATAAAAAGAAAATTTTAAAACCAATTTTAAGATAAACTTCTAAGTATATTTAATAAAAAAGAAAATTAAAAGCAATATTACAATAAAAAACTATCAATTTTAATTGAAACTAAAGTAAAAAAATAGAAAAACGCAAATATAAACAAATTTAATAACATTTAAAACAAATAAAAAAATTAAAAATAATAAAATACAATTTTGCAATTTAAATAACATAAAATTTTAATTAAAATTACAAACCAAAAAAAAAATTACAAACCTACATATTATTGGGGTGTCGTCGGGGGCGATGCTCGGCATTGCCCCAACCCCCACGGGCATCACCCCAACCCCCAGGGGCTAAGCACTGGTCCCACGGGGCCGAGGCTTAGCCTGTGGGGGTTGGAGCAATGCCGGGCATCGCCCCCCATGACGCCCAACTGCATGGGTTGGTTGGGCACCGTGGGTATCATGGGGGCTAATGTCGGGCATCACCCCAGCCCCCACGGGCTAATCCTTGGCCCCGTGGGACTAGGGCTTAGCCCCTGGGGGCTGGGGTGATGTCTGGCATCACCACCCATGGCCTCCCATCACCAGTGCATATGTTTTTTTTAATCTGTTTGTTTTTCCATAAAATTTTACATATTTTTAAGTTTTTTAATAAAAAAATAAAAATTGTAATTTTATGTTTTTTTAAGTTTTTTTTTTTAATTTTGTATTAAATTTTGTAGTTTAAGTGTGTTAATTTGTTTTTTTAAATATATATTTTTAAATGTTTTTTGTGTTTTTTAAACTTTTCTAAAGTTTTTGGGCCATAAATTTGTTTTTTTACCTTTTTTTTTTCTAATTTTCGCTTAGTTTATATATTTGTTTTGTTTTTTGTTTTTTGTTTTTCTTTTTCATCTTTAGTTTTTTAAGTTTCTCTTTAATCTTTTTTATTATCTAATTTATTTATTTTTTCAATTCTTTTATTTTTCTTAGTTTTTTTTAGTTTTTAATTTATCAAAAAAATAATTATATTTTTTTGTTAAATATTAAAAAATAGTGTTATTTAACTACAATTTTTTTCCATATATTGAAGTAAAGGTAAACAATGTGTTAAAAATGGTGATTTCCACTATATTTTAAAAGTATGGACCAATAAATTAATTAAGGAGACACAATTATATGAAAAATCGTAACTTCAAAAAAGTAAATGATAAAAAATATTTTTAAGATTGAAGAAGCATGGAAAAACGACTAAAAACATCGTTGAATAAAAAATAAAAAATAAAAATTTGAAAATTTTGAAAATAGATGAAAAATGAGCATTTAAAAAAAAATATGGTGGAAATATTATGGATCAAAAAATTTTAAATATCAAAATACCACCTAAAAAGGGAGGGGGGTGCTACAGGTAGCACCATTTTTAAAAACGAGGTAAAAAATGTGATCCTTGAAAAAATGAGAACTCAACAAAGTTCTTGTTAAGTTCGTGATATTGTTTAAGTCTAACGATTCCATACAAGAATATGTCTTTTACAAACAATGGTCAATCTTCCCATAATTAAACCCTCTCTTCCCCAAGGAAGATTATTTCTACCTTCAAAATCATATTATTTATAGAAAATACATCATTCCTGATTTAGGAAACTAATCTTATCTATAAAATCAGTTTTTGATTTAATGCGAGAAATATGGAAATAATCACTCCTCTGCCTCTAGAAATGTGGATCTAAAACCAATTCACCCATCCTTTATGTGTTGGCTCAAATTATCAAGGAGGAGGATAGACTTGATCCCCAAGTCGAATTGATGATGTGGATGCTTTATTAACTGGGCGTTTTTCTAAGAAACAAAACTCTGTGAAATATGGAAAAATCCATCTCAAAGATCCACCCGTAGCTCCTAAATGGTTTTTTGTTTCGGGAAACAAACTAAGAGGCATCAAGTTGGGCTCGTTATAAGAAAAACCCATGTCTCATATTTTTAAAATTCAACCTCATTTGTGCAAAAAACAAACCGGAAGATAACCTCTAAAAAACTTATGTACAAGAAATTTATGTGTTTTTTTACCAAAATTTGACTTGATGATTGAGCATTAGGATGTCCAAGACATGTTCAATTGCTTCCTGAAGATCCTCATTGAATCCATAGAAATATGAAAATACTTAACCTTCTTGGAATCTTGTAGCTACCAAGCACTATCATGGAATGTTCAACATTTGCTTAGTTGATTATCCAATCTCTTTATAAATGAGAAAGATTATACATATGCTCTGCCTACCGGTACTCTGACACCTATTCTTTGTTGTTTTCTCCGCAAGTTTCTACTACACATTCATTACATGATGGTTCCAATTACATCCATCCTCCACTTCTTCACAACATATCTATTAGGATGATAGCCACATTAGTGGAACCACTTGTACCCAAGATTTGGTATCTTTGTGAAAATGCCCTTATCTATTTTTCCAAAAAATTTCCTTATTCAAAATATTTTGAAACAAGTTCGTTTGCAAGTGAGAAGGCACATTTTCACTTAAATGTCCATCAAAAACAACAAACAATCTTATCTCGTAGCCTTTATTTTCTTTGAATTCAGTTGCATGATAATCCTCCATAGAATGACTCATCTTGTCTTTTACTAGACTGAAGCCATAAATTGGTCTAACTTTTGCTTTCAACTGGGTTTTGTTGCTCTTCATATTTCATGGTTTCAAAAATCTCTTCTACCGCAGAGATATAATAAGCAGAAATATTGATAAAGACAATATTTGTATGAATCAACATCAAGATTCATATGAATTCCATCAATACCATTCAAACTTTTAGTTTGGTGAAGAAATAGAACATAGCATAGAGAAACTTGACAACATTAATTACAGCCCACTCTACTCTAATGCTTTCCTCATCTTTCTAATCCCTGGTTCATCTATGCACAGCAAGGAGTGAGAACCCTGCAACCTCGAACATTTTGACATATACAATAGTGTCTTCAAGTGAAGGAAACATCTGAGCTTTACAAGATACGGACAAAAATGTTAGAAGATAGATTTTCAACTAAAGATTTCACAAATGGCAAGATTTCCAAAAACGCCCCATCATTTCCACTCCAAGCCCAAACACTATGTTATTCTACATAGTAGCTTCTTTTAGAATATATATCAAGAACATAGAAATTTGTGTGATGGATGATTCTCAGGAATCGTTCAAAAACATGATTACTTGTTTCCATGAACAAAAACGCAAAATCATTGAATGCCAAAAGGATGATAATTTTCATTATTGGTGTACTTTAACATGGTCAATAGGATAAGACATTTGTCCCATGACCAAATATATTGCATAGGCGTGAAGCATAGGTTACCAACCCTTCTCTCCATTAAATCGCAAAATCATTGCCTCTGCTTGTGCCTTTATCTCATAATATACCTCATAGTTTGTGTTTGTTGTTTTAGAAATGAAGGAATAGAGTATCGAGCCATCTTCATCTATACTTGTCGAATGCTCCAAGTTTTATTACCAACTGCCACATACTCTTTGAATTTTTACCAACTATCTTATTTGATGTCGAACTTCCATATTGCTTTTGATTTCATCCCTAACCTCTCACACATTATCAAACTCAATGAAGCAATAAGCAAGTGGTCCTCAAAGAAACTTCAAATCAATATCTATGATCCTCCCATACTTGTACAATAGACCTTCAAATGCCAACATATAAACCATACATCCATATTGATGGTTTTAAATGCTCCATGTTCTTTCTCTTGACAATCTCGGGCTCGATGGCTTGTGTAAATTTTAGTGGTGTACTTGTGAAAAATGATCAAGATCTGCTACCAGAACATGATAGCACCTCCATTAAGAGATTTTCCCATTTTTCTATCAGAAAATGAAATGTTCCAGTAGCGATTGCCTTTGAAAATCTGTTGATTTTGCTACCAAAAGTCAAAAACTTTGTCAGATTAAATGTTTTGAGAAGACGTGAAGCTTGGTGGAGTTTTCACAAAATTAGTGAAAATTCAAAAAAATTGACAAGGTAAATATTGGTGCTAACAGGACCAGTAGTGGATTTTGGTAAAGGTAAAGGTCAAAGACTCAATGATGAATCGTGACTATTCATCAAGAGAAGATATTACATCTGAACTATCCGTTTAGGTTTGACGGTCAAAAGGGATAATTTCGGAAAGAAGAGTTTCTGAGGGTTTTCGGAAAGGAGGTTTCCAAAGGGTTTCAGAAAGAGTGTTTCTGATGGACATCAGAAGGAGAACTTTCTGATGGGAAATTTCTAAAGGGGTGTTTCTGATAGTGTTTTGGACGACATATTTTGGGAGGATCCATGTACCAAGAAACTTGAACTTTTCGATGGGAAAGGTCTGAAAAAAAAAGTTTATTACGGACTCGCGTGAGGTTTGGGAGCAGCTTGGTAAAACTAAGTAGATCGATGGTTAGGATTACTCCCAATTTTGAGATCGATGGCTCAGATATACAAACCATCACAATAGTAAATCGATCATTTTTTCGTGAAATTTTTTATATTTTAAGGGTCTTGAACTTGCAGAGTGATTTTGAGGGCCTAAACGACATTTTACGTAGTCAATATCCAGATAAATGTGGATACCTTTGGTACACAAAATCTACATCTTAAAATGAAAGAGATTATTCTGGGAGAAAAATATAGCTTGTATCAGAAAGTTACACCTAAAACAGTGCAAGGTAAAAATTCAATACCAGTTTACTTCTAGAGGGCATAACACCTTGCTCAAAAGTCAGTTTGGGGCACAAGAGCAGTCTACAAAAAAAATTGAACCATAGAATATATCCATGGAGACATATTTGGAATCTAGGTACATAAAAAATGTACAAGAAGAAAAAGAAAACACTTATAGCAAACAGGGATAAAAATGGAAAACAGTCAAAACTTTTGGGAGTCATAACTATGAGCCCGGAGCCTGGATGAAGGTGAATTTTGATAGATTGTTCAGAAGGTAGTCATGAATATACCAAACTAGTATTTTGTCAAAATTCCAAAAGAGTTGGCATAGGGATGCCTAAACAATGCTCAAATTGCTAAGCTAGGAAAAAGTGAAAAATGGCAAAGTTTTCATTTCCAAATTGCTGGAGATTTTGACGGGAGCATCGGTTTGATAATATGAGAGTTGTTGTGAATTAAATGTCAAAAATATTATCTATGTCTCATACAAAAATTTTCTTTGTTTCTAACATATTTACCTCTATAGGTGGCCAATTTTGGTGTTTGAGATTACTTTGTATTTGGAAGAAGGTGCACAAGAGGGGTAAAGTGGCAATATTCATTTGGTCATAAATTTTAGCTTGGAACTGAGATTTGGGAAAAATATTAGTCATTTGAAAGGTGTTTAGGAGGATAAGCCATCTAGACACACAGAAAATTGATCTGAGTAGTGAATTTTGCAGTCAACTCAGAAGAAGATGATTTGTGGCTATTAAAGAGCATATAATTTATGCACTCTTTTTCCAGAATTGTGTGTGTGTGTGTGTGTGTGTGTGTGTGTGTTTGTGTGTGTGTGTGTGATATATATTCTATAAATTCTATGCTATTTAATGGCCACCAATCATCTTATAT
>ML781746.1:122214-159631 GCA_009831015.1 Picea engelmannii | reverse complement strand
TATATATATATATATATATATATATATCAAAAAAAATATTGCATGCACATTTTCTTGTAGAATTAAGAGGTTCAAGTAAGAAGTTTTTTTCCTAAATGAGAACCACAATCAAGGAAGATGCCCACAGATCTTACAGCCATGAAAAAGAAATCAAAGGTCTCCATGTGAGCATGGGAAATGTTGAGGCATACTCTAATGGAAGAAGAGGTAGGTAGGATCATGTAACTATGAGAAGCTTTCATATAGAAGTGCATATCTATAGGGAAAATAATGAGAAGATTATGAAAGATCACGAGGAGATACTACAAAGTCTAAATATGATGCAAAGGAAAGCTAATAAATACTCCAACACAAAGCAAGTGGATAGTGATAGAAAAATGATAGGCAGAAGGGATGAACATGGGAATGACACGCAGTCAAGGAGTATGAGCATGCACCATCATTCCCTAGAGAAATCCACTAGAAGAGTTCATGCGAGTTCAGGGCTAGAGAGTATCCCAAGTGTGTCTCGTGTTAGGAGGTATAGGAGAAGACCCGAGGTAGACATATTGCAAGGTGAACTTAGGAAAATCAAGCCATTGAATTTAAATGGTGAGCAAAGGAAGGGAGAATAGGCTCAGGCGTGGCTATTGGAAATGAAGATATATTTCTAGATGCATGATTATCCCTCAAGGGTAGAAAGAAGAATCACAACCTACAACTTGCAAGGAATGGAAAGCATGTTGTGGGATCAGCTTAAGAAAGCAAAGAATCTTGATGACAAGAAGGTCTCATGGAGGCAGTTCAAAGGATATTTCCAAGAGAAATATTTGTTGGAGCATTACTATGAGAGGAAGATGAAATAGTTTCTTGAACTCAAGTTGGGAAGCATGATAATAGATGAATATTAGAAGAGGTTTTTTGATTTGTTGAAGTATGTGGGCTTTATAAAGGATGAGAAGGTCAGAATACAAAGGTTTATGAGGGGGTTTCCTTCCTTCTATAGTGATAAGATCCATTATCATAACCCCAAGACTTTGGAGGAGGTCATAAGGAGAGTAGAGCAGATGAAGGCCATTTTTCCAAAAAGCTTGGAATGACAAGATGAAAAGAAAGAGGGACCAAAGGTAGAAAGGTTTTAAACCACCCTCTTTTTTTTTAAATGCACAAGCAAATCAACAAGGACATTCAACCCTAAATGAGCACAAGACTGCAGATTAATTTGGGAAAGGCCAAGGAAACAACCCGTGCAATGTTGTGGATGTGAGGGAAATCACTTGTATAGGGACTTCCCCCAAAAAGGTGAAAGAATGTGGACTTTCCACAACATCCAAGAGGCTAAAACAATGGAAGACATAGGAGGAAACATTCCAAGGATTTATGTAGCTTGGATAACAAGAAAGAAAAATATCAATCCCCCATGATCGAAGTGGAAGGTAAGATTGATAACCAGGCCATATCAATTTTAATTGATTCTTGAGCTAGCCATAGTTACATAAACTCCAACATTGTTGAAAGATTTCACTTACAAAGGAGTAAGCATGAGAAATCTGGGTTAGTTCAGTTAGCCACAAGGGCTAAGAGGAAAATTAGTGAGTTGGTTAAAGATTGCTCAATAGACATGAATGGACTCAACACAAAGGTAGATATTAACATCATACCATTAGGTTTATATGATTGTCTAATTGGCATGGATTGGTTAGAAAAACATTGTGTTGTTCTAGATAGTTACAACAAGATAATCACTTGTATTGAAGAGGAAGGACAACAAGGCAAGATTCAAGGAATTTTGAGAGTTGTAGTTGTTAGAGAAATTTTAGCCATGCAGCTGAAAAGGAGTTTTAGGAAGGGATGTCAATTTTTTGCAGCCCATATGGAAAAGGTAGCCAAAGATAAAGTGGAAAGTATTGAAGATCTAGCCTTAAGGGATTTTGAAAATGTTTTTGGGGAAATCTTAGGATTTCCACCAAAGAGAGAAATTGATTTTTCTATTGATTTGGTTCCAGGAGATTCCCCTATGTCCAAGACACCTTACAGAATGGGCACACCCAAATTAAAGGAATTATAGATGTAAATTAATAACTTTTGATGAAGGGATGTATACACCCAAGTGTCACCTTGGGGTGCCCCCATTATTTTGTGAAGAATAAATATGGAAACTTAAGGTTGTGTATTGATTTCAGACATCTGAATAAGGTCGCCATCAAGAACAAATATCCTTTTCCAAGGATTGATGAACGATTTGATCAACTGAAATGTGCAAGAATATTTTCCAATATCAACTTGAGATCAGGTTATCATCAAGTGAAGATAAAGGAAGAAGCTATCAACAAGACAGTGTTTAAAACAAGTTATGGACATTATGAATTTACAGTAGTTCATTTGGGCTATTAAATGCCCCAGTTGTTTTCATGTGCTTGATGAATGGAGTGTTTAGGGAATACCTAGACAAGTTTGTGATTGTGTTCATAGATGACATAATCATCTACTCAAAGATATAAGAGGAACATGAGCATCATTTAAGAATGGTGTTGCAAATTTTAAGAGAGCATAAATTGTATGTCAAGCTAAGTAAGAGCATCTTTTATCAAAAGAAGATTCACCACTTGGGGCATATTATTTAAGAATATGGGATGACAGTTGATCCCGAGAATATAGAGACCATTAGGGGATGGTCGGTGCCAAGAAATGCGATAGAGGTCAAATCATTCATGGGTCTTTCTAGTTATTACCAAAGATCCATAAAAGGATTTTCAGATATTGTGATCCCAATCACTTCTTTGCAAAAGAAGGGAGTGTAATTTGAATGGACTTCCAAATGTGAAGAGAGATTTCAACAACTAAAAGGCATTTTGACAAGTGCACCAATCTTGAAGATTGTAGATCCAAACAAAGTTTTTGTGGTGTGCATTGATGTATGCAAAGAAGGGCTCGATGGAGTCATCACTCAAAAAGATCACGCGGCATGCTACGAGTCCCGAAAATTAAAAGAGCATGAGAAGAATTACACTACCCATGACTTGGAATTAGAAACCATTTTTAATTCATTAAAATTTTGAGACATTACCTTATGGGGAAAATATTTGAGCTAAGGACATACCAATGTGGTTTGAAACATTTGTTTGGACAACCAACATTAAATGCCAGGGAAACTAGATGGCTCGAATTTCTAAGAGAATATGACTTTGAAATTAAACATATCAAAGGAAAAGAAAATCAAGTGGTTGATGCACTCAACAGAAGAGCACACGAGATGCATATGGAGGCTATGAACATGTACAATAAAGATTTAAAAGATATAATTTTAGAAGTAACAAACTCAAATCAACAATATTTACAAATAAAAGAAACATTACAAGAAGTCAATTTACAACAGAAATTTAAATATTATGAGTTGCAAGAGGATGGAATTGTCATGTACAAAGGAAAAATGTATGTGCCAAATTCCAAAGAGATGAAAATATAGTGTTGAGGGAAATGCACAATGCACCAAATGCTAGGCACCCAGGATAACAGAAATCAATTGCAATTGTAAGGAGCCAATAGTTTTGGCCCAAAATGAAGAAAGAAGTGGTTGATTACATAGCTAGATGCCTAGAGTGTCAAAAGGTAAAGGTTGAACATATACATCCAATAGAGTTGTTACAACCACCGCCCATTCCAAAATGGAAACGGAAAGTTGCTACATTTGATTTTATCACAAAGCTTACCATAATGGTGAAGCAACATGATTCCATCATGGTGGTGGTGGAAAAATTGATGAAGTCTACACATTTTATTTCTATGAAGACTACACACTAGGCAACCAACATTTCAAAGATCTACATGAAAGAAGTTGTTAGGCTACATGGAGTGCCCAAGACAATTGTTTCATACATAGAAACAAAGTTCACATCCAATTTTTGGAAGGATTTGTTCAAAGGCTTTGGGAAAAATTTAAATCTCAGTATAGTGTATCACCCAGATTTAGATGGAGAAACATAGAGGACCAATAGAATCACTGAAGACATGCTTAGAATGTATGTGATGGATCAACCATCAAAGTGGGAAGATTATATCCACTTAGATGAATTCATTTACAATAATGGGTATCATGCTTCATTAAAAATGAGTCAATTTGAAGCATTGTATGGCATGAAGTGTAACACACCAATAAGTTGGGATAACCCAGCAGACGGAGTTGTCATTGGACTAGATTTGTTGAAGGAAATGGAATAGAAGATGACAAGGATCAAGTAGAATTTAAAGGCTACCCAGGACAGGTAGAAAAGTTATGTAAACAAGAATAAAGTTTTTAGAGATTTTAAAGTGGGAGAACATGTTTTTTTCTAAAAGTGAAAGTAAAAAGAAGTTCGTTGAGATTGGGTTGTTGTCCAAAATTGGCAGCAAGATATTGTGGGCCTTTTGAGATCTTAAAAAACTCAGGGCTAGTTGCATACATGATAACATTTTCTACGTCCGTGAGAGTGCATTTATTTCATGTATCATTATTAAAGAAATGTGTGCCTGACCCTAACCACATAATTGATTGGACTATGATCGAGGTGGAGCACAAAGGGGATTTTCGAGTGGAAATAGTATGCATCTTGGACCGGAAATTCAAATTTCTCAACAACAAATCAATAAGCTTGCTAAAGGTCCAATCGACCTACTACTATCCTGAAGATGCAATGTGAGAGCACGAAGAAACTATGTGAGAGGAATACCCTCAAATTTTTGTCAATTTTGAACAAAATAGAAGCTAAAAATGCAAGACTCCATTTTTGGGCAACTAGAGTTCTGAAACCACATCTCAGAATTCTTGGTCACCCGTGTTGATAGCCATGATAAAAGAATGGTGTGGCTTGATGGACTAAGGGAGGTGAAGGGGGGGAGCATTCCTTCGGTTAGTAGGTTGAGAAGAATGAGAGAATATGGTTGGAAATGTTATTGGAGTTGTGAAATTACAGAATTTTTATTTCTCTAAGTATTGTGATGTAAATTTGTATATGTATTTTTGCATGGTGTTGTGCACCAATGACAGTGCACAATTGTAGGGAAGCGGGAATGTAGTGTCCCCTCTCTAATCCCCAATTTAATTAATGCATAATGTAGTTGAGAATGTGGCTATGGCCATGCGATGTAATATACAAATTGTATTTTTGAATTTTAATAAATAAAATGTGATGCCAATTGTTGGAGGACATGGATAGAGGTGGGGGATGAGTTTTCCACAAGAGAGAGGAGTGTCTAAGAGGGGTCCAAGGGGGAAATTATTTATGGGTATTAATTCAAACCCAATTTTTTGTATTTTATCATCATTAGGGACAATCTTATATTTTCTAGTTGAGTGTATGAGAGTTGAATCATTAAACTCATGTAAGAGGGTGGGTGTAAAAAGTCCATACCATAGTTATTGGGAGCATGGGGTTGAAGTAGAATCAACATTGAGTGAGTAGTCATCTGGCTTGGGGGTAAAGGAAATTTGTATGGCCAAAGAGGGCAGTTTTTACAGGCATATTTTTGCATGAACAACAGGAAGAGAACAATGAAAAAAACACTAGAGCTCGAGCAACAAACAGGGGTGAATTATAGAGTGTTTTTGGACCTAAATATTGAAGAGACGGGTTGTCAGGATTGAAGAGTGAACTCCAAGTAGAGTTTCACTATAATAACAAGTGATTGTTGTTGTTGTTATAGTAGTTTTTCCTAGCAGTGAGTTCCTTCGAGTTCTTGATAGTGAGATTCCCAGTTACCTATGCCAGAAAGACCCAAATAAATGAATGGTGTAGCCCGATGGAATAAGAGAGGTGAATGGGAACATTCCTTGGGTTAGGCAAGTCAAAAGGAAGAGAGCTGGTGGAATTTGGGATAGTTGTAGGAGAACGTCAGTGGGTTGTGGGATATCTGAGTTGTGAGTGGACAGTGAGAAACACCCATTTATTATGGATTCATAGCCCCAACTTGGACGTGACTTGTTTTTGATATTTGGAACAACAAGTCTATGGTTGGGTGGAACGTCAATCCCAAGCAGCTAGTTGCAAAATTGTTTTAGAAACAGTGTTTGTGTGTTTACTGAGTTAATTATGAGTTTAATTGTTGTGCATTTTACTTTGTGAATGGGAATGATTTATATGTTGTTGTAGATGAGTTTATTTCTTGCATTCACGTAATTTCAACATGTTGTAGTTGTATATAGTTAAAAGTATCTAAAAATGGTTAAATCTGCATATAATTAGTAGTTGGTAAGCTAAAGAAATTATTTATTAGAAAAAGTTTCAAATTTATGTGTATTTTGTGAATTTTCTCTAAACTCAACAGTTTAATCTGTTGGAAACATAATCCTTTTGGGTTACTAACTTCACATACTGTGAAGATTCAAGATTGTAACGAACGTAAGGAGTCCAAGAGAGGCATTGGAATAAAAATCCAATTGTCAACATAATATATATATATACATGTATCATATCTCTAATAAAATGCATCTCACGTCTTATCCTATTTCGTGTTTCTAACAATGGTATCAGAGCTCCTATTCTTTCAACTTTTCAAAGACAATAATGTTAGTTTGAGGATGGATTTGAGACTTTTGTAACAACCGTATAGCTTGTCATACTCACCAACAACCTCAATGAAATTTTTGAAAGAGTCTTACTACTATTTCAATTATTTGCATTTATCACTCGGACATCTCCTACTCTGGTCACCAGGTGATTTTGATATTCTCTGCATTTATTGCTCAGAAATATCCCACGTCTTACCTCTATGTGTGGGTCAAACCTGTTGGGATCTCTACTAAACGAAGAAAAATACCAACAGTTTATGAATGCTATGAATGCATTTGATATCCTTTTTGTCATTGTTTCGTATTCCAGCCTAACAAAAGAAGACCTGATTGAAAAATGAATCCAAATGCTCTCCGGCGGGTGCTATATTATATCTCGAAAGCATCTGGAATATTAAAAAAAAATGCTCGCTAACTTTGTTATATTTGGGGTCAAATTTTAGATCGTAACAAGAGGTCGCCTCATTATCATTAAAGAAACTCTTGTTTCTAGAAGTTTTCCTTTGGACCTGTGTTTATTAGTGCTAAAATCATCTTATTTTGGAAGACAATCTAGTCTTACTTTGTTTGAGGAGTCACGTCTTTTCAAGATGAGGACATAGAGCCATGTTGAAAGAGAAGTCATCTCGTGCGTTCCAAACTCATTATGGCTAAATGTTAATATGTCATTTCATATGCCAAAATTGTATGTAAAGTGAGCATCAGGTGCAATTACCAACTCAATTTTGGACTATTCTCTCTCTAGCGCAACTAATCTGCACAATTTCATAGTCCAAAGATGAATTCTTCATATATGGAGAAAGATAGTGGCCATCATTTTATGCAAAACTTGGTGGTGTTGTATAGCTAAATTTGTTGTGTACTTCTGGTTACACATATTTTATTGGGTCATCTGCTCTCATTACCCAAGTTTGTTTCTCTGGGTGATATTAATACTTTTAAGTGTAAGCCATTGGCGAGTCATATTACTTAAATTCGATATCAAATCTATTATAAAGTCACATAACCTTATATCAGTATTGCTTGTAGGTAGTTATACTTGACATCAAACAACACATTGAATCATGAAGAGCCATACAACTTCATAACTGAGGTACAATCTCATTGTAATTTTACTTGTATTTTTCTGTAAGCGGGTGCATTTTGTGTGGAAGTTGACACCCTTTATTTGTTGAGTCTACATAGTTGAGTTTTCATTGTAAAAGTCAAGGTGGAGTTGCAAGAAACCCTAGCATCTAGTTCAGTCTTAAATATGGCTCGAATTGAGGAACTGTTAGAGTTACTGAACACTCTAATCCTCGCTTACGTGGACAATATATTCACACTTGACAAAAACACTTTGAAATCTATTGTAACATATTTTCAAGTCTCGCAAGCCAAAGTAGGATTGTTGGAAACTCATAATTGACTTCTTAATGACGCACATGAGCAATAGAATCTGCGACAACATTCTGAACCCATCCTTGTTCAAAACCCTCTTTTCAAAGATGAAGAAGATGATGAGGTTGATTTAAACCAACTACGATCACAAGAGAAACTCAGTAAGAAAGCTTCAAACTTTCATCTTTCTCTTTCCAAGTGGATCATCATACCTTGGGAAGAAATCATAAATTACAAGCACAAAATTGGTATCGCATATGAAAAGGATGTCACCTTTCATAATCCAGATTACAACAAACCAATCGAGTTCCAAAGTGCAGGAATGCTACAAGATTATTCACATTCATATGCTCCAATTCAAGAGCACACTTTGATATGCCAACATTGTCAATGAGTTGGCCATGTTGAAAATTAGTGTTTCAATCTTCATCCTTGCGAGAATTGTGGACAATACAATCATCCTTCAGATAAGTGTTTCAAATGCAAGACATCTGCAAGAGTAAAGAATCACTATGGGTGGATTCCTTCTTGGTGATGGTCATCAACATTCAAGAAGATATGTTAGTCATACTGATGAATCCAGTCTCGAGTGTTGACACACCTTGCAATGGGAACATTTTCATCTTCTCACCTTTCACCTGACTGGGGAACAACATCAGTGATTGATAGTCATGCTTCTAGTTTCAAAGTCCTATCAATCAAGCAACAACAAGCAACGTTATTGGTTTGTGATTCTCCTTAAATCACCACATAGTAGAAGACTTACAACTTCTGCTAGACATGGTTTGTGGTTTCCCTTAAACCTCCACTTGGTAGAAGACATTCAACTTTTTCCACAAAATAATATATGGTCGTCTTTATACTATCATTCGAGAGCACTTCCAATTAGCAGAAGACACCAACTTCCAGATTCTAGCTAACTAAGGAAATGTTCCAGGAATCATTGAGCCTGGAGCAGGGTTCTAGAGTTTTTGGTCTTCCTTAAACCACCACCTCCATTTAGTAGAAGACATCAACTTATGCTAGCCATTCGCTTTGTGGTCATCCCAAAACCACCAAATTCAAAGAGAACATACAACCATCAGCAGATGCACACTTACATACTTCATCTACCCATTTCCAGATATCATCTCTCACTTTGGACTTACATACACCCCTTCGGATTAAGGGGGGAAATGTTGGAAACATAATTTTTTTGGGTTATTAACTTCACTAAATGTGAAGAGTCAAGATTGTAACAAACGTTGGGAGTCCAAGAGATGCACTGGAATACAAATCCAATGGTCAACATAATGTATATATACAGGTATCATATCTATAATAAAATGCATCTCACACCTTATCATATTTCGTGTTTCTAACATGATTAATTAAATTACACTTATAATTGATGACGTTAGGTTCTTTTCACAACAATTTAATATTGCACATCAGAAATTAAATAACGAGGAAAATAAAGTAGGAGACAACAACAATCACATCAATAATTGATATGAATAGATCTTTTAAATGACAATAGTTGAGTTATTAAGCATGTGTTAATTAACCATTTAGGAAACTGATGAAAGAAGGAAGAATTAAAGAGGAAACATAGCATTCATTAAGAAATATATAGATCTTAACATAATCATGAAGAACAACAAACCATAACAACAAGATTGATAACAGAGTTCGGCAATCTCACCTACATCTCTGGGCCTTTGTCTCAGTGGGTGAGGTTTTCTTATTTATGTTCAAAGCTTTAAAATTACATCAAAATAGTGCCAAAAGGGTTAAAAAATGATCTGGTCTTGTTCTACCAGATCTCAAGAACCCAACAAAACTGACGACAATGAAATCAAATGAACGGAGCTCCCAGAAATGGCCCACAAAGGTGCTCTCCTCCACAACTTCCCTGCATAAAAATGGCTTTGGCTCAGCAATCCTTCAGCATAAACCTATTCTCAACCTCCCTTTTATGTCTCCAAGAACCTCTAGTTTTTATAGACTGGAAGTGGGTAACAACCTCCCAACTTCTGCCCAAGATATGGCCTCAAAAAGGGCCCAGTATCCCCCAAAAATGACCAAAATATCCGACAACTGCTAAATAAATCCATGAAAATCTTATTATAATGTCAAAAACCCACTAAATGGAAAATAATCAGGGTGCAGCCCCTTTTTCGTTGGCTCCTAGTCACTTGGGATCCTCCATGTGGCCGAGAGCGGAGTGCTTGTGCGTTGACCCCCTAAATTCCTGCTCTTGGTCGCATGTTGGTGGCCATGTGGCTGCGGGCTTAGTCTTCCACGTGCCATAACCATTAGCCCCCTCATTCAAAGCTCCTGGTTATGCACCTATTTGGTGGGCTAGCTCGATCGACTGGAACTAACCCCACATAACTATGTGCTATACTATTTAGAGTCTCGGTCATATGCATATGGGAGCGAGAATCGGGGCTATCCCATATCCATATCTGCGCCAAACGAGAGTCAGGTCCTGTGGCATAGTCGTATGTTAACACATATGTCCAAGCGTCGAGATAAAATCCATATTCTATGCCCAAAAATAATACAGCAGTCATGTGTAGTGTGGTCGCATGGTATACACCGGGGCTGGGGCTAGGCCCCAGCCCTTACTCCGCCAAACTTACCATACATTTCACTTTAAATAATAAAATGCCATTATACATAACAAGAACTAATGCAAGCTAGTTGGTAGCTCGGCCCTGCCCAAAGCACTTCGACCCGGACCATAGGTCACGGGTTCAAATCTCATTGAGCCATAAACTTTTACTATACCAAACAACCAATGGAGGGGTGCCACGTGGTAGCCCAGGACTGGGCCACGTGGCACCACATTATTCACCCAAATAACCTGCCACGTGTCGAGAGATCATTCAACCACCTATACCTACCCATTCAGCAACCTATCCATGACACCATGCCAACACACCTTGCCACGTTAGTTGTACAGTTGTATGACCTATATAGTCAGTTTCCACGTGGCACAGTACAGATTGTACAGTCATCAAATTTTGTCCATTTGGCGAAATGAATAGACAGTGATATCTTGGTCATACAACGTTCGTTTGAGCCCGTTCAAGTTGCATTGGGTTCGTATCGACGATGCCTACACACACGTCAGTTTTGAATCCATTCTGAGCACTTTGATTTTTAGGCCTTCCTAGACCCATTTTGGTCTCGAGATCCAATTATGGATCACACCTCCCCACTAAAGACCTTTTGGTCCTCCAAAAGGTTACTAACCGGTCATGAAGTGTGAGATAGGCCACCCAACTTGTTCTCTATCTTTAAACTCTTTCATGTGCACCTATCTCATCAAGATCAACTATAAAAAAATCATGATAACTGATAGCATATTGTTAGCCATTTGTACTCTGTCACATCTTACTGAAGCCACTATCATCCATGTTGAGAACATTACTAATGATAACATTAGAAATATGACTGCATATGAGCTAATATGTTTGTAATATTTGCACGACATTAGCTTATCTTGAAGCAAAGTGTGATTGATTTTCCATTCTACAATCATCTCATGTTATTGCTTAAGATCAATTACTTGATTTCAAACAATTATAGGTGTGTTGCTTGCATGAACTACCTTTCTTAATTGTTCCATTGTTTGAAGAGATTTATTTTCCTTTAAATGATGAGCATGAACCACATATTCTTTGTCTGCTTTGATTAGATGATATTGATTATTTTCCCTGTAGAAGATTTCTTTACGATCATACAAGTAAGGACTGCCTAAGACCATTCCACATTCATTGTGTGGTACCACATCACATGTTACCTCATCCACAAAATTAAATGAAATTGCAAACTTTAATGTTCATTGCTTTGTTATGTGCAATTGATGATTGTTGCTTATCCATTTAAGTGTGTAAGGCTTATGATGCATCTGAGTGTTTAATCCCAATTGTTTAACCAATTCTTCTAAAATCAAGTTAGACTGAGATCCATTATCTATCAATGTGTCGACCTTAGTGTGTCTCATAATGACCCTTATGTGACACAATTTACTTATAGAATCAATTCCATCACCAATTTTACCTGCCAAACCAACCAAAGAGACTTTAGATTCATCACCCGAATCTGATTCCAAATCTGTTGGTCGTGTTGTTGTTGCAACTGTTTGCTTCCCTTTCCTTTCTTTGAACCACTTTGGTCTCTTCTCGGAATGTAATTGCCAGCAATGGTCCTCATCATGCCCCTCTTTCTTGCAATGCTTGCAAGAGGGATTCTCTTCCTTTCTTGCCACTGATTTTTCCTTCTTTCCATTCCACCTCTTTTTGTCCTCTTTCCTCGAAGATGATTCCCTTGATACACCAACTCTTGTTTTCCCTGCCTCAATGTACAGATCTTGAACAAAAACCTCATCAAGATTAGTAGGTCCAAACATAAATACAATGTTATGAATATGTGAAGGTAAACCTCTTATATACTTCATAAGAGTTTCTTGGGTATGTAAAGGAATATCTAACATCAATGCCATTTTTTGAAATCCATCTGTGTATTCTTGCACTATTTGTCCTTTTCTTAGTTTAAGAGCTTATCATTCAATTAAAGCTTACTCTTTATAACCCAAAGGATATAATTGATTTCTAAGTGCAGAAATAAAACTTAGGCCACCCACCTATTCAACTTGGACCCCCACCATTGTTTCTTTCAGTTTTTCAGTTTCCTTAATTGTAGCACAATTTACTATTTTTGGCAGTTTTTTGGGTTATGGACTTCCGGAGCCGTTTTGAGGCCCTAAACGACGTTTTTGGGCAAATATGAGTCCATTCCACACCCTATATTCGTTGTTAGTAGTTGTAGTCCTCATATAGATATTTATAATGATGTATCATCTGCATCAAACCAAGATAGTATGCCAAAGTTACGACCCTGGGAAATTGATGTACCAATTTACCCCGACGGGGCCCATATTCTGGCGTTTCATCTCCTACGGTTAGGTTTTTGGATGTTTAGGTTTTCTATTGTTTCTCAATAATATATAGGTCTTTGAGCCTCATTGTAACACGGATTTCAGAGGGTTGTAGCCGCCACATCTCTTCTCAGAGATAAGCTACCAGCGCCCTAGCTAGTTTATTTCCATTATGTATGTAAACAAATTTCAGTTCTTTGGTATTAATGAAATGAAGTGTTGTTTCCACTGCATCTTTGTATTCATGGTTATTTTTGTATTGTATTGCGTTCCTGCATAAATTCGAATCAATGGTATAAGAGCGTTCTACTCTTTCTCGATCCTTCTTTGCATGTCCCCAATGAGGTCGGGGTATAAGGAGTTAGGGCTCGAACTGGTTGAACCTTTGCAAGATCAGCCTCACAAACCTGGATGGCCGCCCATGGGAGACGAAAAGAAAGACAAGGGAGAAGGAGACCCTATCAAAATATTGCTCGAGGAGGCCCTTGAAAAACAAAGGAACCCGATGATGGATAACTTCGCGCAAATCCTTCAACGATTGCCCACTGGCGGCGCATCTGCATCCAGCAACCACTCTGGAGGCGCAACCCCTTTTAAGGTACAAGTAAACTTTGACATTCCCATATTTGATGTCCAAATAGATGCAGACACCATATATAGATGGTTGAGTCTATTGGAAGGATATTTCTCGGTTCATGACTTTTCCGACCGGGAGAAGATTATTTTTTCACTTCTCAAAGCCGCCCCCCATGTCAAGGACTGGTGGGAAACCTATTGTGAGAAAAAGGATGAGGAGGAACCCTCTTTATTCTCAGTTGTACCCACTTGGAATTATTTCTGAGATGCCATCAAGGAACAATATTATCCCGTGGGGAGCTATGAGGACAAGTACATACAATGGACTACGTTGCAGCAGCAAAGGGATCAAGATGCGCATGAGCTGACGAATATGTTCCATACCCTGCACACAAATTTGGGTATCAAAGATTCGGAGAAACATTTGGCACTGAAGTACAGCAGTTTTCTACACATATACATTCAGGAGGAAATGGAGTTCCTCGACATCTCCTCGATTGGTATGTCATACCGAAATGCTGCCAAGATTGAGCATAAATTCAAACAAAAGAAGCGAGACACTCGGATATGTGAATCAAAAGCAAGCAAAAGGTGCCCCCAAACCGTAGAACAAAGGAAAAATCCAAGGCATTGTGGCTCAAGACAACCTGCCAAATACATAAGCAAAGAACAACACTGTGAATCCAATGAGGGACATGGGAAAGTGGTGTGAGTTCCATAAGAGCTCCACTCACAACACAAGCGAGTGCCAGTCCAAACAGTCATTGGTGGCCGAGATGAGGGCTTCTGAATCAGATGCATGCTCTAACATTGAATCAGAACCCAAGAAGGGGAATGACAGAGGGAAGCAGATTATCGATGTGGAGCCCAACGCCATTGTTGCCACCACGAAGATCCAAAATGAAGAATTGAAAGATCCAGAGGAGGAGGAGCTTCTCTTCCACTCCCATATGTGGGTAAAGGGTTCCCCGCTACAGTTCATTGTCAATAGTGGGATCCAAAAGAACCTCATTTCAGAAGAGGTCATGAAGCAGTTGGGCTTGCCGACCAAAACACACCCATAGTTGTACACCATTGGGTGGCTTCACCAAGGATGGGATATCCGCGTCAGCCAGTAGTGTCGCCTTCCCTACAGCATCAAGCCCTTCACCGATGAGGTATTTTGTGACATTGATCCTCTTGATGTTTGTGATGTATTATTAGGCCAACCATACGTGTGGAAGCGACAAGTTGTGTATGAGTCTTGGCCTCGCGTTGTTATTGTTACCTTGGGAAATAAGTTGTACAGGATACTAGAGGTACCACCGCCTACCGCTATCTCTTTGGTTACTACAAAACAATGCAGTAAGCTTATTTCCAAAACTGGGAAATTTGTTTTCTTGATGATCCGCCCTCAGGGAAAGAAGAAGACTATGGCCACGACCTCCATACAGGGCTCCTCCACACGAAAACAACAAATGGACAAGGTCATGGAGGAGTACCAAGACATCTTCACCTCACCCGCAGAGATGCCTCTGCACTGTTAGGTCATGCACCCCATCGATTTGACCCCAGGTGCGTCACTGCCCAATGGACCGATCTATTGGGGCTCTTTTCTAGAGAACGATGAAATCAAGAGGCAAATCCAGGAGATGCTACAAAAAGGTCACATCCGAACAATTTCATCGCCCTGTGAGAGCTCAATCGTGTTGATGCAGAAGAAGGATAGGACTTGGAGACTCAGTATTGACTATCGGGTGTTGAATGAAATCACTATCCGGAATAGGTACTTGATCCCATGGATTGATGACCTTCTGGACCAACTCAAAGGGGCAAAATATTTCAGCAAGATCGACTTGAAGTCTGGGTATCACCAGGTAACAATCAAACCATTTGATGTGTGGAAGACTGCCTTCAAAGCTAAGGAGGGCCTTTTCGAATGGTTGTTCATGCCTTTTGGGTTGACGAATTCTCCCACAACCTTCATGAGGTTGATGGATGACATCTTGTGGCCATTCACCAACTCATTTGTAGTAGTGTTCTTGGATGACATCCTGATCTTTAGCCAAACTTGGGAAGAGCACCTCCACCATATCCGACAGGTCCTCCAAACACTGCGAAAACACAAGTTGTGTGCCAATTTGGAGAAGTGCACTTTTGGCATGACCTAGGTTCAATATTTGGGATACATTATTGATGAGCATGGGGTGCATGTGGATCCAACCAAGATCCAAGTCATCCGGGATTGGCCAGCCCCAACCACTCTAACAGAGATCCGCAGCTTTCTAGGTCTTGCTAATTTCTACCACATGTTCGTGTTGGGATTATCTCATATCACTTGGCCCTTGAGTCAAGTCACCAAGGGAGGATCGAAAGAAAATTTATTTTGGTCGGAATCTCAACAGAAGGCGTTCGTAGAATTGAAACATCACCTCTGTTTTGCCCCTGTGCTCACATTACCAGACTTGCAACAACCATTTAAGATCGAGACAGATACAACTGACTATGTTATTGGGGCAGTTCTTACTCAACAGAGGCATCCAATGGCATATCACAGTGCGACATTGTCTGACACAGTCCAAAAGTATCCCACTTATGACAAAGAAATGTATTCCATTGTGTGGGCTTGCCGACAATGGAAGCATTACATTTTGGGGAAGGAAACGATCATCCACACAGACCATCGACCTCTGTAGTTCATACAGACACAAGGGAAGTTGCAAAACGATCACCATCATAAGTGGTCCACATATCTGCAAAAAATTCATTTGAACATCAAGTACAAGAAGGGTAGCACCAATAATGTTGCAGACTGCCTCAGTCGACCACCGATCGTGGCGATAACCACCGTGCTCAACTCTTGTGGGCACGAGAATTCTGATTGGCCACTTCTCTACAAAAGAGATCCAAAATTTGGCCACACATACAAGACACTCTTGGAGGGTAACCGAGTTCCAAATTTTCACCTCTAGGATGCCCTACTATGTCACATAGGACACCTTTGTGTTCCTTCAAGCGAGCGTGCCAAGATAATTTGGGAAGTGCACTCCAATTGGGTCGTTGGGCATTTCAGGATTAAAGAAAACAGTGGAAATACTACAAAAATATTTCTATTGGCAAAACCTTCGACAGGATGTCGGGAAGTACATCAGATCATTCATTGCCTGCGTCATCGCCAAACCGACCATCAAGAAGCAAGGCCTCTATACTCCGCTGCCTACCTCTATTTGACCTTGGGAATCCATCTCCATGTATTACATGTTGGGCCTTCCTCTACTAAGCATGGAAATGATTGTGTTTTCATGGTCGTCGACAGATTCTCGAAGATGGCCATTATGGTGGCCTGTAAGAAGAATATCACAGCAGAAGCCACTGCTAAACTCTTCTTTGAATGAGTGTGGGTACACTTTGGGATCCCACAGTCTATCATCTAAGATCGGGACAACAGGTTCCTCAATACATTTTGGTTCAGCCTCTGGTCAATGTTGGACACCAAGCTCACCAATTCCATAGCTTTCCATCCCCAAACTGATGGCCAAACACAGGTCGTCAACAGGATGAGCGTACACATTTTGTGCATGTACAACTCAAAGAATCCACACACATGGGATGAGAGCCTCCCCTATGTCCAACATAGCTATAACCGAGCCCTCCACATCTCAATCGTTCCATAACCCCTTCCAGGTGGGCTTGGGATTCTAGCCACTATGTCCCATTGACGTAGCCATGCCCTTCGCAACTACTCAGGTTGATTTAGCTCATGTACAGTCTAAAGTTGCCAAGGAAAACAACTTCATTGAGCACATTCAGCACATTCGCCAATAGGTTCATGACATATTGGACAGAGCCAATGCTAAGTACAAGTAGCAGCATGATCAACATCGGGTGCAACACAACTTCCAGGTGGGGGACAAAGTGTGGAGCGCCTCGTTGGACCCCACTGCAAGCTTTGCCCACTCTGATATGGGACATACACCATCACCATGGTTGTAGGGGACAATGCCTTTAAGCTCAGTATTCCACCATTCCTTGGTCTGCACCCAGTGTTCAATGTGGACCGCCTTTGGCCCTACTTTCCACCTCTACTGGACACATCCGACATGGCAGAACAACTCACACCAACAGAGTTAAATCTAGACTACATGGAACAAGCCACAACTGATCGGATTATGGACACACATATTAAGAACACCCGCCAGCAGAGGATCCTGCTATATCAAGTTGTCAAAGTAGGCCAACTCCTTAACCAGGGCAAGTGGCTCACCAGGGACCAAGTTCAATAGAAGTTTCCTCATCTCATGGAGGAACTCAATGCAATGGGGACAATTTCTTCCTAAGGGGGGAGGAATGATCCAAGTGGATATTGGTGGTCACCTGCCTATTCCACTTGGACCCCCACCATTGTTTCTTTCAGTTTTTTAGTTTCCTTAATTGTAGCACAATTTACTATTTTTGGCAGTTTTTCAGGTCTTGAACTTCCGGAGCCGTTTTGAGGCCCTAAACGATGTTTTTTGGGCGAATATGAGTTTGTTCTTGACCTGATATTCATTGTCAGTAGTTGTATTCCTCAGATATATCCTTCTAATGATGTATCATGTGCATCAAACAGAGATATTATGCAAAATTTACAACCCCGGGAAATTGATGTACCAATTTACCCCGGCGGGGCCCATATTTTGGCGTTTCATCTCCTAGCGTTAGGTCTTTGGATGTTTAGGGTTTCCATTGTTTCTCAATAATATATAGTCCTTCGAGCCTCATTGTAACACAGATTTTAGAGGCCTGTAGCCGCCACATCTCTTCTTAGAGATAAGCTACCAGCGCCCTAGCTAGTTTATTTCCATTTTGTCTGTAAACAAATTTCAGTTCTTTGATATTAATGAAATGAAGTGTTATTTTCGTTGCATCTTTGGATTCATGGTTATTTGTGTATTTTGTTGTGTTGCTGCATAAATGTGGATCATCGTGTTGTTGCTGCAATTGTTTGCCTCCCTTTCCTTTTTTCTGAACCACTTTGGTCTCTTCTCGGAATGCAATTACCAGCAATGGTCCTCATCATGCCCCTCTTTCTTGCAATGCTTGCAAGAGGGCTTCTCTTCCTTTCTTGCCACTGAGTTTTCCTTCTTGCCATTCCACCTCTTTTTTTCCTCTTTCCTTGAAGACAATTCCCCTGATACACCAACTCTTGTTTTCCCCGCCTCAATGTACGGAGCTTGAACAAAAACCTCATCAAGATTAGTAGGTACAAACATAAATACAGTGTTACGAATATGTGTAGGTAAACCTCCTATATACTTCATAAGCGTTTCTTGGGTATGTAAAGGAATATCTAACATCAATGCCATTTTTCGAAATCCATCTCTGTATTCTTGCACTGTTTGTCCTTTTCTTAGTTTAAGAGCTTTCCATTCAATTAAATCTTTCTCTTTATAACCCAAAGGATAGAATTGCTTTCTATGTGCATAAATAAAACTTTGTCATGATGGAAGTGCATTACCCACTTGTTGCGTGCCATTTTGCAACTTTCTTTGCCACCAGATGAGTGTTGTGCCTGCAAGCATAAGCGATGCCAACTTGATCTGAGTTGCCTCATCCTTGATTTGTTTCACACTGCAATAACCTCTATTTGTCTAACCCAATTATCAAGTCTCTCTGCATTGACTTCACCATCATACATGGGTAATTCAAATTTTACATCAAGCTTAAGTAAACGCATTTCTTGTTTATGTTTATGGACATGTTTTCTCGCAGTGGATTTAGAACTGGAACTTGAAGAAGAAGAGTTTGATGGAGAAGAAGGAGGTGAAGGAGGATCATCTCCCTCTTCACTTTTTACCTTTGAATATTCACCTAGATTTGGTCTCTTCCGTTCCAAGTAATCTTCATACAAAACCTTCATCGTCTCCGACATGGCGAAGAAAGTTTTTCGAAACTCTTTCTCATCATGAGAAAGTCCCTCTTCTGATGCCATATTCTCACTATGGGAAGTTCTCTTTCTGAATCCAATCTCTGAATTCTCTTCAACAAGCTCGCCTTCACCACGATTTAGCCTTTCCCTGTTTAACATGCAAACTCAAAAACCAACTGTCAACTAGCTCTAATACCACTTGAAACTGATGAAAGAAGGAAGAATTAAAGAGGAAACATAGCAGCCATTAATAAATATATAGATCTAAACATAAGCATGAAGAACAGCAAACCATAACATCAAGATGATAACAGAGTTAGGCAATCTCGCCTACGTCTCTGGGCCTTTGTCTCGGTGGGTGAGGCTTTCTTATTTTTGTTCAAAGCTTTAAAAGTACATCAAAATAGTTCCAAAAATATTACAAACTGATCTATTCGTGTTCTAACAGATCTCAAGAATGCAACAAAACTAATGGCACTGAAATCGGATGAACAGAGCTCCCGAAAATGGCCTGCAAAGGTGCTCTCCTCCACAGCTTCCTTGCATAAAAATGGCTTTGGCTCAACAATCCTTTAGCATAAACCTGTTCTCAACCTCCCTTTTATGGCTCCAAGAACCTATGGTTTTTATAGACTAGAAGTGGCTAACAACCTCCCAACTTCTACCCAAGATATGGCCTCAAAAAGGGCCCAATATCCCCCAAAAATGACCAAAATCTCCCAAAACTGTTGAATAAATCCATGAAAATCTTATTGTAATGTCAAAAACCCACTAAATAGAAAATAATCAGGGCACAACCCCTTTTTCGCTATCTCCTAGTCACTTGGGAGCTTCTATGTGGCCGAGAGCGGAGTGCTTGTGCGTTGCCCCCCTGAATTCTTGCTCCTAGTCGCATGTTGGTGGCCATGTGGATGTGGGCTTAGTCTTCCACGCGCCATAACCGTTAGCCCCCTCATTCAAATCTCCCAGTTATGCACCTGGTCGGCGAGCTAGCCCGACCGACCAGCACTAACCCCACATAACTCTGCGCTATATGATTTAGAGTCTGGTCATATGCATACGGGAGCGAGAACCGGGGCTATCCCATATCCATATCCACGCCAAACAAGGGTCAAGTCTTGTGGCATAGTCCTATGTTAACACATATGTCCAAGCGTCGGGCTAAGCTCCATAGTCCGTGCCCAAACATAATACAATGGTCATGTATAGTGTGGTGGCATGGTATACATCGAGGCTGGGGCTAGGCCCCATCCCTTACTCCACCAAACTTAGCATACATTTCACTTTAAATAATAAAATGTCACTATACATAACAAGAACTAATGTGGGCAGGTTGGTCCACCATGAACTAACTCAAAGAATTTACTACAAAGATGATGTATGGTCGAGTGTTGACCAGATACATGAGTGATCCAATCAATTAACAATAGACATTGGGGTATATTGTCTTTGAATATGACATATCTATCTTCCTCCAATTTATGACTAGAGGTGTGGGCATGGGCCTACAGTGCATCATCCTGAACCTGCGCAATATTTCTACAAGATACTTCCCTTGTCTAAGGATGAAGTGCACATCCATTTTCCAAACCTCCAGACCAAGGAAGTAGTGTATCAACCCAAGGTCTTTCATCTCAAACTCAGCTGCAATGTTGGCCTTCCAATCTGCTATCAACTGATCATCTCCAATGAGAAATAGGTCATCTACATATAACACCAGTATGAGAGGTGCCTCCCCTCCAAGAAAGTACAGGTTCGGGTATACCTCACTCCACTGGAAACCCATCTCCCTCAAGTAGTCGTCTATCCTCGAGTACCTAGCCCGAGGTGCCTGCTTGAGACCATATAAGGCTCACCTCGGTCTACAAACATGTGTCTCTCTATCACCCACCTCAAATCCCTTAGGTTGCTCAACATATACCTCTTCCTCAACAACTTTGTTAAGGAAGGTGGTCTTCACGTCCGTTTGGCGAATGCTCCAACCCATCTTTGTTGCCAACGATATGACTACTTAGATCGAAGAAACAAATGATTATTGTGATTTGATGGCTCTTAAATTGGTTTTAAGGATAGCTCATGTGGTTGGAGTCTCACATATTCAAATATATGGGGACTCCCTTCTTGTTATTCAATGGATGTGCAAGGAAATAACACAGAGGAATTTTACATTACAAGCTATAATGAATTACCATCATTTAAATAAGTTTTCTCATTCATATCATTTTCACACATCTACAGGGACAAGAACAAGATAGTAGGTGGTCTTTCAAAATCTAGAACAAGGATGGAACAAGGAACTTGGTGGATCACAGAACATCAGGAGGGGACTACTTCTGAATGTGCTCATGAACCTTTGCTTTAAATATGTTTTTTAGTTTTCTTACATCTTCTTGGATAAATCTGGGTACATATGCTAACAAGGATAGGAAATGAAGAGTACTTAATTTCTGGTTTTTTTAGTTGTTGAAATAAAACTTTCTTTTGAATTGATGAAATAAAACTTTTAATATTTTTGGCTATAGTATGCAGAACAAGCTAAAAAATAATATAAAATATACAGAAATCTCATAGGATGTAAGAGATTTTTTTATTGCTTCATGCATTTAATGTATTGTAATTTTATTCTTATAAATAAAATTACAATTTTGTTTTTCTTCAGAAAAAATAAAAGGATATCACATGGATCAGCTAATATGATATCCAATAAAATTAGGTATACATGAGTACTATTATGTGTAAAGTGACCAAGAATATCATATCACTAATATTATTTGGTAAATGGTACCCAATTTAATCTCTAACTGGTCTCCCAATTTGTCTCCTTGTTGGTCTTTAATTCAATATCCATTTTGATTCAAGTTGGATACTAGGTTTGAGACTTGCCAAGTACTATCAACAATATTATATCATTGGTAACCTAGCATGAAATAGTCACATATAGCTTATTTTTTTGTATTTTCTTACTATTTGATTACTCTTTCTACTAGTGGCAACGTGCTCTCTATTTTTTTTTTGTATGCATGTCCCCCACAAGGTCAGGGTACAAGGATTTGGGCCTTAAGATAATCAAGCAAGGTGGAAATATTTCTCATTGAATTGACAAGTGGCCTCTAATGGTTGATCAAAATAAAGATAATGAATAAGGCGATCTTATCAAATAATTGCTCTAGAAATTCCTCAAGCGATAATGGAATGAGATTATAGATCACTTTTCCTAGGTCCTTTGGCGACTCCCAACCATGATGGAGGCACCTTTGACAAGTAGCCATTTTGTAGGAATGACACCCTCCAAAGTACAAGTTAAGTTTGATATCTCTCTATCTAAAGGAGATATAGACGCAAAGTCTTTGAAACAATTGCTAGATCAACTAGAAGGTTTTTCTCTATGCAGAAATTTTGCAATAGTGAGAATAATACCTTTGCACTCATGAATTCCCCTTCACATGTAAAAAATTGGAAAGACACTTGCTATGTGAAAAATTATTGAGATAATTATTAAGTATTTAGAACCCACTTAGGAGGATTTTGTCAATACCCTAAAAAAGTACTATTTTTTTGGAAACCAACAAGACCAGTACATGATAGGACAATCTTATGCTAACGTAAAGATTGAGCTGGGATAGAGTACACCAAATCCCTTCATGCCCTACATGCAAAACTAGGTATTAGGTACTCCAAGAAACACTTAATTCTAAAATATTGTGGCATTGTTCACAAATATGTCCAAACAAAAATGGAGTTTATGGACATCTCTTTGTTGGGATTAGTGTACCATTGTGTTGTCAATATTAATGAAACTTTTTGGGAAAATAGTAAGCAAGAGTTTGGGGCAAAAAATCATCTATAACAAAAAAGGGTAAAGTTGACCCTTACTCTTCTAGAAAAGGACAAAGCAAGGATACCCAACCTTAGTACAACCATTCAAAGCATTTACAAAAAGAAGAGCAATAAGAGGTCGAAGAGGACAAATGCAAATGGTGTGACACTGATAGAAATCCTTATCATTGCAGTAATGTCATTCTAAATGGTCATTGTTGACCATGTTGAAAGCCTTGGACTTTGATTCGACCTTGAGGCCACCAAATCCAATGGAGGGTAAAAATAGATCATTGACGTGGAACCAAGTGTTATTATTTCCATAAAAAAGGTCAAATCAAAGGAACTAACAGAGCCCGAGGAAGGTGAATTTCGCTAATGTGGGTGAAGGGGAAATCAATACATTTCATTATTGGCATCGATAACCATAAGAACCTTTTCTCAACATAGGTTGTGAAGAATATGAAGTTATCATGATGTTGCATCCCTAACCATACACCATTAGTTGGATGAGTCAGGGTCGAGAGATTCACATCATGCAACAATGTCGCCTGTAATACAACATTAAGCCCTTCCAAAATGAGGTATTGTGTGATTTTTACCTACTTGAATTCTATGTTGTTCTCTAGGACAACCATATATGTGTAAGTGTCATGTTGTTTTCCCATCTAGGCCATGTATTGTCATTGTCAATGTCCAAGATTATTTCTATGGGATACCAGAGGTATCCCCAACTACCACGGCCTTTATGATGAGTGTTAAGTAGTGTAAGAAGATAATATCTCATATTGGGATGATTTTCCTCTTTGTGGTCAAACGAGAAGGAGAAAACAAGATCATCATGATTGTGAAGGGATTTGTAGGGGTCCCTCTATGCAAAAGAGACAATTCGATCAGTTGGTGGAATAATACAAATATATCTTCGACTTACCTACAGAAGCACCTTCCCGCTGTTAAATAAAGCATTCAAATTATTTGACATAGTGTACCCCTCTACTCAATGACTCTGTATATAGACGATCTCATTTGGAAAATGAGGAGATCAAACATCAGATTCAAGAGCTAGTGGAAAAGGGCCATATTTGAGGAAGCTTCTCAATTTTTGAGAACCCAGTTTTGTTGGCTTAGAATAAGGATGGGACATGGAAACTATGTATTGATTATAGAGACTTGAACAAAATCATAGCCAAGAACCAATACCCCATCCATCATATCAATGATATGCTTAAGCAGGTCATATGTGTTAAGTTTTTAGTAAGATTAACCTTAAGTTAGGCTATCACTAGGTGCTAATCAAGTTAACTAAAGAGTGGAAGAAAACCTTTTGGTCTAAGGAAGGTCTCTTCAACTGGTTGGTCATGTCCTTTGGCTTGATTAATGCATCAAAAACATTCATGAGGATGGTGGAAAATATTTTACAAGAAGTCTCTAATTATTTTGTGGCCAAATACCTTGATGACATTGTTATCTTCAACAAAACTTGGGAAGAGAATTTGCAGCACATTCAACAAGTGTTGAGTGCCCTGTAGCAACACAAGTTATACACCAACGCAGAGAAGTGATCATTCAACATGTGCAAATTTGATATTTGGATATACTATGGATGAGTGTGGCATGCATGTGGATCCCACCATAATCCAAGTCAACCATATTGATCACTATAAACCATGTCTATGAACCATAACTATGCCACATAACTTTAAATATTAAGTTAATATTTACTTTTTCCTTTACTTTTACTTTCATTAACTTAAATTTAACATTAAAAGTTAAAATCATAGCTCCATTTTAAGATGTTTGGTGGCATAGTCAACTCCACTAGATATCACATGGAGAAAGTAGAAGTGGAGGTGTTTTATAGCTTTCAATGTGTCTATATTTGTGCAAACTGAATTTTGTAAACCATGATGCATGCACCCCTTGAGCCACCCATGTAAATAAACTCTAATGAAGTGACATTGGCAGGTGTCCCTTATGCATGTATAAATAAATAAAACAAAAAATGTTGGCAATATTGGAAAATAAAAAAATATAGGAAAGCCATTAGGGATGCTTCTAATGAGTCCTTAAAACTTGATAAGATCAATATGTACAAAGCCCTAATTAAAAGGAAAAAAAGATACTATATCAATAAAAGGCAAGAGCAACTTTCACAACTATACAAGTTGGATCCTAAGAAGTTCTAGAGCCAAATTCTAAAACGCAATACTAAAGAAAATAATAGGATTCCCTTAAGGGACTGGAATTCATACCTTAAAAGTCTTTACGAGTTCCCTAATGCCATGGACACCATTCCTATTGTACCTACGAAGGAAGAAGTTTTTTCTTTAGATGACATAGAGTTCGGGGTTAAGCAACTTGCAAATGGGAAAGCTAAGGACATTGAAGGCTACCAAGCTAAAATTTTTAAAATCGGCGGGCCAATCCTTATCCCTCACATACACAAGCTCTTCAATTTAGCATTCAAGCAAGGCTTCCCTAAACCCTGGACGCAAAGACTCATTGTTCCTATTTTTAAAAATGGGGATAGAAACATTCCCTCGAATTATAGGACCGTTATGATTAGCCCAATTTTAGCCAAGCTTTATGGAATTATTTTGGAAAAGAAGATTAGCCTTCGGCTAGAAAGTCACGATAAAAGAGATAAAGGCCAGGCCGGTTTTAGGAGATATCATTCAACTGTGGACCATCTTGTTACTTTTAGGATCATTGTAGAGGAGTTCCACAATACTAAATCCAATCTTTTTTGTTGTTTTGTTGACTTTAGAAAAGCTTTTGACATGGTTCCTAGGAAAAACCTTTGGAATAGGTTGAAAGAGATAAAATTGTCTCTTGAGTTGAGGGTTGCTGCAATAAGGATGTATGAGAAAGTTATTGCTAAGTTTAAAAACACTAAGGGCTGGTCAAAAGAGATTAACTGCAATATCAGAGTCAAACAAGGTTGTCCCTTGTCCCCTACCCTTTTTGGCATATACATTGACAAGTTAGAACAATGCTTGGAAAAAGAAGGTTGTGTCGGCCCTACTCTCACTGGTATAGTCATCAATCTTCTTCTTTATGCTAATGATATCGTTGTTATGGCAAGGAATCCCCATGATGTTGAAAAACAACTAAGAATCCTCAAGGATTTTTGCTCCAATATGGGTATGACTGTTAATACTAATAAGACTAAGGTCATGATTATTAAATCCAATAAGATCCATTATGATACCTTTGTATATGACAACAAAAACTTGGAGGAAGTGACTTCATACAAATATCTTGGAATTGATATTCACCACAAGCTCAATTGGAATTATAGCATTGAGAAAAGGATTATTGGGGGATGGAAAGCTTATTATGGGCTTTAAAACAATTGTAAATCAATTGATCTTTGGAGTTGGGATAAGAAGAAACTCCTCTTTGAGACTCTTGTTACACATGTTATTCTTTATGGATGTGAAGTCTGGGGTTGTAGTATCTCTCATGATTCCTCGAGAAAGATAGAGAAAATACAAAAGAATTGTATAACCTACAATCTCAAAATTAAAGGAAATACGCCCTATCCCATCCTCCTCTTAGAAACAAACCACTCCCCCATCGAAAGCATGGCTATGACTAGATACCTAATGTATAAGAACAAGTCAAACAACATGGAAGACAAGAGGCTACCTAAAATTGCTTCAAAATCAAGTCATAACCACCATCGACTCATGCGAGGATGGCATAAAGACGTCTGATCTTGGCTAAACTATTGGGGAATCATGGAAGAAACCATTTTGCAGAATAAAGATACTATTAAAAAAAACGTCAAATCAAAATTTAAGAAGAAAATGTGGTGTGATAGAGAGTTAGAGGAAAGAAGAAAATTAAGGTATTATAAAGATGTAATCAACCCTAATCTAGAAGATCAAAATTATCTATTTGTTTTGCCAAGTGTAAAGAAAAAAATAAGCATTGCTAAGATAAAAACAAATTCTCACGAGCTCCATAGTGAAATTAGGCGTTGGTCAATTCCTAAAACGCCATGGGATGAAAGAGTGTGTCACCTTTGTGACACTAAGAATGTTGAAGATGAAAAGCACTTTCTCTTAGATTGTCTAGCCTACACCCATATTAGATCTCATTTTCAAAATATTTATCACACTACCAACATTTCTAACCTCTTAACTCAACAAAAGTATGGCGATCTTGAAAAGCTTCTCTTAATGCTTTTCGAGCACAAAAACAAAATTCTAAAGAATCACAACTAATCACTTACCTACTTAAGGTACGATAGACTAATTCAGTCTTAGTGGACGTTAATCATCATCATCATCAACACTGAGAGCATGCTACATAAGCCCTAGTCCATCACAACTCAAGGATGCCTCTGATTGAAGGTCACTAAACCTTGAACACAATCAATCTCCTTGTGTTGAAGACACTGCTAAAGTTAAGAAATCGCAAATTATGTAATTGATAATTATGTAAACATTAATATAATTAGGATGTTGTTGTAGATATGGTTTTTGGTAATGTTTTACATTATAATTGTCTCGTTGCCCTTACATATTTATTATAAGAATTTCTACATACATGTATTGTAGATAATATCCATCAACGTTACAACAGTGATCAATTAGATTTATCTTATTATAAATAATTTTTATTTATTATATCAAATATCAAAACACTGTATAACATAGGTACATCATATTAAAGTATTTGTTAAGTTAAAACAACATAATACATAATTGTCATTGAACAAAGCAAAAGATCTAAAATATACTTAGCTTTAACATCAACTCCTAACCCTAATTAAAATGAAGCTTAAATAATCACCAATTTAATTATCAATAACAAAGAGAATTAACAAATACGTCCTTCAAACCTTCAATAGTTTGATCACTCTTATCATGAAACCATGTATTTTTATCAAAATAATATGAAATTTGAAAAAAAAAAAAAACATTCACTCAATGTTTGAGCTTTAAAATCTTATCTATGAAAAAACACTTTCCGAGGTACATCATTACATCGAGTCACGTTGATGAACTTTCCAATTGACCATTCACCGATGTTGATTGGATTCTAACTCATTCATCCAACTATAAGAGGAAAATGTTGGTCAACCATAACAAATCTTGTTAGTTGGTGTTTATGCATAATGAGTTAATATCCATCACATCCCAAGTTCAATAATTAAATTAGTTAATCCACTCTACGTAATTCATATCACTGTGGAGTTTCTAGTTCAGTGTTTTTAGTTTGCATTTAGATTCAATTTTTATAAAGTGGATTTTAGTCTTTTGTAATAAGGTTAGAAGGGTAGATGCTCTTTGGGATAGAGGTTTCACTTTGATGGGCTTTGAGACATCACGGTTTTTTCTAAATCATAAGTTTCTCATTATACATTGGCTTGCTGAGTATTGGTACTAGTCTAGGGGTTATAGTGACAACTAGTCAGATTTGAACCTAAATCTCGCCTAGATAATATTGTGGATCCTCTAAATCTTAAAAAAAAAATTGAAACCTCTAACAATAAGATTTTGTTATATTTTTAATTTAAAATAATTTAGTCAATACCTAGTTTTAAATTATCTTTTATATCATAAAATAATGATGTGTTTTAAATAATATTTATATAAAAAAAATGTGTTTTAATTAATTTTTTATATTATAAAATAATAATGTGTATAAGCTTTATCACTTATATATATATAAGATTCCCAAATAAAATTGAGATAATAATTTTGTAGCTATATAAACAAGTGAAAAAATTTAAACTTAAGTTTATATTATCAAAATATAAATACTCGTTTTATATAGATATTTGAATTTTATATAGTTTTGTGGAAAATTATAAATTATATTAATTAAGTAGGAGCATTTTCTTTTTCTTCATAATTTTTATGGAAAATATAAAAAAATAAATGTTGGTTTATATATGTATGTGTAGGTAGTGGCATATGTGTTTTACATGTTTGATTATTGTTTTCAAATAATATTATAGCTACCTTAAGGTATTGGATAAATATATTATTTGACAAGTCTCGGATAAATATATTAAGGTATTGGATAAATATATTATTTGACAAGTCTTGGATAAATATATTAAGATATTGGATAAATATATTATTTGACAAGTCTCGGATAAATATATTATTTGACAAGTTGAAGAAAATATAATGTTGGTTTTAATAAAAATATAATGTTGGCTTTAATACATTTATGTGCGTAAGTAGTAATGTTATACATGCTTTACATGTTTAGTCATTACTTCTTTGTGTTTTCATGTCTAGCTTGAAGTGCCAAATAGAGTTATTATGAAAAGACATTGATAATGTCGAAAAAATCATCATTCCTTATATTAGATTCTTAAAATTGGTACAATAACATTACCATTGCAAATCATTGATAAAACTAAAAATAACATTAAAAATATGTTTAAAGTAGACTCCAAACTAACATAAACAAGTGCCACATGTAGTGGCGATGTCCCTGTCGAATATTTTTTTTGCAATAAAAAGTTTTTTGTGCATTGTTGCACATAAAGTAGTGGTGAGCAATGCACGTGAAATAGTAATGATGTTGGTGAGCAATGAATATGTAGTGATAATGTAGCACGTGAAGTAGTGGTGATGTATCTTGATGTTAGTGGATTTGTTGATGTCGGTAGATCTAGTGTTGGTGTTGCATGGAGAAATGAAAAATACCAACAATCCATAGTCAGCTAATAAAAAAGGAAGTCGTTGAGAACAAACTAGAAGGGTGGGTCCTAATTTTCTATGTTTTATTTTTTATGTTCCAATCAATAATTAGAAAATCCTTTTTGCAATTTTTGCAAATGTATAAATTGTTGTTTATCTTGTCTGTCAAACTCATAAGTTGTTATGTTATCTTTATACCATGTGATACTATCTATCATATATGCACAACTGCAATAGTGAATTCTGATATTAATCTAATATCATGTTTCTAATTATTATATTTACTTATTATCCCCTGGATGGAGTGACACCAGGATCATCGTGTGCATGGACAAGTGGGAGGACACCTGGCCACAACCCACTCAGCATCACTCCACCGCAAACCGCACTCCCACCAAGCATTTAAACCATGCATTCAACTCATCGATCGACGTACCCCCACATTCAATTTTGCACAGAGCCAGTTATGGCTATGGCACTCTAACTCGCAGAGGTTGTTAATGTGATGGGTTGGCCTCCTAACCAGTCCCATCGAAAGCTTTGGATCCATGGTTTTTGTTCCACGTCGGTGGAGTCTATGGCTCATTCGCACCCTTTGCCTCTCGCTCCTCGCAGTCACATATCTTTCTGAGTTTTTCTTCGCCTCTGGTTTGAGCTTATCCCTCTACTCCACCACTGTTTCGAGCTCCTCCCTCCACTCCACCTCTGGTCTATTTCCTCCCCTCCTCTCCTGGTCTTCTTCTCGATGTTGCGACAGCGAGGAAAATCAAAGCGTGGGGTGGCTTGGTATACTGTGAGGGGCAGAGGTTTGCGGGGTCGAGGTAGGCAAGCTCCTCAGAACTTTCCTCAGGGTCCTATTTGTGCCTCCACTCCAAAACTCCCTCTTGATCGTGCCACCACTCTGGAACTCCATCCTCTATCCTCATCATGGACTTGTAGAGTAGAGTGATTTGATAGCTTTGGAAATTCCCTTGGTTTTTCACCTAAGCTCAACCCAGAGTCGTCGCCCATCCACCAGTCTCCACCCCGTCCCCCCTCCCCTCCCTCCGCTCCCCCCAGTCTGACCGCCCCCCTCTCTTCTTCCTCCTTCCCTCTCCCTTCTTTCGCCTCCCCCCCTTCTTCTTCCTATGCTCCACCTCCCCCTCTGCTTCCTCCTGCTTGTTCTCCGTGCGATGGGCTCTTGAATTTGCAAAATTCTTTGGACTTTATCTAGAGCTCAGTCATGGAAGTCGAGTGCGACATCAAGGAGTTGTTGAACAGGGATGAATGTCGGGTTCATCGCGAGGAGCGCCTAGAGACTCTTCTTCGTGCTCTCCGGCACGCCACTCCGAACACAGGGATTCCAGCCAAGGACATTGCGCAAGACCCACATAAAAAATGGATGCAGGCCCTAGCTTCATATGACTCCAGCGTTCTCAAGTTTCACTGGTTTTTGATGTTTCCAGACGGTTTATTTTATTGGGTTCCAGCTCTACGAGGCATCCTAGCTTCTAAGTTTAGCACGGCTTTGGTTTTTACAGTTTTTTGTAATTGCATGGACAATTGGGAACTCTATGGACATGTGGCAGCATTGGTTTCCCACCAGGGCGATGTTGCCACAGTCTCTCGATCTATTCCGCCAACTGTAACATTTGCACTCTAACAGGTTTCCATATATTTTTCTAACTTACAAAAAAATATATATTTACTTATTATACTTAAAAGATACAACTCATGTACTTCGAAGATTTCAGGGTATCCTTTAACTTTCAAATACTGCATATAAAAATAACAATCTACTATATAGTTCTATCCATTAGAATGTATAGTCCATGAAATGATAAATATAACAGCTAAAATAATAGTGAAATGATCATTTATATGCGCAGATTCCCTATTTAACATAGATGGAATGATAAGATATTAGACATGAATAGAATGACAAGATATTAATTACATGGATAGAATGATAATATATTAATTAATAGGGATATTGTTTTTATATTAATATGAGAGATCAACCGTCAAAATTACTAATAACATATTTAAATACGACATAAAAATAACTAAATACTTTATCCACCCTAAATAATCTCAACAAAAAGATTTTTGGCAATAAAATTTTATCTATGTCTGATGTTTATGCAATAATACCATTAAAACTACATTGTATGCGGAATAATATATAAACCAAAGGGTCAAAATCATTGCAAGTTGAAATGGTACGAAGCAAACAAATCTTGGTATACATACCTGGGTAGATGCATTCCAATATTTAAATGGGTAGTAACCTGTAACCTTCCAGGCATATGTATTGCTCGAACCAAACCAGTGTCAATGTTTTTTAAACATAAACAAAAAAGGGTTTCATATAGAAGACTTCGAAGATTTCAGGGTAACCTTTGGCTTTGGAATCTGCATATAAAAATAACAATATACCATATAGTTCAAACCTAAGGCGCATATCAGACTAACAGTCTACACGGAAAATTATGGATGATCGCTAAATTTTTAAAAGAAAATAGGCAGACACTCGCAATTATCCTGGTAACTGAAATTCGAGAGTAAATTGGAGGCATTCTGCTAGATCGATAGAGAAATTTACTCTTCAATTTAAACATTATTGCTAATTATCTTAAGAGCAAATTTTCTTGCAACAGGATGTCGTTGTTTAAGGTTACAATGTTCCAGATACTTTCTGTTTAAACTAATGTTACTTTTTATGTTTTTAAGCCGGCGAATTCGAATATACTTTTACAATTACGTACATAACAGGGTAGCAGTCATACCTATATTTAGTGTCGAGGAAAGGTATTTTTAATGGTAAATAATACCCAATCGCTAAATCTTTAGAGTAAAGAGGAAGACATTCGCACTTTTCTTCGTAGCTGAAATTCAAGAGTAAACTGGAGTCGTCGACCTTATCCCCTTCAATATAATTTTCGTGCCCACACCAAATTTCACAGTTCGAATGGTGAGGAAACATAGAGCCTCAACAAAGGACCAAGTTATTCTAAAAAGAAGGTAATGATATACCATTAGTAAGGGGCCAATGAACCAGGATGGAGGCGAACCACGGGATCCAGGGAAACCAAGATTCCTTCTCTTTGGTTTCTCCTGAGCTCTTGGATACCTCAGCTCTTCCCTGGAGACTCTTACCGGCTCTTTCCTTGTTAGTATTGCATCTTTTGCCTCCACTTTTTACTTCACTGCGTTGGTCGCTTCCGGATTCTCAGTTTATAGAGTCCTTCGGTGTGGTGACAGTCCTCCCCGACGTGCTTTTTTTCTTTTTGTCCAGCTTCTGACCAACAGGATTCTCCAGTCCTTGATTGGCTCTGCCTTCACTGACCAGTAACTGTTTCTTCCTACAACCTCTCACTTTCGCCCCACTGGCCCACTCACACCTTTATCGTTGTTTTGTCTTCTTCTAGTGGACCTGCGGTGGGTCGCCCGGACTTTACCATGGACTCACTGACAAATCTTCTGATGAAGCCTTCCGACGAACTTCTCTGGCAACAGGCGGGCCTTTTTGATAAAGTGGACGCTCTCGAATCCAATTTGCAGCATTTTCCCTCCAAGCCTTCCCGTTCAAATAATCCTTTTGTTCCCGTCGTGTCCCCTGTGGAACAGACTTTTGCACTGAAAAATGATCCTTCTATCCCTGACAGATTCTTCCCAGCTCCCAAAGTCCCTTCCCCATCCCACAAAGCTTCCCACAGTCGAAAGGTGTGGAAATCAAAGAGAAGATCTTCACACTTGGTGTTGGGCGACGGAGTGGGATTGGAAGAACTATGCAAGATGTCCACCTGTGCACTGGTGGGCAGGGTCTCATACAAAAGCTTGAGTCCTCAACCGCTGGAGGACTGGATCAAGTCTAAGTGGCTACCTCTCTTAGGTTATTCACCGGAAGTACACTACCTCAAAAAAGGTTGGCTTTGTTTTCATTGCGTCACCAAAAGACGCTTCTCTGTTACTGTCTACTTTGTGGGCCTACGGTGGTAGTAGCCTCATGCTCAAGCGTTGGAGACTGGCTTTCAATCCGGACACTGATTTCTTCCTTCACAGACATCTTTGGGTGCTCCTCCCGGACCTTCCACTTCATCTCTGGAATGAAGGAGCCTTTAAAGCTATAGGTAACTCCTTAGGCAAGTTCATAGCACTTGACACACAGTCTCACAACAGCTCTTTGAGGAAAATGGGCAGAGTGCTGGTTGAGATGGACTTATCAACTGGACTGTCAGAAACACTGGAGATCGAATGGAGAGGTCGGAAGCTTCTACAGAAGCTGGACTATCTCGGGCTCCCCTTTCGTTGCAACCTTTGTCGTGAAACTGGTCATCTCCGTCGTTCCTGGCCTGGTAAGTCTTCTTTCGACTCCTCTGAAGAAGCAGACTTTCACCTAAACCCTCCTGACTACACAGACGCAGATCCTATTCTTGCTTACCTGGACGTACCCTTCAATACTCCCTCTCTTCCCCTACCTGGGATTGAGGACTCTCCGCTGCTTAAGCTGAATCAGCTTTTCCCTTCCCTCTTTAGTTCTCTTACAGCGGCTGAGAAGGAAGCTATTAATAGCTACATTTGGCTCACCTCCCCCTCCTTAGCAAAGACCCCCCCAGAGCTTGTGCTTCCCCTAACCCTCACCTTCTCACTTCCCTCTACTCAGAGTCCCCTCAGAGGTTGTGCTGCCCCTAACCCCCGCCTTCTCTCTTCCCTCTACTCAGAGTCCCCGACTATTGTTGTCTCTGCAGAGCTCCCAGCCTCTGCCCACCTCCCGCCTCCACTTCCTCCTTCACTTCCGACCATACCTCAAAGCCCTCCTTTATCCTCTCTGGAACCGGATCCTTCCCCTTCGGTGCTTCCAGGTTTTAGACAGACCGAGGAAGATGATGTAAATCTCTTGGAAGCGCTAATCTCCTCGACATCCTCTACCTTTCTTCCAGATAACAATACTTAGTTACCTGTTTATCGGGGTAAAGAACTATATATTCCTGATACAGAGGCTGGCACTTCTTCCTCAAAACTAATGGAAAAGGATGTCAAATCTTTTGCTTGGTCGTGAGGCTTGGGTACGGAACTCTCCCCTCTCCAGACAAGAAGTTCCAGAAAGAAAAAGGAGCTATTGAGCTCTCAGCAAACTGCATTTGTTCTTCCCACGCAGGATGGTAAGGCCCTTAGAGCAATGAAGGCCTTGGCACGATCTAAGTAATGATCGTGCTCTCCTTAAATATACGGGGGATTGGAGGCACCCTCAAGGTTGCTTCCTTCCGAAGATTGCTGGAACGTTCGAAGCCCAATATCATCTTTCTCCAAGAAACCTTATCGGCTGACCATAAAGCCAGAGATTTTGTGCATCTTTTTCCTTCTTCTTGGGTCTCTGCGGCTGTAAACTCCATTGGATCTTTCGGTGGATTGCTGGTGGCATGAGACCCCAGTCTTTTTAATCTGAGACCCTACCTATCGAGTGGGGGCATTCTGATGTTAGGCTGTTGCTTAGCTTCAAAGCAAGAGGTGGTGTTACTAAACATCTATGGGCCTTGCGTTGATAGACAGCGGTTCTGGTCACATCTGGCAAATATTGGCCTTCTTTCCTTTCCAAATCTCATTATCAGTGGTGATCTTAACATAATTTTATCGGCAGACGAAAACTGGGGTGGATCCTTCATGCCAGGTCCTTCCAAAGCCTTCTACAGAGAGCTCTTCACCTCAAACAATCTGATCGATGTTCTTCCGACCTGACTGGTTCCTACATGGCGAAATGGGCGGTCTGGACCAGATGTGATAGAAAGACGACTAGATCATTTCCTTGTTGTTGATGGTTTCTTGTCTTCTTCGGGATTTCCAACCTCGTGGGTGGAGTTCCCTTTTGTGTCTGACCATGCGCCAATCCTCCTTCAACTGAGGCTTCCAACGCTACACCTTTCGCCTCCGTTCAAGTTCAATCACCATTGGCTTTCGTCTGATGCTTATTCTGATTTAGTCCACGCGGTCTGGACGGACCCTTGTTTCCTAGCAGAAGCAAATCCTCAACGGCGCCTCGTTTGGAAACTAAAAGTCCTCAAATCTCAGTCAAGAACTTGGTACCACGATTTAAAAGCTGTGCAAAAGTCCAGTTTAATTAAGTTGGAGTCTGAGATTTCTCATCTCATTCTCAAATCGACCACTGCTGCCTTGACCGTGGAGGAGTCTGCTACTCTGAAGCTGCATGAAACCAACAGAGCCTCCATCCTTCGCACAAAGGAAAATAGCTGGAGACTGCGCAGTCGTGCTACCTGGATAAAGAGTGGAGACTCAAACTCCAAATTCTTCCACAAAGTTGCCAGTTACAATAGGAACAAGAAGTATATTTGGTCGATTAAAAGCAGCGGGGATGAGTTAATTACTGGACAGGAAGATTTAAAGGATGAGGCCATCTCGTATTTTAGTCACTTGTACAAAGACACCAAAAACCTCAACCTCCAGGGGATGGTGTCTACGGCCAGCCTATTCCCTCATTTCGTCTCTGTTGATGAAGCCGTCGATCTCTACAAGCCTGTCTCTCTTTCCGAGCTTAAAAATATTTTGTTACACTTCAAAACAAAGAGAAGCCTTGGGCCTGATAGCTGGTCGACAGAATTCTTCTGTTTCTTCTTTGACCTCATAGGATTGGATCTCCTCCAGATGGTGGAAGACTCTCGTATCAAAGGTAAGATTGCGAGAAGCCTAAATTCTACCTTCTTAGTCTTGATTCCGAAAGAGAACAACCCGCTCTCCTTCAATGACTACCGTCTGATCTCCCTCTGCAACCTCATTTATAAGGTTATGTAATGATCCCAAGCCAAATTCTTTCTTGGAATCACTAACTACTACTAATTTATTGAGTTATTAAGTGCATACAAGATTCATCAACACATGGAGATCACAATATATTCAAGATGTAGAAGCACAAGCAAAGATCTGACCTTTTTATTATGGGCAATGTAAGATCAATACAATAGATGGCCGACCTGGCATAAACCTCAGATGGTCGTACAAGCAATAGATATGAGCTGCTACAAAATGCTCTCGACAATACAAAATAAGCCTCCAAAGGCTAGATATACAATGAAGACTAAATCAAGCAGATCTGAGTCGTACTAATGCTCAACCTCCAAGCTGAAAAGTGCCACGTCCTGCTAGAATGCTGAAACCCTGAATAATTCTGCCCTGCTACCAAAAGTGTCCAATCATCCCAAGAAATATGCCAAATGATAGATCGGGCAACTGTAAGAAAAACCCAGATGTCCAAATTCCCAAATCCACTCTCAAACCCCGTAGATCTGAATTCTCCACTGAATGGTGTGCCCCACTGGATGATTGAAACCCTAGCTGGTTCGGCCCTGATGAAGGAAGCCTCCAAATGCTCTGAAACTCTCCAAGAATATAGATCGGGCTATGAGAATCCCGTGGGAGAAGTTTCGGGCTCAGATCTCAAGCAGATCTCCCTAGATCTGAGTTTTACTAAATCACAGGACGTCCCCTATGGCTCCACGGCGTCCCAATCTGCAGACAAATGTAGAATGATGATAACCCTCCAGAAAATCCCTCAAACTGATGGTCCTGCCCCTGCAAACAAAACCCAACTGTCGGAATGGCCCCAGGCCCTCAGGATAAGCTGGATCGAACCTCCCTCGATA
>ML781746.1:98386-113142 GCA_009831015.1 Picea engelmannii | reverse complement strand
ATTAGGTCTTCTTACATTCGCCTTATTCTATTTTATTGAAAGGCCTTATTAATATTGACCTTTATTACATCTGAATATATTGCTCTACCTATGTGCGGGTTAGGACCCTAACATGTCCGCCCCCTTAAAAACAGCCTTGTCCTCAAGGCTTGAGATGTGGAAACTGTTGCAGAATGGTAGATGGTTCCCAAGTGGCATTTATTGGAAATGTATCTTTCCATTGGACTAGCACTTCCTTGATGGTTCTCTGACGCAAGTGACGCTCACGCTGGTCCAACACTGCTTCTGGCTGTAGCCAAATGGATCCTTCTTCAGCTAACTTGGGAAGGTTGGTTTGAATTTGGTACCTAGTTCCAATCACCTTCCTTAAGCATGAAACATGAAAAACAGGATGTAGCTTCGAATGACTAGGCAGAGCTAACTGATAGGCGACTTGTCCCACATGCTTGAGAACTGTATAAGGACCATAAAATTTGGGCGCTAGCTTCTAACACTGCTCGACCAGGGAAGTTTGTTTGTATGGTTGTAGTCGCAGAAACACCTGATCCCCTTCTACAAATTGACGTTCAGAGCAACCTTGATCTGCTTGTTATTTCATGCGATTATGTGCCATGACCAAGTTCTCTTTGAGGGTACGAAGAATATCCTCTCGACTATAAGTGTTTGGTCAACCGCCTGGACCTTCGAGGTACCCGGTAAGTATGAGAGAACTAAAGGTGGCTTCTGTCCATATACTGCTTCAAAAGGAGTCATGCATGTAGTTGTGTGGTAAGAAGTGTTGTACCACCATTCAGCTAGGGGTAGCCATTGAGCCCACTGATTTTGCTTTTCAGAGGCAAAACACCTCAGATATGTTTCCAAACACTTGTTGACAACTTCCGTTTGACCATCATTCTGGGGATGATAAGTTGTGCTGAGATGCAATTGGGTGCCCTGTAGCTTGAACAGTTCTTGCCAAAAATTGCTTGTGAAAGTTGGGTCACGATCAGAAACAATAGAGTGTGGCATGCCATGAAGCTTGAAGACCTGGTCCATGAAAATTTGAGCCACCGTGGATGCAGTAAATAGGTGTTGAAGAGCGCAAAAATGAGCATACTTGGACAAGCAATCCACAACCACCATTATGACTGATTTATTTCCCGATTTGGGTAAGTTGGTAATAAAGTCCATAGAGATATCCTTCCAAATAGCAGGTGGAATCGGAAGCAGTAGTAGTGTGCCCGAAGATTTGACTGTTTCTCCCTTGTTGCATTGACACACATCACATTCAACGACAAAATTACGGATGTCCTGTTTCATACCATCCCAGAAAAAAAGAACGTTTGACCCTGTCATAGGTTTTGGTGAACCCGAAGTGCCCCGTTGTGGGTGTAGCATGAAGCTCAGAAAGTACCGTGGATTTAAGCTTTGATTGTTTACTTAAATGCAAACGGCCTTTGTATCGAAGCTCATCCTGGAACCAAGAGTACCCTGGGGGAGCTAGAGCATTGGTCTACAATTGCTAGATCAGATGCGAACTTTTGGGATCTTGTAGCCATTTCTGGCGAACATCTTGGAGCCAATCTGGTACAATGAAGGAAGAGAAAAAAGGGATCAATTGCCTTCATATTTTTGGGACATTGCATCCACCACCACATTGTCTTTTCCTTTCTTGTAAATGATCTCATAATCATATCCAAAGAGTTTATTCACCCATTTTTGTTGCTCCGGGGAGGAAATGCGTTGTTCCAGAAAGTACTTGAGGCTTTGATGGTCTGTCTTAATTTTGAAATGTTGCCCCAAGAGATAAGGGCGCCACAGATCAACGACATGCAGAATAGCCAACATTTCCTTTTCATAGATGGGTTTGCCCAGATTCCTTTTAGATAGTTGCTTGCTGGTGAAGGCCAAAGGTCGACCCTCTTGCATAAGGACAACATTGATTCCTTTCCCTGAGGCATCACATTCCAACACAAAGGTCTTTGTGAAATCAAGTAGGGCCAGAACCGGAGTGGTGCACATGGCCATCTTCAAGGTTTGAAAAGCTTGAGCAGCGACTGGAGTCCAAGTGAAAGAGTTCTTTTTTAGGAGAGCAGTGAGAGGTGCTGCAATCTTTCCATAATTCTTAACAAACTTGCAATAATACCATGTTAAGCCCAAAAACCCACGCAAGCTTTTGAGAGTCTTTGGGTGTGGCCAGTCTTGCATAGCTTCAATCTTTTTCGGATCCACCCTGACGCCATCCTTTCCAACCAGATGACCCAAGTATTATACTTCTGAGGCACCAAAGGCACATTTAAACTGTTTCAGGAAAAGTTGGGGCTGAGAGAGTAGATGGAGAACTCGATCCACATGAGTAAGATGATATGTCCAGGTTTTTCTATAGATGAGGATATCATCAAAGAAAACTAAGACAAAATGACAAAGAAAAGGATGGAAGACATGATTCATGAGGCTTTGGAAGGTGGAGGGGGCATTACACAAGCCAAAGGGCATGACCAAAAACTCATAGTGGCCCTTATGAGTTTGAAAGGCCATCTTGGGAATGTATTCCTCTTTCATACATATCTGGTGATAGCTCGAGTGAAGATCAAGTTTAGTAAAGAATTGGGTGCCACTCAATTCATCCATGAGGTCATCAATGACAGGAATGGGAAATTTGTCTTTAATGGTCAATTTGTTGAGGGCATGGAAGTCAAGACACATTCTCCAAGAACCTTCTTTCTTCAGGACCATGACTACAAGAGAAGAGTAAGGGCTCGTACTAGGGTGGATAATGCTTGCAATAAGGAGTTCCTAGACCATTTTCTCAATTTCATTTTTTTGTGAAAAGGGGTGGCGATACGAACAGATATTAGCCCCTGAATTCCTGCTCCTGGTCGCATGTTGGTGACCATGTGGCCGTGGGCTTAGTCTTCCACATGCCATAACCATTAGCCCCCTCATTCAAAGCTCCTGGTTATGTGCCTAGTCGGTGGGCTAGCCCGGTCGACTAGCACTAACCCCACATAACTATGTGTTATACTATTTAGAGTCTGGGTCATATGCATATGCAAGCGAGAATTGGGGCTATCCCATATCCATATATATGCCAAATGATGGTCAGGTCATGTGGCATAGTCGTATGTTAACACATATGTCCAAGCATTGGGATAAAATCCATATTCTGTGCCCAAACATAACACAATGGTCATGTGTAGTGTGGTTGCATGGTATACACCGGGGCTGGGGCTAGGCCCCAGCCCTTACTCCGCCAAACTTACGATACATTTCACTTTAAATAATAAAATGCCATTATACATAACAAGAACTAATGTGAGCGGGCTGGTTGCCCGGCCCTGCCCAAAGCACTTCGACCCGGACCATAGGTCATGGGTTCAAATCTCATTGAGCCATAAACTTTTACTATACCAAACAACCAATGGAGGGGTGCCACGTGGCAGCCCAGGACTAGGCCATGTGGCACCACATTATTCGCCCAGATAACCTGCCACGTGTCAAGAGATCATTCGACCACCTGTACCTGCCCATTTAGCAACCTGTCCATGACACCATGCCAACGCATCCTGTCATGTCAGTTGTACGGTTGTACGACCTGTATAATTAGTTTCCACGTGGCACAGTACAGATTGTACAGTCATCAAATTTTGCCCATTTGGCGAAATGAATAGACAGCGATATCTTGGTCATACGATGTTTGTTTGAGCCCATTCAAGTTGCATTGGGTTCGTATCGACGAGGCCTACACACTTGTTAGTTTTGAAGCCATTCTGAGCACTTTGATTTTTAGGCCTTCCTAGACCCATTTTGGTCTCGAGATCCAATTATGGATCACACCTCCCCACTAAAGACCTTTTGGTCCTCCAAAAGGTTACTGACTAGTCATCAAGTGTGGGATAGGCCACCCGACTTGTTCTCTGTCTTTAAACTCTTTCCTGTGCACCTGTCTCATCAAGATCAACTATAAAAAAAATCATGATAACCGACAGCATATTGTTAGCCATTTGTACTCTGTCACATCTTACTGAAGCCACTATCATCCATGCTGAGAACATTACTAATGATAACATCATAAATATGACTGCATATGAGCTAATATGTTTGTAATATTTGCACGACATTAGCTTGTCTTGAAGCAAAGTGTGATTGATTTTCCATTCTACAATCATCTCATGTTATTTCTTAAGATCAATTACTTGATTTCAAACAATTATAGGTGTGTTTCTTGCATGAGCTACCTTTCTTAATTGTTCCATTGTTTGAAGAGATTTATTTGCCTTTAAATGATGAGCATGAACCACAAATTTTTTGCCTGCTTTGATTAGATGATATTGATTATTTTCCCTGTAGAAGATTTATTTACAATCATACAAGTAAGGACTGCCTAAGACCATTCCACATTCATTGAGTGGTACCAAATCACATGTTACCTCGTCCACAAAATTAGATGAAATTGCAAACTTTAATGTGCATTGCTTTGTTATGTGCAATTGATGATTGTTGCTTATCCATTTAAGTGTGTAAGGCTTATGATGCATTTGAGTATTTAATCCCAATTGTTTAACCAATTCTTCTGAAATCAAGTTAGATTAAGATCCACTATCTATCAATGTGTTGACCTTAGTGTGTCTCATAATGACCCTTATGTGAAACAATTTACTTATAGAATCAATTCCATCACCAATTTTACCTACCAAACCAACCAAAGAGACTTTAGATTCATCACCCAAATTTGATTCCAAATCTGTTGGTCATGTTGTTGTTGCAACTATTTGCTTCCCTTTCCTTTCTTTGAACCACTTTGGTCTCTTCTCGGAATGCAATTGCCAGCAATGGTCCTCATCATGCCCCTCTTTCTTGCAATGCTTGCAAGAGGGATTCTCTTCCTTTCTTGCCACTGAGTTTGCCTTCTTTCCATTCCACCTCTTTTTGTCCTCTTTCCTTGAAGACGATTCCCCTGATACGCCAACTCTTGTTTTCCCTGCCTTAATGTACGGAGCTTGAACAAAAACCTCATCAATATTAGTAGGTCCAAACATAAATACAGTGTTACGAATATGTGAAGGTAAACCTCCTATATACTTCATAAGAGTTTCTTGGGTATGTAAAGGAATATCTAACATCAATGCCATTTTTCGAAATCCATCTGTGTATTCTTGCACTGTTTGTCCTTTTCTTAGTTTAAGAACTTGTCATTCAATTAAAGATTTCTCTTTATAACCCAAAGGATATAATTGATTTCTAAGTGCAGAAATAAAACTTAGGCCACCCGCCTATTCCACTTGGATCCCCACCATTGTTTCTTTCAGTTTTTCAGTTTCCTTAATTGTAGCACAATTTACTATTTTTGCCAGTTTTTTGGGTCATGGACTTCCGGAGCCGTTTTGAGGCCCTAAACGACGTTTTTGGGCAAATATGAGTCCGTTCCACACCCTATATTCGTTGTTAGTAGTTGTAGTCCTCAGATAGATATTTATAACGATGTATCATGTGCGTCAAACCGAGATAGTATGCCAAAGTTTGTTAAGCCCTAATATTGGCTCATTACCCCTTAATTGGGGCATATTATATTAGTAATGTTATTTTATTTATGTCGACTTTAGGCCATTAATTGTAATTATACCTCCTAGTCTCCTATATATACCAAGGAGACATTTTCCTTTTGAATCATCTTGTACTTGAACATTTAAGTGGGGTAAAAGGAGGTTTCCCCCTCGAAGAGGCTTATTATCTGAAATTATCTCTTTTTCAAGGCGTTGAGTACTTTTTCTGAGGTTTTTCTATGCTATATTGATATTTGGTTCTAAACAAAGTTACAACCCCGGGAAATTGATGTACCAATTTACCCCGACGGGGCCCATATTCTGGCGTTTCATCTCCTACGATTAGGGTTTTGGATGTTTAGGTTTTCTATTGTTTCTCAATAATATATAGGTCTTTGAGCCTCATTGTAACACAGAGTTCAGAGGCCTGTAGCTTCCACATCTCTTCTCATAGATAAGCTACCAGCACCCTAGCTAGTTTATTTCCATTATGTCTGTAAACAAATTTCAGTTCTTTGATATTAATGAAATGAAGTGTTATTTCCACTGCATCTTTGTATTCATGGTTATTTTTGTATTCTGTTGCATTCCTGCATAAATTCGGATCAATGGTATTAGAGCGTTCTACTCTTTCTCAATCCTTGTTTGTATGTCCCCAACGAGGTCGGGGTATAAGGAGTTAGGGCTCGATCTGGTTGAACCTTTGCAAGATCAGCCTCACAAACCCGGATGGTCGCCCATGGAGGATGAAAAGAAAGATGAGGGAGAAGGAGACCCTATCAAAATATTTCTCAAGGAGGCCCTTGAATAACAAAGGAACCTGATGATGGATAACTTCACCCAGATCCTTCAATGATTGCCCATTGGCGATGCATCTGCATCCAGCAACCACTATGGAGTAGCAACCCCTTTTAAGGTACAAGTAAACTTTGGCATTCCCATATTTGATGGCCAAATAGATGTAGACACCGTAGATAGATGGTTCAATCTATTAGAAGGATATTTCTCGATTCATGACTTTTCCGACCGGGAGAAGATTATTTTTTCACTGCTCAAAGCCACCCCCCATGTCAAGCACTGGTGGGAAACCTATTGTGAGAAAAAGGATGAGGAGGAACCCTCTCTATTCTCGATTGTACCCACTTGGAATTATTTCTAAGACACCATCAAGGAACAATATTATCACGTGGGGAGCTATGAGGACAAGTACATACAATGGACTATCTTGCGGTAGCAAAGGGATCAAGATGTGCATGAGCTGACGAATCTGTTCCATACCCTACGCACAAAGTTGGGTATCAAAGATTCGGAGAAACATTTGGTGCTGAAGTACAACATTTTTCTGCACATATACATTCAAGAGGAAATGGATTTCCTCGACATCTCCTCGCTTGGTATGTCATACCGGAATGCTGCCAAGATTGAGCATAAATTCAAACAGAAGAAGTGAGACACTCGGATCTATGAATCAAAAGCAAGCGAAAGGTGCCCCCAATCCGCAGAACAAAGGAAAAATCCAAGGCATTGAAGCTCAAGACAACCTGCCAAAGCCGCAAGAAAATAACAACACCGTGAAGCCGATGAGGGACATGGGAAAGTGGTGTGAGTTCCATAAGATCTCCACTCACAACACAAGTGAGTGTCGGGCCAAACAGTCACTAGTGGCCAAGATTAGGGTTTCTGAATCAGATGCGTGCTCCGACATTGAATCAGAACCCAAGAAGGAGAATGAAAGAGGGAAGCAGATTATTGATGTGGAGCCCAACACCATCGTTGCCACCACGAAGATCCAAAATGAAGAACCAGAATATCCAAAGGAGGAGGAGTGTCTCTTCCACTCCCATATGTGGGTAAAGGGTTCCCCGCTACAGTTCATTATCGACAATGGGATCCAAAAGAACCTCATTTCAGAAGAGGTCATGAAGCGGTTGGGCTTGCCAACCATAGCACACCCATAGTCATACACCATCGGGTGGCTTCACCAAGGACGGGATCTCCGCATCAGACAGCAGTGTCGCCTTCCCTACAGCATCAAGCCCTTCACCGATGAGGTATTATGTGACATTGATCCTCTTGATGTTTGTGATGTATTATTAGGCCAACCATATTTGTGGAAGCGACATGTTGTGTATGAGTCTTGGTCTCGCATTGTTATTGTTACCTTGCGAAATAAGTTGTACAGGATACCAGAGGTACCACCACCTACCGCTATCTCTTTGGTTACTTCAACACAAGGAAGTAAGCTCATTTCCAAAACCGGGAAATTTGTTTTCCTGATGATCCTCCCTCAAGGCAAGAAGAAGACTGTGGCCATGATCTCCAGACAGGGTTCCTCCGCATGACAATAACAAATGGACAAGTTCATGGAGGAGTATCGAGATATCTTCACCTCACCCACAGAGGTGCCTCTGCACTGTTAGGTCAAGCACCCCATCGATCTGACCCCAGGTGCGTCACCGCCCAATGGACCGATCTATCGGTGCTCTTTTCTGGAGAATGATGAAATCAAGAGGCAGATCCAGGAGCTGCTACAAAAAGGTCACAGCCGGCCAATTTCATCACCCTGTGAGAGCTCGATCGTGTTGGTGCAGAAGAAGGATGGCACTTGGAGACTCAGTATTGACTATCGGTCATTGAATGAAATCACTGTCCGGAATAGGTATCTGATCCCATGGATTGATGACCTTCTGGACCAACTCAAAGGGGAAAAATATTTCAGCAAGATCGACTTGAAGTCCGGGTATCACCAGGTAACAATTGAACCATTTGATGTGTGGAAGACTGCCTTCAAAGCCAAGGAGGGCCTTTTCGAATCGTTGGTCATGCCTTTCGGGTTGACGAATTCTACCGCAACCTTCATGAGGCTGATGGAAGACATCTTGCGGGCATTCACCAACTCATTTGTAGTAGTGTACTTGGATGACATCATGATATTTAGCCAGACTTGGGAAGAGCACCTCCACCATATCCGACAGGTCCTCCAAACACTGCGGAAACACAAGTTGTGTGCCAATTTGGAGAAGTGCACTTTTGGCATGACCTAGGTTCAATATCTAGGATACATTATTGATGAGCGTGGGGTGCATGTGGATCCAACTAAGATCCAAGTCATCCGGGATTGGATAGCCCCGACCACTCTAACAGAGCTTCGCATCTTTCTAGGTCTTGCTAATTTCTACTGCATGTTTGTGTTGGGATTCTCTCATATCACTTGGCCCTTGAGTCAAGTCACCAAGGGAGGATCGAAAGAAAAATTATTTTGGTCGAAATCTCAACAAAAGGCATTAGTAGAATTTAAACATCGCCTATGTTTTACCCATGTGCTCACATTACCAGACTTGCAACAACCATTTGAGATCAAGACAGATGCAACTGACTATGTTATTGGGGCAGTTCTTACTCAACAGAGGCATCCAATGGCATATCACAGTGCGACATTGTCCGACACAGTCCGAAAGTATCCCACTTATGACAAAGAAATGTATTCCATTGTGCGGGCTTGCCGACAATGGAAGCATTACAGTTTGGGGAAGGAAACGATCATCCACACAGACCATCGACCCCTGTAGTTCATATAGACACAAGGGAAGTTGCAGAACGATCACCATCATAAGTGGTCCACATATCTGCAAAAAATTCATTTGAACATCAAGTACAAGAAGGGTAGCACCAATAATGTTGCAGACTGCCTCAGTCGACCACCGATCGTGGTGATAACCACCGTGCTCAACTCTTGTCGGCATGAGACTTCTAATTGGCCACTTCTCTACAAGAGTGATCCAGAATTTGGCCACACATACAAGACGCTCTTGGAGGGTAACCGAGTTCCAAATTTTCACCTCCAGGATGCCCTACTATGTCACATAGGACACCTTTGTGTTCCTTCAAGCGAGCATGCCAAGATAATTTGGGAAGTGCACTACAGTTGGGTCGTTGGGCATTTAGGGATTAGAGAAAATAGTGGCAGTACTACAGAAGTATTTCTATTGGAAAAACCTTTGACAGGATGTCGGGAAGTACATCAGATCATGCATTGCCTGCATCATCGCCAAACCAACCATTAAGAAGCAAGGCCTCTATACTCTACTTCCTACCTCTAGTCAACCTTGGGAATCCATCTCCATGTATGCCATGCCCTTTGCAGCTACTCAGGTTGATTTGGCTCATGTCCAGTCTAAAGTTGCCAAGGAGAACAACTTCATTGAGAGAATTCAGCACATTCTCCAACAAGTTCATGACATATTGGACAGATCCAATGCTAAGTACAAGTAGCGGCATGATCAACATCGGGTGCAACACAACTTCCAGGTGGGCAACAAAGTGTGGCTACATTTGCAGAAGGAGCGCCTCGTTGGACCCCACCAAAAGCTTTGCCCACTCTGATATGGGACATACACCATCACCAAGGTTGTAGGGGACAATTCCTTCAAGCTCAATATTCCACCATTCCTTGGTCTGAACCCAGTGTTCAATGTGGACCGCCTTCGGCCCTACTTTCCACCTCTATTGGACACATTCGGCATGGCAGAACAAATCACACCAACAAAGTTAAATCCAGACTGCATGGAACAAGCCACAACTGATCAGATTATCGACACACATATTAAGAACACCCACCAGCAAAGGATCCTGCTATATCGAGTTGTCAAAGCAGGACAACTCCTTCACAGGGGCAAGTGGCTCACCAAGGACCAAGTTCAGCAGAAGTTTCCTCATCTCATGGAGGAACTCAACACAATGGGGACCATTACTTCCTAAGAGGGGAGGAATGATTCAGGTGGATATTGGTGGTTACCCGCCTATTCCACTTGGACCCCCACCATTGTTTCTTTCAGTTTTTCATTTTCCTTAATTGTAGCACAATTTACTCTTTTTGGCAGTTTTTCAGGTCCTAAACTTCCGGAGCCGTTTTGAGGCCCTAAACAACGTTTTTTGGGCGAATATGAGTTTGTTCTGAACTTGATATTCATTGTCAATAGTTGTATTCCTCGGATATATCTTTCTAACGGTCTATCATGTGCGTCAAACGAAGATATTATGCCAAAGTTACGACTCCGGGAAATTGATGTACCAATTTACCCTAGCGGGGCCCATATTTTGGTGTTTCATCTCCTAGGGTTAGGTCTTTGGATGTTTAGGGTTTCCATTGTTTCTCAATAATATATAGTCCTTCGAGCCTCATTGTAACACAGATTTCAAAGGCCTGTAGCCGCCACATCTCTTCTTAGAGATAAGCTACCAGCACCCTAGCTAGTTTATTTCCATTTTGTCTGTAAACAAATTTCAGTTCTTTGATATTAATGAAATGAAGTGTTATTTTCGTTGCATCTTTGGATTCATGGTTATTTGTGTATTTTGTTGTGTTCCTGCATAAATTTGGATCATCGTGTTATTGTTGCAACTTTTTGCCTCCCTTTCCTTTTTCTGAACCACTTTGGTCTCTTCTTGGAATGCAATTGCCAGCAATGGTCCTCATCATGCCCCTCTTTCTTGCAATGCTTGCAAGAGGGATTCTCTTCCTTTCTTGCCACTGATTTTTCCTTCTTGCCATTCCACCTCTTTTTGTCCTCTTTCCTCGAAGACGATTCCCCTAATACACAAACTCTTGTTTTCCCTGCTTCAATGTACAGAGCTTGAACAAAAACCTCATCAAGATTAGTAGGTCCAAACATAAATACAGTGTTACAAATATGTGCAAGTAAACCTCCTATATACTTCATAAGAGTGTCTTGGGTATGTAAAGGAATATCTAACATCAATGCCATTTTTTGAAATCCATCTCTGTATTCTTGCACTGTTTGTCCTTTTCTTAGTTTAAGAGCTTGCCATTCAATTAAATCTTTCTCTTTATAACCCAAAGGATAGAATTGCTTTCTATGAGCATAAATAAAACTTTGTCATGATGGAAGTGCATTACCCACTTGTTGCATGCCATTTTGCAACTTGCTTTTCCACCAGATGAGTGTTGTGCCTGCAAGTCTAAGCGATGCCAACTTGATCTTAGTTGCCTCATCCTTGATTTGTTTCACACTGCAATAACCTCCATTTTTCTGACCCAATTATCAAGTCTCTTTGCATTGACTTCACCATCATACATGGGTAATTCAAATTTTACATCAAGCTTAAGTAAATGCATTTCTTGTTTATGCTTATGAACATGTTTTCTTGCAGTGGATTTAGAACTGGAACTTGAAGAAGAAGAGTTTGATGGAGAAGAAGGAGGTGAAGGGGGAATTTGAAGAGGAGCATCTCCTTCTTCACTTTTTACCTTTGAAGATTCACCTAGATTTGGTCTCTTCCATTCCAAGTAATCTTCATACAAAACCTTCATCGTCTCCGACATGGCGAAGAATTGTTTTTGAAACTCTTTCTCATCATGACAAAATTCCCTCTTCTGATGTCATATTCTCACTATGAGAAGTTCTCTTTCTCAATCCAATCTCTAAATTCTCTTCAACAATCTCGCCTTCACCACGATTCATCCTTTCCCTGGTTAACATGCAAACTCAAAAACCAACCATCAACTAGCTCTGATACCACTTGAAACTGATGAAAGAAGGAAGAATTAAAGAGGAAACATAGCAGCCATTAATAAATATATAGATCTAAACATAAGCATGAAGAAGAGCAAACCATAACATCAAGATGATAACAGAGTTAGGCAATCTCGCCTACGTCTCCGGGCCTTTGTCTCGGTGGGTGAGTCTTTCTTATTTTTGTTCAAAGCTTTAAAAGTACATCAAAACAGTTCCAAAAATATTACAAATTGATTTGGTCTTGTTCTACCAGATCTCAAGAACGCAACAAAACTGACGGCACTGAAATCGGATGAACAGAGCTCCCATAAATTGCCCGCAAAGGTGCTCTCCTCCACAGCTTCCCTGCATAAAAATGGCTTTGGCTAAACCTATTCTCAACCTCCCTTTTATGGCTCCAAGAACCTCTAGTTTTTATAGACTAGAAGTGGCTAATAACCTCCTAACTTCTGCCCAAGATATGGCCTCAAAAAGGGCCCAATATCCCCCAAAAATGACCAAAATCTCCCAAAACTGCTGAATAAATCCATGAAAATCTTATTATAATGTCAAAAACCCGCTAAATAGAAAATAATCAGGGTGCAGCCTCTTTTTCGTTGTCTCTTGGTCACTTGGGAGCCTCTATGTGGCCGAGAGCGGAGTGCTTGTGCATTGGCCCCCTGAATTCCTGCTCCTGGTCGCATGTTGGTGGCCATGTGGATGTGGGCTTAGTCTTCCACACGCCATAACCATTAGCCCCCTCATTCAAAGCTCCCATTTATGTGCCTGGTTGACGAGCTAGCCCGACCAACCAGCGTTAACCCCACATAACTCTGTGCTATATGATTTAGAGTCTGGTCATATGCCTACGGGAGCAAGAACCAGGGCTATCCCATATCCATATCCATGCCAAACGAGGGTCAATTCTCGTGGCATAGTGGCATAGTCGTATGTTAACACATATGTCCAGGCATCAGGCTAAGCTCCATAGTCTGCGCCCAAACATAATACAACGGTCATGTGTAGTGTGGTCGCATGGTATACATCGAGGCTAGGGCTAGGCCCCAGCTCTTACTCTGCCAAAATTAGCATGCATTTCACTTTAAATAATAAAATACCACTATACATAACAAGAACTAATGTGGGCAGGCTGGTCCACCTTGAACTAACTCAAAGAATTTACTACAAAGATGATGTATGGTCGAGTGTTGACCAGATACATGAGTGATCCAATCAATTAACAATAGACATTGGGGTATATTGTCTTTGAATATGACACATCTATCTTCCTCCAATTTATGACTAGAGGTGTGGGCATGGGCCTATAGTCCATCATCATGAACATGCGCAATATTTCTACAACATACTTCCCTTGTCTAAGGATGAAGTGCACATCCATTTTCCAAACCTCCAGACCAAGGAAGTAGTGTATCAACCCAAGGTATTTCATCTCAAACTCAGCTGCAAAGTTGGCCTTCCAATCTGCTATCAACTTCTCATCTCCAATGAGAAATAGGTCATCTATATATAACACTAGTGTGAGAGGTGCCTCCCCTCCAAGAAAGTACAGGTTTGGGTCTACCTCGCTCCACTGGAAACCCATCTCCCTCAAGTAGTCATCTATCCTCGAGTACCTAGCCCGAGGTGCCTACTTGAGACCATATAAGGCTCGCCTTGGTCTACAAACATGTGTCTCTCTATCATCCACCTCAAATCCCTTAGGTTGCTCAACATATACCTCTTCCTCAACAACTCTGTTAAGGAAGGCGGTCTTCACGTCCATTTGGTGAATGCTCCAACCATCTTTGTTACCAACGATATGACTACTTAGATCGAAGAAACAAATGATTATTGTGATTTGATGGCTTTTAAATTGGTTTTAAGGCTAGCTCATGTGGTTGGAATCTCACATATTCAAATATATGGGGACTCCCTTCTTGTAATTCAATGGATGTGCAAGGAAATAACACAGAGGAATTTTACATTACAACCTATAATGAATTACCGTCATTTAAATAAGTTTTCTCATTCATATCATTTTCACAAATCTACAGGGACAAGAACAAGATAGTAGCTGGTCTTTCAAAATCTAGAACAAGGATGGAACAAGGAACTTGGTGGATCACATAACATCAGGAGGGGACTACTTCTGAATGTGCTCATGAACCTTTGCTTTAAATATGTTTTTTAGTTTTCTTACATCTTCTTGGATAAATCTGGGTACATATGCTAACAGGGATAGGAAATGAAGATGTAATGTCCCCACTTTGGGACATCATCATAGGGCAGAGATTTATGATGACCAGAGTAGCCAAATGGGTGCTAGAGCGAGTACAAGGGTATTTGAGAGGCATTGTGGGGTCCATCTTGCATTGATGATCATATTCCATCATTATGAGCCATTCTGCACAGATTGGCTTTGGTTTCGTTGCATTTCGACGATTTCCATGATTTTGACTATTTTGAGCTATAAGTCAATGGAATTCACTGAAGAGGTCATTTTGGGCACAATACTTGGAGGAACCTCTCAGTGTAATAGCTCATTGGAATCGGTAGGAGCAACACTACAGGATGGAATGTCTAGAAGTGACTTTCAGTGGCCAGGGAAGCCACAAGGAGAGATAAGGAGCTTTTCAAAGGTAAAAAGGTTAATTAATTAATTAAAGTGATTTAATTAATTAATTAAATATTAATAAAATGAAAGTCACTTTGGAGGGAC
>ML781746.1:60589-83682 GCA_009831015.1 Picea engelmannii | reverse complement strand
GATGAGGATATCATCAAAGAAAACTAAGACAAAATGATGAAGAAAAGGACAGAAGACATGATTCATGAGGCTTTGGAAGGTGGAGGGGGCATTACACAAGCCAAAGGGCATGACCAAAAACTCATAGTGGCCCTCATGAGTTCGAAAGGCTGTCTTGGGAATGTCTGCCTCTTTCATACATATCTGGTGATAGCCCGAGTGAAGATCAAGTTTAGTAAAGAATTGGGCACCACTCAATTCATCCAAGAGGTCATCAATGACAGGAATGGGAAATTTGTCTTTAATGGTCAATTTGTTGAGGGCACGGAAGTCAGGACACATTATCCAAGAACCTTCTTTCTTTAGTACCATGACTACAGGAGAAGAGTAAGGGCTCGTACTAGGGTGGATAGCGCCTGCAATAAGGAGTTCCTGGACCATTTTCTCAATTTTATTTTTTTGTGTAAAGGGGTGGCGATACAGACGGATATTGGGAGGAAGGCTTCCGGGTACAAGGGGAATGGAATGATCATGAACACCACGAGAAGGAGGGAGTCCTTGGGGAGTGGAAAATACCATGTGATGTTTAGAAAGGAAGGCTTGGAGGTCTTGCGGCACCGGGGGTGTCTATGTTGCTTGTATGGCATGGAGTTGGGCAATGACACCAGAATGACCTTTCTTGAGCAGCTTTTCCATGTGATGGGAACTAATGACCTCAGGTGAACCAGCAGTGATGCCTTGGAATTTATATTGGTGGTCTTCCTGGTCGAATTGCATGGTTAATGCCTTAAAATCCATGAGAATGGGACCCAAAGTCCTTAACCAGTCTGCACCCAACACAATGTCACAACCACCCATGTCGATAGCAAACATATGGGATTTTAGGTGGTAGTCGCTGATTTGGAGACGCACATTTTCACAGTGCCCTCCACATTTCATGGAACCACCATTGGCAATCATGATTTGGAAATTGTTGATGGCATGGATGTAGTCATGAGTTTCTTGTTCAATGCGGCGATGAATAAAATTATGGATGCTTCCACTATCAACCAGAATGATGACCTTCTTATGCTTGATGTAACCGATTAACTTGAGGGTTTGGGGGGCGGAGAATCCAGTGAGAGCATTGAGGGAAATGATCGGTTCCTCTTCAGGAGGGTTTGAGGGAGGGGTTATGTCAGTGATTTCAGGTGATTCAGGCATTAGGGGAGTTTCAACATCCTCTTCCAAAATATCCTCAGAGATGGCCATAAAAATATTTTGTTCCTTACATTTGTGGCCTAGGAAATATTTGTCATCACAATTGTAACAAAGGCCTTTGAGTTGACGTTCATCCATTTCAGCCCTGGTCAATTTTTGGATCTTTAATGGGGCGGAGGGAGTAGTGGGATTTACGGGTTTAGGGCGAGGGATAAAGGAGGATTTACGGTTTTGAGAAGAGACAACCTGTTGTGCTTATTTAGCTTTTTTAGTAGCCTCCACCCAACTCGAAGGTCGAACCATGAGGACATGGGCCCAAATCTCATCCTTGAGGCCACTGATAAAACACTCTCAAAAGAAAGCATCAGTCATGCCCTCTGTTCGAAAATTCAGGCACTCAAAGGCAGCTACGAAGTCTTCTACTATTCCCGATTGTTTCAACTTTGTCAAATGGCCCAAATGGTTGGTGTTAGTGTCAAAGCATTCATAAATCTCAGTCACAAATTGGGTCCAAGCAATATACCCTGGATGGGAAGTTTTTCTCCATTGCCACCATTGCCAACATTCTTGATCTAGATGGATAACACCATACCGGAGTTTGGCCAAGTCATCTGTAATGTCATATAAAGAGAAATAATGTTCCATTTGGGTGACCCAACCAGTGGGGTCCGAGCCATCAAATTTGGTCACATCCACCTGCGGAAGGCGTAGGTCATGTTGAAAGTGATGGGGCTGAAAGGTATGGAAATGGGAGGAATGTTCACCTTTAGTCTTTGGGGGTGCGTCAAAGAAAGGGTCATCTGTAGGGATCTTCAGTTTGGTGCAGAGTGATGCAAAGATAGATTCAAGTTGGGTGGTCAGTTCTTGTTTGACTTCCTCCATTGAGGATTGCATGGATGTATTTATGGTTGCATTGATGGATGTATCAATGGAGGCAACAGTAGCACTGAGTTGTTTCACTTCTTTTTGGGTCTCGAGGAAACCAGATTGCAAGGTGTTGAAGCGAGCTTCCAGGTCTTGGCTACAGGTATGGGCCATGAGGATGGGTCAACTGAAAAGGGGCGGGCGGGGTCAAAAAGTTTGCCGAAAAATGATATGGATGAATGTGATAAGGGTGAAGAGATGAATCTAATGGAATAGGTCTCAAATAATGGTGAAAAAAATTCCAGACTTTATTTTTTTTATTTTTTTACACCTGTGGAGTTATACTCCGGTCTGAAGAATACTGCGGCGATGAAATACCCAAATGCTTAACTAGAAAGAAATGTGTATTTACTTGGCAACCCAAACACAGTTGCGCAGCAATAGATCTTGTCTGTTTTAATTTGTTTATGTTTCTGTCCCCCAAGGGTTAGGTATTCAAGGGTTCTACGGACAAGGGTTTGCTCTGTGCTATAGCTCTCTGATATACGTGCGAGGTCCAACAGTAGTACTTGGCCCAATATCTCAGGGCACTAACTAAGGAGGATAGACCATACCCTTAGTCGTACTACCCGACTACCCAGGTACTAGAGAGTATCTTCCCGAGTGTTGTTCTCGGTGGCACTATAACAGTCAGGCGGTCGATCGGTTTATCTAAAGAGCGCTTCAGGAAATCTAGGTCGATCCGTACATAGGTGTTGTCTGATGCGCTACCACACTAAGGGGTACCAACAGGGGTTACAAGGGTGGCCAACAGATGTGCTCTTAAGAACCACTTGTATTTCCTGCGTGTATGAATCCCTCAACCGCGGGTTTATGCGCGTAACGACAGATCTCTGTGGCTTAAAGATGTCGGAATACGTCTCTACCCTGAAAAAAAAATTCCCACAATTTCTGCCAAGGAAAGTGCTATGATACCACTTGTAATATACCAGATATAAAAAGTATGCAGAACAGAAACAAAATGCTAGAAATGGCAGAATAACAGTAATATAACCAACATAATCTCCACAATAACACAGAAATGATATAAGAACAACAACAGAAATAACACTTTGATTCAAAAAGCAATGTTCACGGGCCTCTTCGAGGGGGCAACCTCCAGTCGAGCAGCGCTCTGTTACAATAATATCCAAGCTAGGGTTGTCATACCCTCAACCCTTATTTATACTAAATATGTCTATCAAGAGAAGCATCTAGAGGAAGATCCTTCTAGAAGCGGAAGCTTCTATTAGGTCTTCTTACATTCGCCTTATTCTATTTTATTGAAAGGCCTTATTAATACTGACCCATTACTCTACCTATGTGCGGGTTATGACCCTAACACACCATGTGTCCTTTGTCGTGTGTAAATAACACGTATCATATTTTTGTAAGCATGAGGAAAAGTGTGTGCTTCTAATGGCATGGAAAAGGAGGAGGTGGCACAGATGTCATCAATTATTTTGATAATTTATATTTATAGGCCAGCATTTCCCTGCTTCTTCTCTAGAGGTTGGAAGGAATTGTTCATTGACTCGTCCGCCTCTTTCTTTGTTTTTTTTTAATTTATAACCAAATTAACCCATCTCCAATTGAATGTTTTTAATCTGCTACCATTCTAATATCTATACTTTCTTAATCTAGTACCGTTGGAATTAAATCAACAACCACAAATTTTGACATTTGATTCCTACATAGCGGAAGGTATATGTTGTTATGCAACCTTGTTGTATCAATGTTTACCCTAACGAGATGGAGCAATAACATTTTTAGGAGATGTAGGGGTAGGTTCTTTAATGGTTTGGTTTGGATTTTTCCAATGGTGGTCCATTTAAATGAATATTTCTATCAGGAAGACTTTGTATTTTTCCTTTGATAATTTGCAAAGAGTTTGATTTCAAACACAAGGCTCTCAAATGTCCATGATCAAATAAAAGTATATATCAAATCAAATGTCCATAATCAAAGCAAAGTATACATCAAAACTAATAACTAATGTTTCTGTAATATTGTGCACAACTTTGATATTCACTTTTCAACACAATTTGTTCAAAAAATTGTTGTATCAAATCAAATGTTCGTGATCAAAGAAAAATATACATCAAAACTAATGTTTCTGTAATATTGTACCAACTTTGATATTCACTTTTCAACACAATTTGTTTAAAAATAAATAAATTTAAATGTACCCATGACTCATAAATTCTTTAACCCTATGATCTAAAACAAAACTAAAAATTTGAATTAAAAAGACAGAGAATTACATCTTATTAGTCCATGCCGAAGGCGTAGAGGGACTATAGTGATCGATAATTAGTTGACTTTATATTAATTTTTCGTTTGACTACACTTTTTTGCATAATCTTTATTGTTTGAACTAGAGAACTAAAAACATTATTTTTTATATAATTAAAAAAAAACCTTATATGTCATTATCTCATTGGATAATAGATTTGAGGTCTTATTGCCAACTTCGATATTCCCAATGTTTTATATTTAGCCATATCCAAAGTTTTTATCATCTATGGTCTTTTTGAATTTGTACTATTCATATTGAAATGTTTAGGTATCGAAAGTTTTGAGCATAGTCAGTTTTTTATTAGTTGACTTCATATTACTTTGTCCTCTGAGTAATTTTTTTTTGCATAGTCTCCATTGTTCGAACCATTATATTATTATTATTATTTATTTTTATTTATTGGTGCGTACTTAGAGATGCATTTTCATTATTGCGTACGTAAACAGGCCTGCCACACTGCATTATTTCTTAAATGTTTGCATAGCGCAAGGTCCTTCGACGGTTCTAACAGCCTTAAGTGTTTACCTAACAAGCCTCATAGCCTTAAATGTTTACTCAACAGGTGTGTTACAATACAGTTTCCTTCGATTTTTGGATACAGTTTTGTCTGCAGTGAATTTGGGCAATATTGTTCTTCACCAGCATTACTGGTTCACTGGTCGATGCTTGCTCGTTGGTTTGTTCGATGTTTCTTATTGTTGTTTGATTCAACTTTGCAAAGTTGAGGTCTTGCGGCTGCAGCTGAAACTCTTGGTGCTTGTTCATTGGTTTGTTGCTTGTTGCTTGTTGTTGTTTGCTTCAACTTTGCAAGGCTGGGGTCCTGCATCCGTAGTTGGACCTGTTGTTGTAGTTTGTGTGGTTTGGAGTTGTGCTTCTGTCGTTCCTCGTTCATGGGTAAGTTTTGGTGCCATGGTTTTGCTGATAGTCCTTATTTTTTGTTTACTATTTGGAGCTTGCAATCAAGAATTTCCAATACTAGGAGTCCTTGGGTCAAAATCCTCTTGCAGAACATATTTCTGTGTGACTGCTACGACCAGAGAAACAATCGTCTATTTTTGCCTTGTCCTTCTTCTTGAGAACCCACCTCTTTCGCAACCATAGTGAGATATAAAAAAGAAAATCGAATTTTTATCCTCATTTTTTCTAGTCCTGAAAACCATGAGTTTGGTGCATTTTTCCCATTTTGTTCCCTTGCAAATGTTGGAAAAATAACTAAGAGGGGGGGGTGAATCAGTTATATATATATATATATATATATATATATAAGATTGAAACTTTTCAGGTTCTTTTCTAAATCTTTCTAGATTATTATTTAATGTGTTGTTGATAAATTAACATGCATAGATATACAATATTTGATCAGTCACACAGAATACACAGACACACTGATTTTCCTGAGGAAACCCATAAAGGGAGAAAACCTCTTCTTCTTAGGATGTCAATAAAGCTCCAAATTTCATGTGCATCACAGTCTTTGAGCACCAACTCAAATATGAGGCTACAACCTCTAATAGCAAGCCACAACTTGCAGAGAGCACCAACTATCATATTTCTCTAGCACCAACTAGAAGGAAGCACCAACTCCCTGAGTGTTCCATCACCAACTGGATGGAAGCACCAACTTCCAGTCACACAGGCACCAACCTGTATAATAGAGAACAATGGTTCTCCCTTTCACCACCCTACCACCCTGGTTTTTTCTGGTTGCAACCAGATGGAAGCTACAACTCCCTGTGTTCAAGCACCCACTTGAAACTCTGAGGACAATAGTCCTCCCTAGCACCTCCCTACCACCCTGAGATATAAAACTTTGTTACTGCAATTTATTATAGTGATACAGTATTTGTCAATGGATTACCAGTCTCATAATTGTTCTTCTTTACTACTCTTCTCTTCCTGCATCAATGTATTCATGCTTGCATCATCTTGCGCTTTATGTTCTTATGCTCTGTCTCTACATGCGCACCTCATCATTCCCTTCTATGCACATGAATAACAATTGAATACCACCTTCTCTTATCTATTATGCATATATTTATCATGCCAAGTCCTCTGTCATATCATGCACGCAACTCTTCGTACTCTCTGGTAATTACAATCTTCGACACTTTTCCATTTGTCAATTGTCTCTATGATGAGTCTTCATTCCACTAGCAATTATCTCGAGACTCTTCAGCTCCTCTGGCAATCACCCTGAAGCTCTTTGAATTCTTTGGAAAATACCTCAGTATGTTCATCATCAGTGATGTTATCCTAAGATTCTTTGGCTTCTCTAGCAGTGCTACCCTCCGTCTTATTTGTTACACTTGAGCTTCTCCGACAGTTATAGGAGGTCTTCTCGAAGAAGCTCCTTGTGAATTTCACCTGCACGAACTAGCATCGGGTGCAAGTTCCTCTTCATATGTCCACATGCTATGACCACATGCTAACCAAAAAGGTGCTATGCGACTTTGTGTTTCACGATCTCGCGAGTTAGGTCTCCTCCATTCTTCAAAGTCCGAGTTCCCAAACTCCGAACTTTGTCATGCCAGATCAACGGCCCATGACATTCCTCGATCGATGGTCTAGATCTCTTCTTCGCACTTCCATATTTCACGACTCGCGATGTCAGAGGTTCTGTTGTGAGTCAGCTAACTCTTCCAACTCCCAAACTCCAAGTTAAGAGTCTAGTGAGTGCTAGCTCCTTCCCCTATTCTCCATCGATGTAACCTCCAGCTAGGGCCTGGGGCCCAACTCCCGAGCGCTTCATGACTTCGTGTTTCAGGAATTTGGAAATCAACTCGTCCCTTTATTCCAAAACTTGAACCCCGACTCTATGCTTGCCAGATCAACGGTCCAGATCTATCCATGATCCAACGGCCGATATCTCCTCTTCATGTTTCGTGACTACGCATTTCATGATGTCGAAAGTTGGCTCACATCCCTTCTTTTGATTCCCAAACTTGTGCTTGCATCAGATCAATGGTCCAGATCTCTCCATGATCCAACAATCGAGATCAAATCGTGAACTCGGACTTCGCAAGTTCCTGTCTCGTGATGCTCGATGCAGTTCTTCCGATTTGTGATTCTGTGAATCTGCTTATCTATTGCCACATGTCCTTCCCAGCACCAATGGCTAGGATTTCCTCGCGATTTTGGACTTCATGAGTTTTTGCTTCTCCTGTGCACTCTAAAGGAATTAAAGCTCGTGCACTTACCTCTTGATCCAAAGACGGTTGGTCCACGCGCTCAGATCTAACGCCCGAGATCTAGTCTCCTCTTCTGCGCACTCGTTCCTCATGTATGGACTCTGATCCAACAGTCCAGATTCTTCATGGTGCTCAATCCAACAGCCACTGTCGCTCCTCCTCCCGAGCTTATGATTTCTTCTGACTTAGAAGAATTTCTAAGTATTCAAAGATTTCGGCCTCTAAGCCTTCTCTTGCGAAACTGATTGAAAGATCTCGTCTTCACTTTTCCTCCTGAGCTCTGTATTCATAGAAGAGGACTTCTTTCGGTGCTATCATCATTGATTTCATGTTTTCCATTGTTGTTTCTATTCTTTCCATCAATGGCAAGCACACTCTTCCTGTAAACATGCCAACAATCTCCCCCTTTGGCATTGATGGCAACCCTAAAAGGTTGCACTATTCTGCTTAGCCCTCCAACTGTAGCATCGAGACTACACCTTTTTCTCCCCCTTTGACATCAATGTCAAAGAAAATTGAGAGTGAAGTTGTTCTCCCCCTGAACAGATATACTATGAGCACTCTCCCCTTGATCCGATAGACTATTTTAACTTGATAACAAGGTCACACCCAACTTCTGTCGTAGATACTCAAACTGAGCTTTTGGAAGTGGTTTAGTGAAGATATCAGCAATCTGATATTTGGATGGAATATAATGCAAAGAAACAACAGTGTTGATTACTTGTTCCCTCAAGAAGTGATACTTGATGGGTATATGCTTGGTCTTGGAGTGAAATACAAGATTCTTTGACAGACTAATTGCACTAGTATTATCAGAATGAATTGGAATCAGTGCAGTATATTTGACCTCCAAGTCTGTAAGTGTCTGAATCATCCACAATACTTGGGTATAGCAAGTGGAAGTTGCAATGTATTCAGCTTCTGTAGTTGATAAGGAAATGGAACCGTGCTTCTTGCTCAACCATGCTACAAGAGAATCTCCTAAGAAGAATGCACCTCCACTCGTGCTTTTCCTTTCATCCATGTAGTTATCCCAATCATCATCTGAATAGACTGATAATTGAAAATTTGGATTCCTAGGATACCATAGGCCATAGTTCATTGTTCCTTTCAAGTATCTAAATATTCTTTTGACAACTAGAAAATGACTTTCTTTAGGTGCATACTGATACCTTCCTACCATTCCAACAGCGTGCATTATCTCTGGACAAGATGTTGTGATGTACAATAGGTTGCCTATCATAGACCTATATGAACTCTGATCAACATCAGGTGAGTCATCATCCTTGCTTAACTTGCATCTAGTGACCATAGGTGTGCTCATAGGTGTAGAATCTTCCATTTGAAACCTTGTCAACATTTCTCTTAGATATTTCTCCTGAGAAAGAAATATTCCTTCAAACCTCTAAGTAATTTGCAGACCAAGAAAAAATCACAGTTCCCCTATCATAGACATTGCAAATTCAGACTGCATGGCAGAAGCAAACCATTGTACCAATGAAGCATTATTTCTTTCGAAGATGATGTCATCTACATAGACCAACACAATGAGCAAATCATTATCCTTTGTTTTGATATATAGATTGCAATCAATTTTTCCTCTCTTGAACCCTTTGTCTTGAAGATACTTATCCAATCCGTAATATCAGGCACGAGGAGCTTGTTTCAACCCATATAAAGCTTTCTTCAGCTTGCAGACAAGGTCAGGATTATCTGACAGTTGGAAACCCTCTGGTTGTTCCATATAGACTTCTTCTTTTAGATATCCATTTAGAAAATCTGACTTGACATCCATTTGGTAGACTTTAAACTTCTTATGACAAGCATAGGAAAGAAACATTCTAATAGCTTCTAATCTTTCTACGGGCGCAAATGTTTCATCAAAATCTAGTCCTTCTATTTGAGCATACCCTTTGCAAGACAATCTAGCCTTATTTTTTATAATATTTCCTTGCTCATTCATCTTATTTTTGTAGACCCATTTGGATCCTATTACATTTGTATTTGTTGGCCTAGGAACAAGTTCCCAAGTATCATTCTTTTCAATTTCATCCAGTTCCTCATTCATTGATTTTAACCGATTTACATCCTTATTGGCTTCATTAAATTTCTTGGGTTCCTCCATGGATATGAAGGCTATATGTGATTGCTCGGTGTCTTTCATTATCCTTCTCTTGGTTTGTACACCTTTGTCTTTCTCACCAATTATCTGACTTGCAGGATGATTCTTTTGAGTAATCCTGGAGGAAGATTTTGATGTTGATTGTTGTCTTGACTCTTCTTGTCTAGTTGTCTCTTCTCCACCTGATTCATCATCCTCTTGTGACTCTAAGATTTTTTGTTCTTCATTTTCATTATTCTCATCATCTTATTCATCTGACTTGGTGCTTATTCTCTGTTGATCTTTTACAGGAGCTTCTTCATCAATTCGAACATCAATACAGTCTACTAATTTATGCATTCTTTTGTTAAAGCGTTTGTATCAAATTTTCCCAGATGATCAACATTATTTTCGATGTAGCATTTACTTCCAAATACTTTGAAGTGCTTGATTGATGCAGGTTGACCAAGCCATAGCTCATATGGAGTTTTATCACTGTTCGTCCTTAGATGCGCTTTGTTTAGAATATGAACAGTCATTTGAACAACCTCCACCCATAAGGTTTTTGAAATGTCCCTTTCACTCATCATAGCCCTTGCCATCTGTTGAACTGGTCTATTTTGGTGTTCTACAACTCCATTTTGTTGAGGAGTACCTGGAATAGTATATTCTCTTTTAATTCCATGTCTGTCACAAAATTCTTTGAAATCTCTTGACAGAAATTCTCCTCCCCTGTTTGAGCGAATTACATTTAACTTCCTTCATGTCTAGTTCTCAACTAATGCCTTAAACTTTTTGAACTTATCAAACGCATCAGATTTTTCTCTCCGAAAGGCAACCCACGTAAGTCTAGAGAAGTCATCAATGACTAGCATAAAGTAATGTTCTCCTCCAGTTCCTTCCTTTCACGATGGTCCACACAAATCCATATGAATAAGTTGAAGTGGGTTCTCTAAAGATGTGAAACTCTTCGATTTGAATTGAACATGAGCCAGCTTCCCCATTTGACAAGATTCACATACAGAGTTATGAGGCTTAGATATTCTTGAAAGATCTTTCATGACACCTTCATTATTCAACTTGACAATATGATCAAAATTCAGGTGTCCAAGCCTTCTGTGCCATAACCAACTTTCATCAAATTTTCTTAAATGGCATTCCTCCTTATCTTCCTTCAAAACATAGACATTGTTTTCAGTTCTAAGCCCTTTAGCAATCAGCTCTCCTGTGTTCATTGTTTTTATTTTACAATCTATGGTAGTGAAAGTGACTTCACATCCTTTGTCACACACTTGACTGACACTAAGAAGATTATGCTTTAATCCATCAATAATTAATACATATTGAGATTTGTCTCTTCCATTACCTAAGCTTACTAGACCTTTACCACTTATCTTTCCTAGAGCATCATTTCCAAAGGTCACATTTCCTTATTTACTTTCTTTGAGTGATAGGAACTTACTTTTGTCACTTGTCATATGACTGGAGTATCCGCTATCAATATACCAGGGGTTCTTTTGTCTTTGAGTTGCCAACATTAATCCACACTTGTTATCTTATTTCTTCTTCCAAACATTGAAGTTTTCAGCTGTGTGATTTGAAACTGACTTATAGTTCTTTAGGCGACAGTCTGCAGCTTTATGTCCATAATTATGGCAGATGTAACATTCTAGTTCATTGAATAAAGGATCATAACGATTGATATGCTTAATCTGCGTCCTTTTCCCAGCCATCACATGATTTGCAATTTGTTTTTGTTTGTTATTTGGTTGTCTCATTCTTTTTTGTGGCAGATATTTATTCCTTGGGTGTCTTGACTGCTCATGTCTAAATCTTAATGAACAATTTACATCTTTGTGGCCAAAGTTAGAACAGTAAAAACAATATCCATAGAAAAAATATGTGTACCTAGAAAATGGATGTCTTCTTTGAGCGGGTCGATTTCTTCCATGCTGATGATTTCCTTGAGTAGAAGGTGTATCATTTATTTGTTTTACAGATTCAGTTCTGGTACCTTTTTCGTCACTCATCCTTGGCGGCTCATTATCTTCCTTTGTTTTTCTAGGTTTGTTGTTGTCAATGGTTGTAGATTTGACAAACTTGATGGATTATTTGTTGCTTGGTTGACCACTACTTGATCCCTCTTCATAACCCAAACCAGTTTTCACTTTGGATTCCTTTGTTGATTCATAATGGTGGCTAATCCTTTTGAGGCTTTAATACTTGTCATATTCTCATGATAAAAGGCTTGAAATTTCTCTAGATCTTTTCTGACAGACACTACTTCAGCTTCCAATTTTTCACCTTTTGTTTTGGCTTCCTTTAATTGTTGTGTGAGGATGTCCTCAATCCTCTTAGCTTCTTCTAACTTAACTTTCAACAGAGCAATTTCTTCAGATGGTTCATTGCATGTTTTCTCATACCTGAGCAGTAATTGTTTTTGTTTTCTTTTCTTTTGTCCGAGTCTATCAATCTCTTCCATGGCACTAACAAGTTCTCCTTCAATATCTACTACTTCTTCACAATCAGCAAACTCACTTCCTGTATCTTCAATGTTTAGATATTATAAGGCTATTATCATGACATCATCTATTTTACTTTCAATAGAAGAGTCATTGTCTTCATCATCTGAAGGATCGTCATCATTGTTTACACAAAGGCTTTTCTTCTTAAAATTATTCTCTCTATAGACCTTCTTGTGTTTATGCTTTTCTTCATCGTCATATGTCTGATACTTTATTTTGTGAGGACACTTAGATTCAAAATGACCTATCCTACCACAATTGAAACATTTGAAGAGTAGTTTACCTTTGTATTTGCCTAATCCTTTCGTCAGTCTTCTCACAAAATTTGCTTCAATCTCATCTATATCAGATTTTGTGTTTTTCTCTAGTTTAAAGGATGCCCCTCTTGTAGTGGATTTACCTTTGGTGATTCTCATTTCATAAGCAGTTAGGGTTCCAAGAAGTTGATCTAGTGTCAACACTTTGAGATCAGTTATTTCCTCTATAGCAGATACCTTTGAGTTAAATCTATCAGGAAGAGATCTTAATATTTTCTGGACTAGAAAAGATTCATATTTCGTTTCACCTAGACCTTTCATAGTGTTGAAAAGTTCTTCTATACGTAAGAAGTACTTACTAATAGTTTTGTCTTCATCCATATTTAACTGCTCAAATTTCATTCTGTGAGTCTGAAGTTTTGCGTCTTTCACCTTTTCATTACCTTCATAACTACTTATTAGCTTGTCCCACATAACTTTTGTTGAATAACAATGCATGACTTTGACAAATTCGTCTTCTGCAAGTCCATTGAGGATGGCATTCATTTCTTTTGCATTAAAGCTAAACTCCAGCTTATCATCTTTTGAGGCCAAGACTACAGGCTTCACATATCCAGTTTCAACTCCCTGAGTGTTCCAGCACCAACTCCCTGAGTGTTCCAGCACCAACTCCCTGAGTGTTCCAGCACCAACTGGATGGATGCACCAACTTTCAGTCACACAGGCACCAACCTGTATAACAGAGAACAATGGTTCTCCCTTGCACCACCCTACCACCTTGGTTTTTTCTGGCTACAACTCCATGTGTTCTAGCACCCACTTGAAACTCTGAGGACAACAGTCCTCCCTGGCACCCCCCTACCACCCTGAGATATAAAACTTTGTTACTGAAATTTATTATAGTGATACAGTATTTGTCAATGGCTTACCAGTCTCATCATTGTTCTACTATACTGCTCTCCTCTGCATGCATCAGTGTATTCATCCTTGCATCATCTTGCACTTTTTGTTCTTTTTCTCTATCTCTGCATCCGTACCTCAGCATTCTCTTCTACACACATGAATCACAATTGAATACCACCTTCTCTTCTCTGTTCTGTGTATATTTATCATGCCAAGTCCTCTGCCAGATCATGCATACAACTCTTCGTCCTCTCTGGCAGTTACAGTCTTCGACACTTTTCCATTTGTCAATTGTCTCTATGATGATTCTTCATTTCACTGGAAGTTATCTCGAGACTCTTCATCTCCTCTGGAGATCACCCTGAAGCTCTTCAAATTCTCTGGTAGATACATTAGTCTGTTTGTCATCAGTGGCGTTATCATGAGATTCTTTGGCTTCTCTGGTAGTGCGACCCTTCATCTTCTCTGTTACACTTGAGCTTCTCTGACAGTTACAGGACGTCTTCTCAAACAAGCTCCTTGTGAATTTCACCTGCACGAACTAGCACCAGGTGCAATTTCCTCTTCATGTGTCCACAGGTTATGACCACATGTTAACCAAGAAGGTGCTACGCAACTTCGCGTTTCATGATCTCGCGAGTTAGCTCTCCTCCATTCTTCGAAGTCCAAGCTTCCGAACTCTAAACTTTGTCATGCCATATTAACAGCCCATGACATTCCTCGATCGATGGTCCATGTCTCTTCTTCGCACTTCAAGATTTCGCAACTCGCGTTGTCAGAGGTTTTTCTATGAGTCACCCAACTCTTCCAACTTCCAAAGTCCGAGTTAGGAGTCTAGCGAGTGCTAGATCCTTCCCTTATTCTCCATCGATGTGACCTCCAACTAGGTCTTGGGGACCAACTCCCAAGCACTTCGTGTTTCAAGACTTTGGAAATCAACTCATCCTTTTCTTCCAAAACCCAAACCCCGACTCTACGTTTACCAGATCAATGGTCTAGATCTCTCTGTGATCCAACGGTCGAGATATCTTCTTTTCATTTCACGATGTCGAAAGTTGGCTCACCTCGCTTCTTCTGATTCCCAAACTTGCGCTTGTGTCAGATCAACAGTCCAGATCTCTTCGTGATCCAATAGTCGAGATAAAATCCCGAACTCAGACTTCACAAGTTCCTATCTCAGGCTACTCAATGCAGTTCTTTTGATTTATAATTCTGTGAATCTGCTCATCTACTGCCACATGTCCTTCCCAGCACCAACGGCTAGGATTGCCTCGCGATTTCGAACTTCGCGAGTTTTTGCTTCTCCTATGCACTCTAAAAGAATTAAAGCTTGTGCACTTACCTCTAGATCCAATGGTTGGTCCACGCACTCACATCTAATGCCTGATATCTGGTCTCCTCCTCTGCGTACTCGTTCCTCCTGTTTGGAATCTGATCCAACGGTCCAGATTCTTCATGGTGCTTGATCCGACGGCCACTATCACTCCTCCTCCTAATCTTACAATTTATTCTGAATTAGAATAATTTCTAAGTATTCAAAGGTTTCAGCCTCTGAGCCTTCTCCTGCAAAATCGATTGAAAGGGCATTTCTTCGCTTTTCCTCTTGAGCTCTGTCTTCATAGAAGAAGACTTCTTCCGGTGCTATCATCGATGCTTTCCTATTTTCCATCATCGTTGTTGTTCTTGCCATCAATGACAAGCACACTCTTCCTATAAGCATGCCAACAACAAAATGTCTTGTTCCCCTTTGAATGTCAATGTTGGACACAGAACCCACATCTGTTGCAGCCACAGTGAAATATAAAAAAGGAAATTGAATGTTCTCCTCATATTTTTTGTTCCTGGAAACCATACATTTGGTGCATTTTTTCCAGGTTGTTCCCTTCCAATTACATATGCCAACTTCCACATCCTAGATATCATGCCATAGCTCTTTCGAAAATAGCAATGCAAAGGGGTTTAGAAAACGAATTCAGAGTTGTCATTGTGGAGCAAGCATCTACCAGGACCTTGTGACAGGGCATGCTCTTATTCTCTGAATCAAAAACCTCGTCCAGCTATTAGTTTTATGCTGTCCTTTATGTCTTTCAAGGCATCTTTTTCCATCGAAATGTTTATAGGATGGACGCGTGGAATAGGTTCAAAAATGATATGGCTTGAATACTCGGTCTTTATGCTGACCAAATTTATAGTGTTATTTCATTTGCATTTTCTCTTCTGTTTGCTTCATTGTTCATTGTATGTTTGTTTGTTTTTCATATGTTGTAGCGACTAGGGGGATTGAATTTGACATGAAGAAGGTTGAAGGATGCATAACGGAATTGGTATGTAGTTCTGTAGTTGTATTTTTCTTTTTGGTTTTTTTCTCTATTTGCATATTATCTTAATATAGCTAAGAAACATCTTGGAAATCACAACTTAAGAGATGAAGCAAGTAATAGATGTTGAGTCTTATGAAATAGATACAGACTCCATTGTACATGATAACATTGACCGGGTATTACATAGCAATGGCCTTTTTAGATTGGATGAATTCTCGTATACTGTAGGAGAATGCCTCTTCGATGCATTTCAAGTTCTATTGCATTTCCATTATTCCTTGACTGACTTGCGCAATGGATTGATAAATTATTTCTTGGGCTGTTTAGAAAATGGCGACGTTGAGGCATTGGATTCGTATCAATATGAATTGGCATCTGATTTTCTTTGCCAGTTGCATGGAATACATGATGTCACTACGTATTTTTCAAAGATGCGGTTTTCTGCATCTACAATTCTGCCTGCACGTGAGAGGGGACTTTGGGGAGATACATTTTGTATATGTTGGTTGTCCTAGTGGCTGAATATATCAATTGGAATATGGTCATTGACAATAAAAACAAGATATCTACTATTCAACAAAATTGCATCTAGTGATCCATATTGCATCGTGTTTCATGATGTCAATCTTGTCAGTGTTCATTATGAACCATTGTTGTATAGAAAATTAACCATATGCAATCTTGGAGGACCTCATATTTACTTGTCCCTCATTTGCAAAGACCTTGAATCGCATTGGAAACGAATTATGCATCATATACACTCCCATGGCTTGCACATAGCAACAACTATTACATCTAGTTGTGGAGATAGTCTATTCAATGCAATTTTCTATTTGGTAGCAACATAGTTCTATGTGCATTCATTTCATCTTTACATTGTACAATCCTTTTGCAATGCAATTATAGGTGGCATCCAATAGGATTTTACCTACTTGCATCAACACCTTTTACCATATCTCCTAGAAAGTATGTCGACAATTGGAAGTTGGCAACAATACCTTGTGAACATGGCACTTCCATATGAGAAAGGAAATGTAGAGGGTGGCAGATTCTATTTGCAATGGCTATCTATCATATTCGGAGTAAATATCCAGGTTTGGGCGGCCATGTCGAATGGTACTATCCATTCCTATTGTATTGATTCAAACTACTATCAAACAATTGACATCATCTCATTGAAAACAGATACGCCACATATCCATTATCAACCTTCGATGAGAAATACTACTAGTTTAGGGTCCACTGTCCATGCCACCCAAACCGCATTGAATCTACATAAGCGTCGCATCCAATTTAATGAGAATGAAACTCATCCCAGTTGTGATGAGGCCATACAGAGCTTAAACAAAAAACATAGACTAACTTATCACAACTTGAAAAAGGTCATACGTGAGAGAAAAAAATACATTGGTAGTATAAGAAATACTACCAGTTCAAGATCTAGTGTCCATGCCACCCAAACCACATCGAATCTACATAAGCATTGAATGTTATTTAATCAGAATGAAACTCATCCTAGTTGTCATGAGGTCATCCAGACCTTGAACAAAAAACGTAGACTAAATTATCACAACTTGAAAAAGGTCATACGTGAGAGAAAAAAATACATTGGTAGGCTTCCTTCTAGACAGAAACTCACAGATCACAACCTAAAAAAAATTGTTTGTTCACAACACAATCACATTTTCTCATTTTTTTTTGAACACAAACATCACATGTCCAAAGACAAAGAACATCACAGTTTTCATCATCAATATGGTGAGGATGCAATGCCCATAAGAAATGTCGATTCCACCTCCAACATGGCTTGTCAACAAGTGAAACTAGTTTCCAGTGGAAAGCATAAGTTAACCTACCACATCTTGAAAAAACAGATACATGAGAGAAATGGGTACGGCCACATATCCCACAATGGTCATGGTATTGAACGAGAGGGAAAAAATCATATTTCGTGGGCTAGATCCAACACCATGCACTGCTAGCAATGAAAACCAGTAAACACTTTCTATGCATACTTGTCTAGGGAAGAAAGTTGCAAAACAGATCTATATGAAACAAATTAAAGACAGTCCTTCCATTGCATGTGCAATTTGCGATCAATTGAATTTCGCAAAAAACACTAAGTCTTTCACGGCTGATTTGGAAGCAGAATACTTCAGCTTGACACTAAATGATAAAACATTTTCTAGTGGCAATATTTGTCTTCCATGCAAACAATCACTTGAAAATGGAAAACGACCACACTTTGCAATGCCTAACCAAATAAGATGTAATACACCACTACCAAATGCAAGTACACTTACAGAACTTGAAGAGAGACTTTTGTCTCTGCGAATTGCATTTGCACAAATCATAACTTGGGGCTATAAACGACCCCAAATGGGATTAACAGGATCAATTATTAATGTGCCTGTCCAACTAGATGTTGCGCAAAAATCCTTGTCACAATTCATTAGCGATACAATGACAATTGATGTAGCTCTCAAAAGATGCTTGCAATACAAAAATGCATACAGGACAGGTAAAGTGTGTGTGCATGTTGTCATGAAAGCATTGAAAGAATTATGTTCCAGGTCCTTGTACAAAGCACTGGACATTTGTATAAATGAGAACTGGAATAGTGTTCTTGGAGAAGGGGATGACAGCTCTACATAGACTCTCCAAACTGCTAGTGAATTTGATACAAGTGATGAATCAAAGAATGAAATACCTATTGAAACATTGATACATGGATTCACTGACTCACAACACATTCATGACTTGCAAGACAAGCTTGTCAAAATTGCACCTGTTGAGGGCCAACGTCCACTTGGAATATTCAAGGACAAATTGTTGAGTAAATGAACTTCCCAACATTTTTCTATGGATATCCACGTCCCAGTGACATTACGGAATGATTCAGCTACCATAAAATAGTTCAATGGGAACTGCTACATTCAAGCGGTGACTTCTCTTGTCACATAAAAAAATTGCTTTTCAAAACAATGAGCATAATAATTGAGCAAGAGTTGTCTTGCATGTGGGTGTGAATAAGAAAAGGCTAGCTACAAGGAAGAAAGTTATTGTCCAAAGATGTCAATTACAAAGCAAACCTAGAAAAAATCCTGAAATCTGATCTCGGATACATAGATTGCAAAAACATTCACATCTCTCCTGACTATTTGCAACAAAACAAAAAAACTATTTTTGCAATGATCAGACAATTGCGACCGCCAACATTTTTCATCACATTTACAAGTGCATGGCATCATTGGGATCTATTGGTGGTTACAGTTTCTGCATTGTATAGGAACGGGAAAAGGAAAAAACAAACTGATACATTAGAAAATGATGGCATTGACTACCTCATAAGAAAAGACTCAGTGACATGTACTTGCTACTATATACATAGAATAAATGCTTTGAGGCAATTTATATGCCATGATGAAGTGTTTTTCAGGAAAATATCAGACTACTTTTTTGTGACTGAGTTCCATAATAAGGGGAGTGAGCATGACCACGCATTGTTGTGGATAGAGGGTGCATCGGTCTATGGAAATGACAACAACTCACAGATTGAGTGATTTGTGGACAAATACATAACATGCAACACAGATCATTTGGATCTAAGCCTTGCCAAAGTTCATAGACATTATCATACAAGAAGCTGTAAAAAACGAAAAAAAATCACATTGCAGATACAACTTCCCTGTGCCGCCAATGAGAACAACAAAAATCATAGAGCCACTTAGTTTAGAGGAAAATGTTGTCATTGAGAAATCTAAATCATTGTTCGCATTTCTAGAACAACGAGACTTTGATGAGTTAATGAGCTTCGATGACTTCTTGACAGAGTTAAATCTAACAAAAGATGAGTACATCCAAGCCATACAATGTAGACTTAAACAACCAACAGTTTTCCTTGAATGAAAACTTTCCCATATTTGGAACAATAGTTTCTCCAAGGACATGCTAGTTATGTGGAATGAAAATACAGATGCATGGTATGTCCTCAATGCTTATGTTGCAGCATCATATTGTACCTTGTATATGACAAAGGTTGACAAATCTATGACAAGTGCATTCAAAAGAATACGCAAAGAACATGAAAGAAGTCATATTGATGCTATGAAAATGATACGTACACTTGGAAATACATTACTTAATCTTCAACAAATGTTTTCTCAACAAGAAATCCACATTGCACTTTCCCTGCCCCTCAACTCTAGTTCAAGGAAATGTGTCTTCATAAACACATCTCCACTTGAGAAAAGCACATTTGTGCATAAACCACCATCTTTGCTAGAACAAGAGCTTGACAATTCAGAGGACGTGCTATGTCTCTCTATTATTGATTATTACCTCCAGCGTCCATTTCCTATTAATCATATATGCTTAGCAAAGTTTGTATCGCATTACAAAAAAAATGGTGCACCCATATCAAAAAGAAAAAAACCCTCTCTAATACGCTTTGTCAAATACAACAAACATATTGACTATGAAAACTATTGTAGAGAAAAACTATTGTTATACGTTCTGTTTGATCAAAATGAAAACACATTAAAACATAACTTCCCTACATGGGAAGTTGCGTATATTGCCTATGAGACTACAATACAAACCAATGAATCTATATTTACATACAATGTTAATCCAACATGGGGTGATATAGAAAGTGCAATTTGTGAACTAGAGAACCCTGAAAATGTTGATGAGACATTCACAAACCGTAAAACAACTAGAATTCTCTGCGAGTCCTATGACTTGCAAGCAGATTTTCCTCGTCCCCGAGCACCCGACATTGAAAAATATATCAATCTTGGATTTCAAGTCACAAAACATCCTTTCCTCATTGAAAAAAATGAATACCACAGAGTCAGATGTTTGTTGAATCGAGAGAAGCAAACAATTCTAAAGGACATTGCAATTAAAAAAACACTTCAACATGCACACTCTTGTGCACTTCTTCCTTACAGGTGGGGCGGGAACAGGAAAGACATTCACATCGAAAGAACTATTCCAAATGCTTATATGAATCTATGATTCAAACAATTCCTCTAATCCTATGAAACCAAAGGGGCTAATAGTTGCATACACAAAAAAAGCTACATATAATGCAGGTGGAACAATAGTCCACTCTACATTTTTTATGCCTTTTAACAAGTCACAGTTTCTTCCACTCAGTAAGGAAATGTTAGATACCTTGTCTAATATTTATGACGAACTGCACCTTGTCTTCATAGATGAGGCATCTTTGATTGGAAGTCACTTCTTGTATTCCATTAATAGCCGACTAAGAAACATAAAACATGTGCACGCCAAATACTTTGGAAACATTGACCTGATATTATGTGGGGATCTTTACCAGGCACAACCCATCCAAGATTCTTTGATATTTGAACAACCTATGGTCAATATGCAAACAGTGACGCATGACTGCTGGAAATACAATATAAAATGATTTGAATTACATACTACAATGCGCCAGGCAGATGAAACATTTATTGCAATTCTAAATAGAATGCGGACAAACAGCCAAACACATGATGACTTAACATATATCAATTCAATGTGCATGCAACCTGAACCAACAGACCCAACGTTCCCTTACATGTTCTACACGAATAAGGATGTTGCAATGCATAACAGGTACATGATATCGCTCATGCCTAGTGATGATATCATCATCAATTCAATTGATCTTGAAGAAGACAACCATGGAAATGTACCACGTCATGAACATACAGCGACTTTGCCTGTCAAGCAACTTGTCATGAAATTAGACATGTTGGTTGAAATATATGCTTGCAACTACGATTCACAGGATGGCTTGGTAAATGGTGCAGATCGAATACTCAAAGGCTATACCAAAACAGAAAAACTTGATGTCCTCTGGATTAAGTTCCATGAACCGCATATAGGCCACTGACAAGAAAACAAGTTGGATTATCTATATAAATCAACCATTGCACGCGATTGGACACCTATCTTACAAATATCAAAATCAGTATCGACATCGGCAAAGACAGGTCGACTAAAGATTCAAAAATAGTTTCCAATTAAACTTGCATGTGCACGTACAGTCCACAGATCGCAAGGACTAACACTTGATAGTGTTGCGTTTGACCCTAGTGGAATTCGAATACATAGACTTGTATACACAACATTTTCACATGTCAGAAGTATAGACTCCTTGTATTTACTAAGTGCTCTTGCAAAAGATAACTTCAAATTCAAACACAAAGTTGATATTGAGATGCAACACCTTAGGACTACCACAAAGTGGCATCTATAGTATGATTACCAATCTATACAAACAAACTCATATGTATCAATTCTCTCACTTAACACGCGCAGCCTACATGCACATGTGGATGATATACTCAATGACTATGACACAATGCAATCTGATATTTCGTGCTTGCAGGAAACATACATGATATTATGCATGCAAAACAAGCAATTTCCAAATCACAATTGAATATTGAGTTACATTACACATGGGGTGATGATATTAGTGAAAAAACATGTAACAATTTTGGAGCACATGCATTTTGAAGAAAACAATGTTGAAATGGTGCTCGCAAAAGTAATTTTCGATGGATCAAAAATGGCAATACTAAATCTCTATGTTGCTCTGCATGCAACATTCTCCAACATACTAAATGTTTTTTCCAATGCATTAGAGCATTTGCATCTGAACGAAACCATTGTCATTGTAGGAGACTTCAATATTGACATGCTACAAAATAATGCTAGAAGAAATGAATTGGAAAACTACATGTGCAAATACACTTTCTGCTTTCTTTTGGATAAGATAAACCATGTACAAAACGCACTTATTGACCATGTATGGTCGAATGTGCCCATTTCTCAATACAACGTCTTTATCTTAGACACATACTGGTCTGATCACAATACAATTGGTATTGCACTTGAATTATGAAATATACATCAAACATATTGCAAAATCATATTTCTATGTCTCAAAGCATATATGTCTAGCTTCTTGCACAAAAACAAGTTATCCAACTTCTTGGTTTTTCCTGGTTTGTAATTGATTTTGGACATAAATTTTTTTTACACAATTTTTTATATATACACATACATGGATGAAGAAAAAAAAATGGTACATTCTTCTAACACTATCTGTTACTCTATTCCTTTTATTCTAGCTTATTTGTTGTATCTACATATTCCTTGTTTTTTCCTTACATATCAACATACGTTCATGTTCATTTTGTTTTGTACTTTCTTTCATTGAAACAAACAGGAAAACTAGACAAGGCAAAGAACTCTTAACCAGAAATGTAGAAGAATACATACAAAGGTGCATACTTCTACCCGTATTCCGTATCTAATTGTTTTTCATTTACTATGTCTATACTCATTCCACTGGTTTGCAGCTCTTCTGTTTTTTTTCCCTTAGACACTGCAT
>ML781746.1:31184-60489 GCA_009831015.1 Picea engelmannii | reverse complement strand
CTCTTAACCAGAAATGTAGAAGAATACATACAAAGGTGCATACTTCTACCCGTATTCCGTATCTAATTGTTTTTCATTTACTATGTCTATACTCATTCCACTGGTTTGCAGCTCTTCTGTTTTTTTTCCCTTAGACACTGCATATCTTCCTGTATATTGACTTATCTTCATGTCAATTGTATTTTCTGTGCCGCTACCTTGAAATAAATAAATAAATTTATACTCCATCTTTTTTTCATGTGTTCCTACGTAGCAACTTGCCTTCATGTCCATTGTATTCTCTATATTGCTACATTGAAAAAAGAACGGACTAATTGAACATGAAGATGGATCCTTATGTGCCACAACTGAGAAAGTTGGAGTACAATCTTCCAAAAGGTATTGCTACAGTGGTGCGACAACAAATACAATGTGTGTGCCTACTACACATCCATATCGATTATGAACAATATACACATGTTCATAGCAATTGTTTCAGAAGTGACATGGGCATGGGCAGTGAATCATCACAAACATCAGCACAACAATAATGTTGAAGGTAAGGATTGATAGATTACGCTCTTGCTATGTTTACGAAACAAATATCCGCAGTTATTTATTCGGCTATGCCATAGTAAATATGTTTATGTCATTTACACCACATGTTTTTTAGTTCACAAGAACTATCGACAAGTAGAAGTGAAACCTCCATCATAGTCCAAGGTCCAAAGAGTAAGAGGTATGGTTACAAAAGTTTGATCTACATACGTTGTCCAATTTGTGCATATATTGAAGCTTGTCATATTTTAGAATATGCTTGCATGTAAGAATGCCAAGTCATATATTTTCCTTATTTGCTTTTTGAAATAGATGTAAACAACATCTCTTTTAACTTGAACCAAGGTTTGTTGAGCTCCAGCTATATTTCACGGCTGAGAATGTTTTTCCCATAGTTGATGTGTTTATATCACTTGATAATTATCAGACTAAATGTTCTTGTGTGAGGCATACAGTTCTTTGCTCCCTTTCTTTTTCCTCTTCTATACTTACCCGTTTTTCCCATTTCTTCTTCCCCTCTATTACCCTTTTTCCCTTTTCTTCTTCCCCTTTAGTACCCGTTTTCCCTTTTCTTCTTACCCTCTATTACCCATTTTTCCCTTTTCTTCTTCCCCTCTATTATCTGTTGTTGGTTCTATACTTAGTCGCATATCTATGCTCGCGGGTTCCCGGGGTGGCAGAGTGAGAAATTCTATATCCATCTATATCTTCACATCACGAGTCCGACCGACCATCGTTCATTTTCATACTTAGCCAATTTTATGGGCGCGGGTTCCCACGTAGGCGCCATCGAACTCTCATGCCCTGTGTTCAGGGCATACATCTTGCACCCAAAACTTCAATCATCTACAATTTGACCCCGGACTCCTCGAACTCCCAAGCCTCACTCTACCTACGATGACTCCATCTAAATGCTTGCATATAAGTATGCCAAGTCATATATTTTGTCTGTTGCTTGTTGAGATAGATATAAACAACATCTCTTTTATCTTGAACCAAGGTCTATTAAGCTCTAGCTATATTCCATGGCTGAGAATGTTTTTCCCATATTTGATGTGTTTCTATCACTTGATAGTTATCAGACTAAGTGTTGTTGTGTGAGGCATATAGTTCTTTGTTCCCTTTCTTTTTTCTCTTCTATACTTACACGTTCTTCCTTTTTCTTCTTTCCCTCTATTATCTGTTTATGGTTCTATACTTAGTCACATATCTATGCTCACAGGTTCCCAAGGTGGCGGAGTGAGAAATTCTATATCCATCTGTATCTTCACATTATGAGTTCGACCGACCGTCGTTCGTTTCCATACTTAGCCAATTTTATGACCGTGGGTTCCTGCATAGGCGCTATCGAACTCTCATGCCCACATCTTGCACCCAAAACTTTCATGATATACAATTCAACCCTAGACTCCTCAAACTCGCCAGCCTCACTCTATCTACGATAACTTCGTCTAACCACCCCTCCTTTCCATACTTAAGACCAAGTGTTTTTGTGTGACACATGAAGTTCTTTGCTTTGTTTATTTTTCTTCTTCTATACCTGCTCATTTTCCCTTTTCTTCTTCCCCTCTATTATTCGTTTACGGTTCTATACCTAGTCGCATATCTATGCTCTTGAGTTCCCGGGGTTCCAAAATCAAAAATTCTATATCCATCTATATCTTCACATCAAGAGTTCGACTGAACGTTATTTGTTTCCATACTTATCCAATTTTATGCCCGCCCTATCGAACTCTCATGCCCAGTGTTCGGGGTATACATCTTGCAGCCAAAACTTTGGTGATCTACAATTCGACCCCGGGCTCCTCGAATTTGCAAGCCTCACTCTACCTATGAACTTGTTGAAATAGATATAAACAACATCTCTTTGGACTTCAACCAGAGTCTGTTGACCTCCAGCTATATTTCATGGCTGAGAATGTTTTCCCATAGTTGATGTGTTTCTATCACTTGATAATTATCAGACTAAGTGTTGTTGTGTGAGGCATAAAGTTCTTTTCATTCTTTCTTTTTCCTCTTCTAAACTTAGTCGAATTTCTATTCTCTCGGGTTCTTGGGTGGTGGACTGAGAAATTCTATATCCATCTATATCTTGACATCACGAGTCCGATCGACCGTCGTTCATTTCCTTACTTGGCCAATTTTATGGTTGTGGGTTCATGGGTAGGCGTTATCGAACTCTCATGCCCCGTGTTCGGAGTATACACCTTGCACCCAAAACTTGGGTGATCTACAATTCGACCATAGACTACTCAAATTCACAAGCCTCACTCTACCTACAATGACTCTATCTGATCGCCCCACCTTTCCATACTTAGTCGATTCTTCAAAGTTTCACGGGTTCACGAACTCCCAGGTTCACAAAAGTATCAAATCATTTTTCGCTCCCCTCCATCCACGCCACCTTCGCCCCTTCCCAATGCACATTAATTATGCTTTTACTGGTGATAACTCACCATAGATTTTCGAAAAGATTGGCATTAATAAGAGGAAAGGTCGAGGACATCTCCCATTAAAATGCATTAATGGGAGAATATTATGGAATCTGATGACTTTTTTTTGTCAATCTTGAATTGGAAAAAAATTGTTGGTTATTTTAGTTTTTTTAAGGCATCATTGTAGCAAGAATGCAATATTGTGCTAGCCCATTGTCATCTATAAAGGTGTTGATATGATGCCCCTCTTTAGTATTGTGCATATATTACAACTTGGCATATTTGAGAGTATGCTTGCATATGAAAATGTTAATCCACCCTTCAAATTTGAACATGGTTTTCATTTGGGCCACAAAAAATACTAATAAAATAAAATAATATGAACAGTGTTTAAGTAAATATAAACAAATTATATTTTAACTTGAACCTGATTTTGTCAAGCTCTAGGTATATTACATAGCTGACAATGTTTTTCCCATAGTTAATGTTTATGGCCGCCAGTTCCCGGATTGGCATTATCGAACTCTCATGCCCCATGTTCCGTGATATACATCTTGCACCCAAAATTTCAGTTATCTGCAAGCTTCACTCTACCTATGATGAGTTTGTTTGGGTCCGCCTGGTTGCCCCGCCTTTTCATACTAAAGTCGATTTCTCTGCCACCTTCGCACACTTTCCCAATAAAAATTGATTACACTTTTATTAGTGACAATTCACCACACATGTTCGAATTGATTGGCATTAATGAGTGAAAAGCTCGAGGACATCTCCCATTAAAATGCATTAAACCAAGATTTACGAGAGATTATATTACCATCCTCCAGTGCTCATTCTAAATACTATCACACAATTACCGTCACATGAAGCAATATAAACAAATCTTCATCCAAACATTAGCTTTTATCACATGCACCCCGTGGGCAATATTTGGATCCATCAACTAAACCTCCCTATTATCGAATTGGCAGAGGTCATTATTATGGCATATGATTTTTTTTTTTGTGTGTGGATCTTGAGCTCGGAAAAATTGTTATTTACTTTAGTTTTTTTAAGGCATTATACCCCTCCTTTCCATACTTAGTCGATTCTTCACCTCCTATTGTCACAGATCCGCAGGTTCCTAGGCTCCTAGGTTCACAAAAGTTTCGAAGAATTTTTTGCTCCCATCCATCCCCGCCACCTTGCACGCTTCCCAATGCACATTAACTATGCCTTTATTACTAATAAATTACCACACACATCGAAAATATTAGCATTAATAGACGAAAAGGTCGAGGACATCTCTTATTAAAACACATTGAACCAAGATTTACAGGAGATTATATTATCATGCTCCAACGTTCATTTTAAATACTATCAGGAGCAAAGGAACGTTCTCATCGCCTTATGGCTGCAGCTCGACAACATTTCTGTGGAGATACCCTGAATGTTTTCGGGCACAAGGACTAGATTTTTTAGTGGTCCAGAGCTTATGACTACTACTCGTCCCCTTCTACCCAGAAGGAAGTTATCTGGACATCTAGAATTGCACAAGCAGGTTGTGTCCCTGAACTTTTTTACTGTAAGGAGTTGGTCACCTACTACACCAAAAACTATATTTCGAACCAGCGGATTATCTAGTTTCGGGACCATTCCCAAGTCTCCCTATTGCCTCAAGTATTTCGAAAGATGTTAAGACTTCCTGACCCAATGCCTACTTTCAAGGGCTAGAATTGTAGAGAGTTCCTAAAGAAGCATGATAATGAATTGGACCTCTTGTCGAAGTTCTTAGAGAATCCAGTGGTCAGGCACGTGGACATGACCAGATTACAGGTTAGTGCATTTAAGAACCCTTTCCGAGAAATTGGATGGATTTTCATGAGGATAGTGGGACAAGAAAGTATAGCCAGCATCTCTCAGATGATTCTGTATATTTTATATTTTACGGTGAAGAAACAAGCCATCTTCCATCGGGGCAAGTTGATTTCCATTGAAATCTATTCCCATTTATTGCAATACACAAGGCATAAGAAATTATTTATGTCACCTTCTTTAATTTTAGCAGTGGTGAATTGTTGTCCATTCCCTACATTATCTATGTGTACAAAGGTAAATTGTGAATTTGACCCAGTAACCTTCGGGTACCAGATATTATGGAGACACAATGCCTCCCAACATTTTTATGAAGTCTTTAATGATTTTGTTTCAGTTTTTAAAGGATTGATATTTGGAAAGTATTTTCCCCGGTTATCTGACCAGGCGACCAAGTTCCTGGATAGGAAGGGCACACTAGAAGAAATGGAGAACTATAATGTTATAAGTATTTTTGGGTCCAAACAAAATCCTTGCTTCCTTCCATGTCACATATCTGGTACATTTTTTTTTGTTGAAACAGCAAGGCAGTACACCTATTGGTTGTGCTTCTTCCATGAAAAGAGAAAAACTCAATTCATCCCTCTGCCTTGGAAAGTTGGGGATTTCATAGCCAGGAATATGAATAAGATTAACAGTTTCGCGAGCCACTTCCATAGCTTCAATTTGAAATGTGTTGAAAAAGTAAAAGGGTTCGACCCTGATGGTATTTTTGTAGAACATTGATTGGTTGTCGGTTTCAACAGTTCTTTCACTGACACTATTATGAATGAAGATGAAGATAACACCTCAGGAAGTCCTTCTCATGACACCAGCAACCTCGAGACAATACTCAGCACTAATGATTCGTACAAGCATAAACGAAAAGGCCCAGGTGAGAAAAGTTCCCAATCCCCGACTGCCACACCCAAGAGTATAGCATCTCGGAGAAGTACTCCAATGGCCTACCCAAGCAAGAAAGTCACACAGTTCTTGAAGCAAAGGAGGAGATAAGAACACTCCCTCCGGCAAAATTGAAAGTTCTCCCAAAATTTCCGCGAGCAAAAAACGGAAAAAAATACTGCAAGAACATGAGGGACCGAGGGGAGAAATTGATATCCATGATCTCTCCCTCGAAGATATGGAACTAGAAATTGACATTGACAAAATGTTCCTTGGCGACAACCAACTAGAGAGCACTTCTCTGCATACTCATGAGATGGAAATAATTGGGACCAATACCTTGGACGAAGAAGAGTCTTTTGCATTTCAGAGCGATGTTTTTTACAGTGAATCCAAAAAATTGGTTATTGAAAAGAGAGATGCAAAGAATAAGAAAGGGAAATCTCATTCAGAGATGAACCTACGGAACATGCGTCCTTCCCAGATCTCCTAGATACACCAAGCAACTGGAGATTCTCTATACAACTCTATTAGTGGCCTTGAAGCAGAGAACATCATGTTAAAGGAGTGAATCAAAGAATTGGAGGGAGATCTGATGCCTCTTCCACCGTTTGCTACTCCCTTGGAAACGATCGATCCAACCGCACTTGCAGCAAACTTAAAAGGATCAGCAAGCCTTCTCACATCAGCACGAGGCTATGTGGAAAAGAATATAAAGAGAAGAATGCAATTAATAACAGAATCTTGGGAGATGTCAAAGAGTATGGTCTCTTTTGGAACAAGAGCGCATGCTTTTCATAAGTATCTGCAAGCAGATGTCAAGAACGAGCAAGATTTCTACCTTGATGCGATTGTACCATTTGGTGTTAAAGTTACTGGTATGACAAAATTCAGAAGAAGAGAGGAGGATCTCCCTTCTCCGGATCGAATAGACCAACTAAACGCATGCTGGAAAGAAAAGGTAAAAAACTTGAAGGGTATCGTTCAAGTATGTAGCTAGGCCATATCTAGAAGAGACAAACTATTCAAGAAGCTAACTAAGATAGATCTAGCTGGCAGCACCAATGAAGTCCAAGACTCGAAATTGATATTCAACTCGTTGTTTTTAACCAAGCAAGCATTTGATGATCAAGTACAGATCTATAAAATACTGTCATTTGAAAATTTCTATGGCATTCTTGAATATGGTGAAGATGACGTGAAAAACTGACTAGTCGGTTATTCGATTAAAAACCAAGATATTCGAGAAGCATTGCACAACCTCTCTATTGATCTAAGGTACTTGGAAAGTGAATTCTTCAATATAAAAATATGGCATGAAATCAACGTCGCGCCCATGAGGAGCTACAATGAAGACTGGTTCAAAAAGGTTGTCGACAAGATTACCAATGAAGGGCAAAGGACGCTTCACATGGTTCCCATAACCACCGAGTAAAGCCATAAAAGGACATCAACGAACAAATGACAAGGCATGGGACACCATCATAGTAAGTTGATATTGATCACATTCTTCTGTCTTTGTCGATGTCTTCATCCAGTTATTGTATCTCTTTAAATACAAAGCTTTAACCAAGGACTGACAATTTTCTCTTTCTTCTTGCCAGGTCTTGTTGTTTTCCATCGACGACTTTCTTCTTTCTACAAGCTTGATTCTTATACATCTTTTCTTTGTAGTCTGCAGGAGCCCAATCCCAACCATTATGAAAAACACATGTATATTTCACAGAATATGGACTGAACTATATATTTTTCTACAAATCCCAGGACAATTATTTTGGGAAATATTCTCAAATGCATTTTGTAACCCAGTTTATCTGAATATAAAATATTTGAGGTTGTTCTATGGTGATCTTCAATGTTTGGTGTTGTTTTTTTGAATTTGTATTTTTTTTTTAAATTAACTCATTTCCCTGTACATGTTGGGGTCATGTTCCTGTTTAATATTGTGCATATATTCCAGCTTCCTATATTACAGAATATGCTTCCACATACAAAATGTTAAGTCATATATTTTTTGTCTATTTCTTATGGGTTTGAGCAAAATTTGCAAACCAAAAACACCCTTCAAATTGGAACATGATTTACATTTGGACGAAAAATAATCTATCAAGATACATTAATATGAATGCATTTTAAATAAATATAAACAAAATCTCTTTAAACGTGAACCTGACTTTCTCAAGATCCTAGATTCGTTGCGGGTTATCGGGTTAGCTGACTGTCAGATCCGCATCTCCATCTATATCGTCACATCATGAGCCTAACCGACCGTTGTCCCTTTCAACACTTATCCAATTATCTCACTACAAGGTCCCCACTTAGCGTTATCGAATTCTTATGCCCCATGTTTTGTGATATACATCTTGCACCCAACACTTTCGTGATATACATTTTTCACCCAACACTTCTGTGATTTACAATTCGAACCTTGACTCCTGGAACTTGCAAGCTTCACTATACCCGGGCTCACAAAAGTTTCAAACCATTTATCGCTCTCTTTAATCCCCTCCACATTCCCACCCTTCCCAATGCACATTCATTATACTTTTACTAGTGACAACTCAACACACAGGTTCTCTTATTGGCATTATTAATCAAAAAATGCATTCAACCGCGATTTACGGGAGTTCGACCACCGTCATTGTTTTTCATACCTAGCCAATTCTGTGGTTGTCGGTTCCCTGGTTGGCGCAACCAAACTCTCATTCCCCGTGTTATGTGATATACATATTGCACCTAAAAATTTTGTGATCTACAATTCCATACTTGGCCAACTTTATGGCCGTCGGTCCCCGGTTTGGCGCTATTATAAATCTTGCACCCAAAACTTTTATCATCTACAATTTTGTGATATACATCTTTCATAGAAAACTTTCGTGGTCTACAATTCCTCTAGCTCGCAAGCTTCACTCTACCTGGGTTCACAAATGTTTCAAATCAATTATCGCTCCCTTCCATCCCCGCTACCTTCGCGCCCTTCCCAATGCACATTGTTTATGCTTTTACTAGTGACAACTCAACACACATGTTCGAAAAAATTGGCATTAATAAGCGAAAACCTCGAGGACATCTTTGATTAATACACATTAAACCGTGATTTACGAGAGCACGACTGACCGCCCTTCCTTTCCATACTTAGCCAATTTTATGGCAGCGGGTTCATGGCGTCGTGCTATCGAACTCTCATTCCCCGTGTTTTGTGATATACATCTTGCACCCAAACCTTCCATGCTCTACAATTCCACCCTGCACTCGAACTCGCAAGCTTCACTCTACCCGGGTTCACAAAAAGTTTCAAAGCATTTATCGCTCCCTTCCATCCCCGCCACCTTCCCGCCCTTCCCAATGCACATTAATTATGCTTTTCTTAATGACAACTCACCACACAAGTTCGAAAGGATTGGCATTAATAAGCGAAAACCTCGAGGACATGTCCCATTAAAACGAATTAAACTGTGATTTACACGAAAACCTCCAAGACATCTCCCATTAATACACATTAAACTGTGATTTATGGGAATCCGACCAACTGACCTTCCTTTCCATACTTAGCAAATTTTATAGCCGCGGGTTCTCGGGTTGGCGTTATCAAACTCTCATTCCTCGTCTTCTGTGATATACGTATTGCACCCAAAACTTCTGTGATCTACAATTCCACCCCGCACTCCTCGAACTTGCAAGCTTTAAAAGTTTCAAACCATTTATAATTCACTTCCATCTCCGCCACCTTCGCGCCCTTCCCAATGCAGATTAATTATGCTTTGATTACTGATTAATAAGCAAATACCTCAAGAACATCTCTCATTAAAACGCATTAAACCATGATTTACATCAAATTATATTATCATATATCTTCTTCACATGTTATGTTTCATATTACATTATGGGAAGATTCCATTTCATACTAATTGTTTTGTTCCTACCATCTATTCCTAGGTAGATTCTTTTTCAATAACTGTAAAGTAAGATATAAGTTATATCTTAAATTACTATTCAATGTAATTTCAATATAGCTTTTAATATTTACAATTTTCTTATCATTTCATTTCTAAAAAACAATTAAACATAACTTTTTAATATTTTTTTTATAGTTTTTTTTCATTTAATTTTACATATTTCAACTTTCATTTCATTATTGTTAAATATCTATTCTAATTACCCTTTACTTACCATACTGTTAATTTATGTTTTTTTAACAATATTCCTCATCTCTCCCCATCTTCCAAAAATCATCATGATGAATAATTATAAGCTGCCAACTATCATCTCCATTCCCAAATCTACTTGGCAGGGACTAAGCTACCACACAACACTTGTTTAAACAAAAAAAAATAGCCTCAACTGAGAACTACATCTTATTTTTTATGACAAATCTCAATTTATGAATACATATATAATAATAAATCTGTGGTATATACAATATTTTAAATCTTTGTTATATACAATACTTTGTATAATCATTGATACCTATTAAAATAGGAATATATTTTTCATTTGCAAATCAAAATGTTTTGATTTTGTATTAAAATATTTTCATATTATAAAATTTTATAAAGTATTTTATTATTTTCAAAAACACAATTTATTAAATTTTGAATTTTTTGAAAATTAAAAACATTTTTTTTTTTTTTACTCATTTCGTTTTCTAAATGAAAAAAATTATGAAAACAACATAAATTCAAAGTATGATTTTATATTTAAAACATAAACAATAAGATTAAAAACATTTACTATAGAATTTTAAAAATATTATTCACAACTTTTACGTATCACCCTTAAGTTTTTTCAAGATTAAAAATATTTAATATAGAATTTTAAAAATATTATTTACAACTTTTACGTATTACTCTGATGTTTTTTTAAATAGTTGTCTTTTTATGTGAAAAAAAAAATTATATATATATATATATATATATATAACTTCTTAATATGATAAGTTTTATAACCAAACTAGAAGTAGTAAATGTGCTCTCGGGACTTGGTTCTCACGCTTTGAGTTAATGGGGACTGTGTACAAGCCCAACGACTGTGCATGAGCCAACATTTATGCAGGGCAGCGACACAATAAAAATGAGAAGGTAGGGGTGAATTATTGGCATAGATATTTGATAAGCATCAAGGTCTGCTCGAGCTCCTTCCTGGAGACTCCTTGGTCCCCTCGTGACAGTCGGTATCAGCCTTTGCCTATATTTCATGGCCAAAGGAGATCTCAGCCGTAGAGGTTGTCACCATGGTCAGCGACTTCTGGTTCCTTGAGCTCAGCAGGAAGCCATGGCTGCGGCCAAGAATTATTAGACTCTCATGCCCCCTGAGACCAAGGTCGAGTTGGAACTAATTGAAGCAAAGGTGTGTCTCGAGCGTGGCCTGGTGAACGAGGAAGTAGTGGGCAAGGAATTCACCAGATGGGTTCCATATACTGGTGCATCCTGCTTCAGGGAAACCAAGTATTACAAGACCATTGACTTATATCATCTTTTATATGTATGTAAAAATATTTCAATGTTTACTTTAAGTAAAATACGTTAATATCATATATGTGTGTATGTAAAAATATTTCAATGTTTACTTTAAGTAAAATATGTTAATATCATATATGTGTGTGTGAAAATTTCTTATTTTATTATATGTATTTTGTATTTCTCAATATGATGGAGATGTATAATTCTTTTAATGTTAAATATAAAATTGACATATAATATTTTTAAAATATTAATAACAAATAAAATATTTTAATATAAACCATAAATAAAATATTTCAATGTCCACATTAAATAAAATATTCTTTGCAATTAAAAGTTAAAACTTTCTTATTAAAAACATTTTCTAAAATTGAATAGCAATAATCTTCAACTGAATCTTTGCTTATCTTTAACTACGCTCTTTCTGTTTTTCTTTGCTCACCTTTTTTTCACTCCAAATATAAATAAAAACAAATTTACAAAATCCTATAATTCAAAAACATTATCACGAAAAGTTTTACGAAATCTTATAATTCAATGTTCCATGTATTTAACGTAAATTGTCGGAAGCCTTACCAAATCTGCAATTCTCCGTGATTTTGCTGGAAAATATAGTCGGAAGTCTATGTGTGCCTTTATTGTAAAAGAATAGCAATTTAGGTTTATTTGCATGCTTTTACTCCAATTTATTTTGTGCAGATAGTGATTTACTCACAAGTTTTTCTGTATATGGGGAGTATTTTTTGAAAACCTGCAACTAATGGCTGACGACTATGGCGGTAGTGTTTTTGGCAATCGTATCTAGAGATTTTGTCCAGTTGTCGCCTTTAGCTCAAGGCTAGTTTAGGGGGTTTTTTTGGTGGGAGGCTTTAGGCATACCCTACCACTGTCTACTACTGTCTTAGGAGGTTTGACGGTGGGATACATTGGAGGATCGGTCACTTTAGCTAGCAATCCACTTTGACACTCTTGTTTTAATGGGGTTGACAGAGGCTTTAAGAGCATGTCCCTTTAGTTAGTGATCCTTTGTTCACCTAACCACCATTTTTAAATTTGTTTACTGAGCATGGTGTATTTTCGTTGCTTCTTACTTCGAGGAGGTCTTAGTGGAGGCTAGGTGGCATGTTTATTTTTATGCTTGAAGCTTCCATGACGGAAGTTATCGTCAGCACACTTATGAGTGTGGTTGATGAGGAAGCCTGGAGGAAGGCTGACTTGTTTAACCCGACGAGAGCATTTAATAACTCTACAACTCTATCAGCCTCGCAGTGATTCTCCTTGGACCCTGCGCATACTTCGGTAACGTCTTGGAAAAAGGATAGGGGTGTGGTTCCAAATGTAGATTTCGTTGTGGGCAGTCTTGCACGTTCTCCCTCCCTGCGAGCGAAAACTTTTTGAGGTGTTAAGCAGGTTGACTGTGGCACTCACCCGCCCCATGGTGGTGGCTACGCCTCTGTGACAAAGTCTGCACCTCGAAGAAAAAATGGAACTAAGTCTTGGATTCCAAACAGGTCGCGGCACAAAATGGTTCTCGGGGATGACCTGGGTTTGGACGAGGCGGTAAACTTAGATCTTATAGTGTTGATGGGATGTTTATATTATCACTCGAGGTGTTCTACTTCTCTAGTTGACTAGGTGAATTTGCATCGGCTTTCATTATTGGGTTATGAACCAGAGGTCTTCTACTTGCCGAGAGGCTGGTTCGAGTTTAAATTATGCTTGTCGGATGACACCTCAAAAGTTGTGGAACAACTCTAGTCCTTTGACGAGGGGAGCTTGATGCTAAAGAGGTGTTGGATTTCTTTCAACCCGGTGCAGGATTATTTCCAGTTCAGACACCTATGGGTGCTTCTTCAAGGGTTACCACTGAACCTTTCGAATGTGAAAGCATTGACCGCTATCGGTAATGCACTTAGATGCTTCATCAAAATAGATGATGTGTCACTATGGGCTCTGGATAGGAAGCTGGGTAGGATCCTAGTGGAGGTTGACATTCATTCTGGACTTTTGGAGACTCTAGATATTCAGTGGCGTGGTCATATCATTTGTCAAAATTTGGATTATTTGGGCCTATCATTTCGGTGTACTTTCTGCGAAAAAAACGGGCACTTGAGAAGTGCCTATTAGGGCCTTATGGAGGAGGAGGAGGAAAATTCACGACTCTGGAAGGCGCCTAGAGTTGATTCGCTAGGAGTAGACTCTTATGTACGAGAGCTGGAGTTTACAGGGCCAGAGGACTCTCCTCTTCATGATGACTCTGCTACTGTCATAGGTAAACTAAAAGCTTTGTGCCCCTCTTTTTATTATTCGCTTACGTCCTGGGAAAAACTGGCTTTGGAATCTTTGTCTTCTCCAATGGTTGCTCCTATGATTCCTTCCTGTACTACTAAGTTGGCTATGAGGGTTGAATCCTCTACTAAGGAGGTTGTTTCACAGTCTATGAGGAACGGTGTTACTCCTTGTCCGGATAGGGTTAACACTTCTCTGGAGGAGCTTAGAACTTGCTCGGTAGCACCTTTCATCCCCTCTCCCATTCCCGGGGATTTAAGTAATGTGGAAGTTGTGGTCCCCGAGGAAACTCGGGTGACGGACTATGAGGGGGAGAAGGATTTCATTGTTGTGTCGGGTTACAGGGAGTTGAAACCTGGGGATTGCTCTCTCGAGGAGACACTAGACTCCTTAGTCCTTCTCCTTCATGAGGTGAACCCTTTGATCTTGCTTCCTACTTACCAGCGGAGAAATGTTATTAAACTCCTGGGCAATTATGACTTGGTGGGGCAGTCGGGGAACTCTTTTGGGGGTGTTAGGATGGGATATGCCTGGTCAAAGGTCCTAGGCTTCGAAACTTCCCCAATAAAAATGAGAAGTGCCCGTAAAAAGGCTACTTGCTCAGCTCTAGTACCGGACCCACCTACTATCTATGTTTCTGACTCTGGGGCACTTACAGGCATGAAATCCCTTTCTAGGGCCAAGCCATGATCTTGCTCATCTTAAATCTTAGAGGGGTGGAGGGGACCCTAAAAATGGCCTCCATGTGCAGATTGCTTCGAAAGTCCAAACCTGATATTATTTTTTTACAAGAAACACTTGTTGTAGAGGAGAAAGCTCATATGTTTATGTTTAAGTTTGTGCCTGGCTGGCTCATGTGTGTTGTTAACTTTGTTGGAAATTCGAGAGGACTTTTGGTGACATGGGACCCCAACAAATTCGATTTGGAGCCTTCACACTGTTGTGGCGGAATTTTAATATCTGGTATCTCTTTAGAAAATAACAAGAGTTTATGTTTACTCAATGTATATGGAACGTCCAATGAGAGAAGTTTTTTGGGATCAGGTGGTAGCAAGTGGTTTATTGGTTACTAAAAACTTAATTGTTACAGGAGACTTTAATTTCACCACAAGTGGAGATGAGGTTTGGGGAGTTGCGGCACAACTGGATAAACTAGCGGGCTTTTTTTAACTACTTTTTCAGGATAACAATTTGGTGGATTTGCTTTCGGATGTTGTGGCGCCCATGTTGAGAAATGGCAGAACAAGGGCAGATAGTATATCAAAGAGGTTGGATCGTATATTGGTATCGAAAAGTTTACTAAGTGAAGTGGGCAGGTATCGCTCCTGGGTGGAATTTCCATTCTTCTCGGATCACGCATGTGTGTTTGCCCAGCTTGATTTTCAACCTTTTATGGTGGCCTATCCTTTTAAGTTAAATCTATCCTAGTTGGCAAGGGAAGAGTTCACAACTATTGTAAAATAGGTCTGGTTGGATCATGCCTTCTTGGTGGAATCTGATTTCCAATACATATTTGTGTGGAAATTGAAAGTGTTAAAGAATCAGATAAAACCCCGGGCTAGGCTTCGACGACGTGCAAATTTTCTCAGAATAGAAACTCTGTAGGAGGAGCTTCGGGTGGCATACACGGCATTATAGAGGGATGGTATAGGCCCGAAAACTGACTGTCATTTAAAATCGTTGGAGGCAGAACAAAACATAATTCTTCTCTAGGATGAGGAACTCTGGAGACAGAGAAGTAGAGCTATTTGGCTGAAATGCAGGGATCATAAAAAGAGGTTCTTTCACAACTATGCCAGTGCTAACAGGAACAAGAAACACATCTGGGAGATAATTGATGAGAATGTCCAGTTACATAGGGGGCAGGAGGCTCTAAAAAAAGAAGCTTCAAGACACTTTAAAGGTATGTTTAAAGTTTATGCCTACACCTCCCCAGCTGACCAAGTAGATTTTGTCAGGTTGTTCTCTTGTTTTGACACAGTGGAGGACTCTTTACTTCTTGATCGTCCTTGCACAAAGTTGGAAATTTTGGAAATCTTAAATCTCTTCGCAGGAGAAAAAAGTCTAGGCCCGAATGGCCGGATGGTCGAATTTTTTACTCACTTTTTTTATCTTCTTGGTGATGACCAGTTGGAACTAGTGGAGGAATCTAGGATCAGAGGAAAGGTGCAAAGCTCTCTTAACTCAACTTTCCTAACGTTGATACCAAAGGAGAATAAACCAATGACTTTTGGTGATTACAGACCCATTTCGCTTTGTAATTTATGCTATAAGTTGATAGCAAAGGTGATTGCAAATAGATTCAAGCCTATTCTCTCGAGGGCATTGTCCAGCAAACAACTTGGATTTTTAAAAGGCAGGAAAATTTTAGACGCCATTGGGACAATGCAAGAATGTCTACACAGTATAAAAGTAAGTAAGTTAAAGGCCCTAATCTTAAAATTGGATTTTAAAAAATCATATGACTATGTAAATTGGGACTTTTTACATTTCATTCTTGTCCAAACTGGCTTCACTCTAGCTACTACAAATTGGATTATGAGTTGTGTTGTCAGCTCCTCCTTTGTTGTTCAGATAAATGGCAAGACTTCTTCTTTTTTCCAAAGTGAACATGGTCTGAGACAAGGTTGTCTGCTCTTTCCATTGTTGTTCATCTTAGTCATGGAAAGTATTAGTCTTCTACCGAAGAGAGGTCATTCTGAAGGAATTTTGACGGGGGTTAAAGTCTCAAGGGTTATTAAAATTCTACATCTTATATTTGTCGATGACATCCTTATCATGACAGAGAAGCAACTTTCCACCACTCGGGTATACAAGGGGAATCCTTAGAAAAGATTAAGGATGCTTTTACGATCAACTTTGTTGAGATGTACGAAGGTTTTAGATACATGGGGTACTTCACAAAAGCAGAGAAATCAATTTTTGAATATTGGAGATAGCTTATTACTAAATTTAAAAACAAGACTAGTCATTGGTGCAACTGTTGGTTATCACTCGGGGGTCACTGCATTCTTGTAAAGGTGGTTTTAGAATCCCAATCAGTGTATTGGACGGCCTTAGTGGTAGTCCCTGCATATGTGCTCTCTAAGATCCGTCGATTGATTTTCAACTTCCTCTAGTCGGGTGGTGGATTTACACACCATTATCACCTCTGCAACTAGGAGATTCTTGCCAAGTCAAAGTCTTTAGGAGGTTGGGGCCTTAGGAGTATTCTCCATTTCAATCGTGCCTTGGCTGCAAATTCCTTATGGCGTGTTCTGATGAAAGAAGGTATATGGCACAAGGTGATTAAGGATAAGTATATTCCCTATGTTTCTGTTGCAACTTGTCTCAGACCGACCACAATTTGTCAACCTTTGGCATCTCAGACTTGGAAAAAATTGTTGAAGTCACTTCCTCTCATCACTCACTAGCTAAGCTGGAATTCTGGTAATGGGCACTCAGTATTGATTGGTCTAGACACGATTATGGGCATCGGTGATTCCTCATTACTCCCCCTAGAACTTCTGATATCATTAAAGAATAAAGATATTTGATATCTTTACCAAGCCAGAGCCCGGACTTCAACGGGGTTTTTAACCGATCAATGGAAAAGCAGCTTATACTTGGGACTTTCGGGGTCTTTGGCTATTGAATGGAATTTATTTTGTAAGGCACTTATTGTATCAAGTATCCATCTCCAGCCTAGAGATGACATTTTAATTTGGACCGGTGGCGACCAGTCGGGTATTCTCACTGTTAAAATTGTTTATAATGCATTGGCGAGAAAATTCTGGCCACTTCAGATCGCAGGGTCGAGGAGGAAACTGTGGACTTGGGATATAGCCTACAAAATCAAACTGTTCACTTGGCTTGTCGTGGAGAATAAAATTTTAACTTGGGAAAATAATCAGAAAAAAGGTTGGGAAGGCCCGAGCATTTTTCCATTATGTTCCAAAGATTCTGAGACAGTGTTTCACTTATTTGTACATTGCACTTTTACTATGCGACTGTGGCAGATTTTAATTGCAGCTTATAGTGTGAGTTCTCCTTGGGGTGGCAGCTCTATAACAAATTGTTTTGACACTTGGTTGAAAAAGGAGAAGGTTTGTATTACTCTTCCCTTGCTAGCTTGTTGGTTTATCTGGTTGGAACAAAATAAGTGCATATTTGAATCTCATATTACCTCCACTCAGGGGGTTGCCTTTAAGATTAAATGGATGTTGGAAAACTTGTTTGGTCTGCGGCCTCGGAAAGCGAAGAGCTCCAAAATAAAAAAAGACACCTGATATTACTTTGGCTTCAATTGGTTGGTTTGATGGTGCAGCCCAAGAAAATGGGATTTTATGTGGGGTTGGGGAAGTATTAAAGCTTTATGGAAATATTTGTTACAGGTGGACTCTAAACTGTGGTATGGGAACAAACACTAGGGCCGAACTTCTTGGAGTGTGGGCATCCTTAATCTTGGCAACCCGGTTGGGCATTGATCAACTTCAAGTCTTTGGAGACTCAAAAATTGTGATTGATTGGCTGAATGATAGGGGAACTCTACAAGTCACTTCTCTTATGGGATGATTGGACAGGATCCTGGAACTTAAAAATTCTTTCAACATCATCTGATTTGTTCACATCTACAGGGAAGAAAATGGGGAGGCGGACACCTTATAAAAAAAAGTGCTACATATGCAAGAAGGGAAGATCCATTACAACAAATGGAGTGATTGTCACGAGGGTCCCTCCCATTTCATGCACCTCTTTTTGTGAATGGTTTTTCTCTTTTATTTTGATGGTTATGCTACTTAGTTGGACTTGGTTGTCTACTATACTTCAGAGTTAAATGTATCTAATATGTATTTTTTGAAGGTGTTTTTTGTGGTGATTTGTCAATACTTAAAATCACTTGAGGGTTTATTTTGAAATACTTTCTCAAAGTGGCTTTGGTGATGGATGTAACTATCAATTTTATGTACTGTTTTGTGAACAACATATATTAATATATTGAGAAATTTCCTGCTGGAAAAGTTTTTTTGTATTACATGTAGGCCTCTAATCAGGAAACTTTGAACGTTCTTGTAGCCGAGTTCCACAAAAATCCAGTGGTGTCTCCTATAACAGGAAATGGAGTTTGGGGTTTGTATAAATTCAATTGATATTATGTAATTTAAAATTAAAAATAAATTAGAGTAAGGGCATGTAACTAGTGGGTGACTGTAGACTTTTCCAGAACTGTCCTTCAACAATGGTGAAGCTATCACAAAATGGGTATTCGACATTTCAAAAAGGGTTGTGGATTTGAACTTGTGATCTCCAATGAATAAACACATGTTTTTAATCATTAGGCATACTCCCTTGTTAAATTATAGTGTAGTTAATATATAGAGATTTTTTTTGGACACTAATACTAATACTATTTTGTTTAAGTATATAATTTTCTATGCAACAAAATAAGTGTGTTATATAAATAAGTGATTTAATTATTAAATTATAATATAGATAATTTATATATTTTTTATTTGGAAAATGATAATGTTGTGTTTAAGTATACAACATTTTATATGAGGAATGATGAAGGGTTTGGACTTAGTGGGTTTTATTGCAAATCTTGAAGAATTGGTAGAGGCAGATGGTATTTTATTTTTCCAAGAGAACGTGATAGAAGCATGGAAGGCTAAATTTGCAAACAATAACCTAGATGAAGGAAGCCTAGGGTTTTTTTCTCCTCTAGGAGACATAAAACAATATTCTCCCCCTATCCAAAGCAATTTATCATGGATTAATGAGATATTAGAAGAACATGGGATGATCTATGACAATTCCACTTGTCTTAGGGATCAAAGAATTAAAGCACCAATTGAAAGAGGGCTTACTCTTCCCCATTCTAGTGAACCTGAAGTTGCATTAGAGAGAGAAAAGGGTAATTCCTCTAGAAAGTGTTATGGTATAGTGCATAAAAGTGAAGAAATGGTAGGTATTCCATGGGGTCTCCACTTAGTGAACTTGTGACATAGTGTGTGCGTTCATGGTGTATTAAAGAATACCTGTAATTTCACTAGATATTGATAAATACCTCCCGAAATCCTTTTGTTGAACCCCCCTCCCAATACATATTTCCAATTAAAAATAAAACTTTTTTTATTAAATATCCCCTATTTTTACCATATACCCCCCAATACCGATAAAACCTTTCTACCCAGCATCCCCCCACCCCCCCCCCATTACCTACAATATATTGATTATTTTTCACAATTTTGAAACCCCGTTTATGAATGAATGCGATAAGATATTGGTCAATGAGTTGAAGCCCCCATGAGGTATTCACATAGTGCATCCATGGGAATCCTTGTAACCTTGTGGAGGAGATTCAAAGGAAAGGTGAACCCCTACAATGATTACTACGGAAGTAGAGAAGAACATACTTAAGAAGAAGAGAAGGAAAGTTGGGATAACTAAATGAAGGTAGGAGAGGGTGAGGCTAGAGTTGGAGTCAAGGATAGTCTTGGAGTGAACATTAAGGTATCAAGAGACATAATTTACCAATTTTCAGGTACCAAATTAAATGATAATCGATGAGGCGATGAATGGTACAAAAAGAGTGGAAGGAATTATTGGGATCTCAACCACATTTATGTTTAATGGATAGAGGATATATCACTTTCATCTTCAAGTTAATTGAAGGCAATGTTAAGATATGCATGTGAATTTTGTTTTGGGAAACTTCCCATCTCAAACTTAATCACTAGATTCTTGGATTTGATACTTTTAAAGTTAAAGCCAACATTGTCTATCTATGGGTGAAACTCCCCTACTTTCTCATTGAAATTTGGATATAAGAGATATTTAGATCCATTCAGAACTCTATATGGAAGTTTATAATTACTATAGAAGAGAACACAAAGAAAATTAAATTCTTAGCATCCTTAGTGGCAAAGATTTGCATGGAAATGGACTTAGGGAATGGTCTTCCAAAGAACATGGAGATGATGGTGGATGGATTAGAGAATCAACAAATCCTAGACTATGTCAGAGTCCCATTTAGATGTAGTGAATCCAAAGCCTATAAGCATATCAAGAGTGCATGCCCTGAAAGGAAGGACAATGATATCTTGGATTAAAATGCTCAACAAGTTGGTAATGGAGAGAAGTATCTACAAGGATACAAAGAAAAAGAGAATAAAGCATAAGCATGCATGGTGTACAAATGTGTCGATCACCCCTTCCCAAGACATAAATCCTTAAGAACTGAAGAGTAGGTAAGAATCCTAGAAAATATTGAAACAACCTTAGGGTTTGAGGGATGTTGCTTATCTACAATATGAAATGGACATGGTAATGAAGCCCAAATAAAAGGTTAAGAAGCAAATAGTAGAGCCCACTCCATACCCCCTTTCATCTATTGACATAGATACTCTATTAAAAATTGATAATGATCCCCAGGATTTGGATGGGGGAACCATTCCTAGAGGTTTCACTTGGGAAGGAATAGAAGAAAAAAAAAAAGAGAATAAAAGTAGAAGGAGGTGAAACATCTATGCAAGGTAAGGGATGTTTTAGTTGGGGAGTTTTCCATTCATGCTCCCTCCTCTACCCATGGTGCCCAGGTTGATCACATACTATCAAGGAAATATAACTTCAGATACGTGAAGAAAGACGACGGAGACCAGAGGGAGAGAAATATAGGAGGTCTCGAAGAAAATGGACACATATCAACTCATAAATCCCTAGGAAGGAAATGCTTAATTTAACATGTCAAAGAGTAAGTAGAAGAAGCCATTAGTAGAGGTGAAAAAATCCATAGCTAAGGAACTTAGATCTAAATCCTCTGAAGGGGGTAAAATATGATATGCTTATCTATCAATTTAAGGGGTTTAGGGAATCCCCATAAACAAAATTTCCCAGAGAGGATCATTTTCAAGTATTGGGAGAATTTAATATTCTTATAAGAAACTATATGATCAAAAAGGATGAGGAAATTTGGCTTTTAAGAGCATAAAAATTGGGAGTTTATGGTAGTTGATGCTAGGGGCAGGCTAGGAGACCTACTAGTGTGATGGATTTGAGTTGCAGGTACATGAGTCACTCTTTATTAGAATCAACAATTATTTTTTCCCTGACCATGACAAATTTAGATAGAGATATCAACTTTGTTCATTTGTATGGCCCATATCATGATAGAAGGAATTACTATGAAAAACTTTTAAATGAGGTAGCCTTACTTGACCAAATAGTAGTGGGGTGATACTTTAAGCTCACATTGAGAAAAAGGTAAGTCTAGGGAGTGGAAGGTGGGAATGATGATTTGGGGGACTACTTCAAACAAAATTTTGAGGAAAAGAACCTTGGGGATGTGGAATTCAACAAGTTAGAACCTATCTAGAACAATAGGATAGTAGGGAGGGTTGCTATATAAAGAGGCTAGATATCTTCTTGGCCTTAGATAATATTCTAGCTTAAATGGGTAGGCTTAGGTCTTGGGTTGGAATTGAAGGTACTTATAATCAATTCCCCATTTTCTACAACTATAGTCAAATGGGTTAAAGGATCCCCCCCTTGCCTTCAAATTCAACCCTCGTTGTTTCCATGATGAAGAATTAATGAATCTAGTCAAAAGGCACTAGTTCCATTACGAACTTGAGTAAAGGGTTCATGTAATGCAAGTCGTGTGTGATAATATGAAGAGATAAGAGGACAATGCAAAAGTGTGGAATATAGATCACAATGACATTAATATGATAGATTTATAAGAGGTTGAAGAGAATATGAACACGTGATACAGAGAACTAAAGGGGAGAAGTGTGTTAGAGGATATTAGAGAGAACACTAGGGATATAAAGGAGGAAAGATCCAAAATCCTAGAATTGGAAGAGGCCTTTTGGAGACAAAATAGCATGGTTGTGTGCTTGGAGGAAGGGGATCATAAGAATACATAGTTTTTTCATAGGTTTTCTATCACCAAAAAATCAACAAATACCAGTTGGGAGGTGAGTGATAAAAATGGGTCAAGACAAAGGGACCAAGAGGGCATGAAAAAAGTTGTTGTGGAGCATTTCTAGGACATCTGTCGAGACCCTAGTAAACAAAACATATGTCAAATGCTAAAAACTCTTTCCTTATTTAATTCTCTTGTACTAGGAGATCAAAATAATAGGCTTTAATTGGAACTTGTAACTCAAGATGGATTAAAGGAAGTGATGGTCTCTTTCTAGTGAGATAAGGCCTTTGGCTATGATGGTTGACCAATGGATATTTTTTGAGGATTTTTCAAAGACATTATGCTAGCAGTAGAGGAATATAAAAGGGCATGGAAAAATTATGGGCCATTAAATGCTACTTTCAACTCTATTATCCTTAAGAGTGACAATCCTCTTTATTTTGACACTCATAGGAAAATCTCTTTATGTAATTGTGTATATAAGATCATAGAAAAAGTTTTGGTAAGAAGAATCAAACCAATTTTGTAACATTATTCCTCGTGAGAAATTTGGATTTTTAGAAGGCAAGCTTATAGACAATTTCATTGAAGCAACACAAGAGAGCTTACACTCCATCATTTAAAGGAGGTATCCTTTGTTCATTAATAAATTTGATCTTTATAAAGCCCACGATATGGTGGATTGGACCTTTCTTAGGCTATTTCTGATTCATGTCGTATTCAATCAACACATAGTTAGTTGGATTGGAGAATGCATGTCAATTGTATCTTATGCAATGTTGGTAAATTGGTCCCTAACTAGTTTCTTTTATCCTCAAAGAGAACTAAGGCAAGGATTTCCTTTATCACCCCTTCTATTGTTACTAGTAGCAAAATCTCTAGGTAGGATTTTATCTGATATGAAGGAGAAGCAAAAAATCAAAGGAGTTAGAGTTACAAGTGAGTTTCATATTACTCACTTATTTTGTGGATATTGTTTTATTATTTGGGAATGGAACCTTAGGGGAGGCACACACACTCAGGAGAGGTTTAAAGTTGTAATGTTTAGTAAGAGGAGTGAAGATAATCTTTTAGAGATCTACTATGGTTTATCACTTGATATAAGACACCTTACCTATCTGAATCAATGAATGCCTCCCATTTCAAAATAAAGGATTCATGGATAGAATGAAATATTTTGGATTCCATATAAAGGCCAAAAATCACTTTATGAAGACCGAATGTGGTTCTGTGAGAGAAAAAATAACAACTTGAGCAATAGGTGGATATCCACGAGAGGGGTAACCTTACTAAAGAGTGTCGTTTGAATCCATTCATGTGTTTTGGATGACAATGACATACATCCCAAAAGCCTTTCTATCGAAAACAAGCAAAGTGACCATTAGATACCCTTTGGGTAAAGAAAAAGGAAAAAAGGAGTATCCCCTCAGTGAAATGATAGTGAATATCAAAGTCTAAGAGTGATGGTGGCTAGGGGATTGAAGGATTTGCCTACATTTCCAAGGCCTTGGCTACTAAAGGATCTAGAGGATGATGACATCTAATGGTTTATGTAGGAAAGATATTATGATGCATAAATATATTAAACCTCTGAGTTTAGAAGATTGGATTAGGATTATAAGAAAGACTACTAGAAGGGGATCCATTATATGGAAAGCAATGATAGGTGCAAACCCTACCATTGAGAACAATTTGGCCTCACTTATAGGAAATGAAGAGAAAGTGAGAATATCTATAGACTCTTAGGTTGGTGGAGAATCAACACCTCATCTCCCATTCAATTTAACAACACACCTTCATTTCCTCAACTTATTCCACCTTGTAGACATATATGATAGAAATGTAAGGTACTAGTGGTGATCTAGGTGAAAGGAAGCCAACCAGATAGGTTTGGAAGGGTTCTACGTTGAGGACTAGAATGTTTTATAGGATCTTTGAATGTAGCTTCTATCGGCCTACGAGATCGTCATGATATGATGTTATTGGAAACAAACAAGATAGAGGGTACCCACAAAGTAAAAGCATGTTATCTCGTAGCTAAATAAAATCAAGGACAAGAGCCATGGAACTAGTTTGTGCTTGGAAATTTGAGGCATCCATGAAAACAAGAGTCTTTCTATGGTTAGTCGTTAACAATAAGATTCTTATGTGGGAGAATTTGTAGATGAGATGTTGGCATGGTCCAAGTAGAGACCTTTATGTTAGTGAATAGGTGAGATTTTTTCTCATCTCTTCATCAATTGTCATTTTCCCAATTAGACATGGTTAGTTGTTATCACTATGACATGTGGAAAAGGTAAATGGGAGGGGAACACAATGGAAAAATCCCTTGATGGATGGCAGGAGGATAAGAACATCAATATAAAACTTTAGGTCTTGCCCTTGTTTGTGATATAGGTCATATGACTTTATAGGAATGAGTCTGATATAGGTGAATATCAATGGCTACCCACCTATTCCACTTACTCAACACGGTCCTAAATGATGTTTTTTGGGAAATTCAGAGGCCTATATTTGTTCGTAACACACCCAAGGCATGCCACAAATTGTAGTTCTTAATTAGAGCTTTCCAACGAGCTATTATGCACCCCAAGCAGAGATTGTATGCCAAAGTTGTGCCCCTGAGAAGTTGAGGTATCAACTAACCACCTTGGGGCCCGCAAAAACTTTTGTCACTTCGCCTCATAGGGTTAGGGTTGTTGGATTACTAAGAGGGGGGGTGAATCAGTAATAAAGCAATGTAATCCTTTTTAACCATAAATGCAAGTGTTATATCAATGTAGCATTATCATCCAATAGTTTCAGAGTAAATAAACAATAAACAAATGAGCAATCATACACATACACAATGTTATCAAATGAAGTTGCCTTGGGTCTTTTATCCCTTAGATTTTAATTTTTTGTCCTTTAATATTTAGGTTTGCTTTCTTTTTCTTTTTGTGATTTTCTTAGGTTAGTCTAAACAAATAAAAACTTGGGTTTTGGCTCACCTTTTGGCCCACACATATGATTTTAGCCTAAGTTCATTTTATGGTTCATGTCTTTGACTCACCTTTTGACTTGACACCAAGCATAATCGACCCCATGATCCTAATGACCTGACATATCACTCCATCCACTCATGCTCTCTATCCTTTCCATGTTGTCCCTATGTCTGTTAAGGGAGTCAAATCAAATTTTGAAAAGGGCATTGCCAACTCACTAGGATTTTATGTAGCACACCTTTGTCTTATGCTCCTTTACCATAATTCGCCATGATCAGATGATGTCACGATTTCCATTGTTTTCAGCGCCCTTGTCATTAAAAAGGAATATTGAGATTTGGTCATTTATGAGGATGCTAACTATTTAAGAATTTGAATTTTCTCCCAAGCTCGGCGCTGCTGAAATCACTAGCTCAGACCAGTTGCAAATTGCACTACGGGATCGACTGTAAAATATTAATTGGAGGCTAAGGTGGATGTAACAACTCCATAGATTGTTGCAGATCTTCCATAATCATCCACAACCTCCAGGTATTTCATGAGTCCTTTCAACTGCATGGGAAAGTATTAAGATACACTTGCCTCATCATTTGGTAGTGCCTAGCGCTGCAGACTGCATCCTCTCTCATCCATTTGCATCTGTAGCTCTTCTTCTACAAACTCCATAGTCATTTGCCAACTGAATTTCACATAGTCTAGAGGTCAAGCCATTTTGCTTATGAATCTTGAACGCCCATTCATCCACTTGGCTCTTGTGTCCACACTGCGCTATAGAAAGTCATTGCCTAAACTAGGCTATGGATCCCCTGTCTGAGTGTTGCTTTTTCCTTGGATTTGTCAGTGTCATCTTCTATATTCACAAAGATCTATGCTTTAACCTCTTTTATTCACTGTGTCATACTTTTTTTTAACTCCAAATATGTTGACAGTGAAGAGAATAACAATCCCTACCCTTTAAATCTTTGATGACCATTGTATGGTGGAATAAAATTGAATAGTACATCCCTGCATGCCTTTCCTTATAATTTTTTTCTCTCATTTTTTAAAATAAAATCCATCAGACTAGTCTATTGTTAATTCAAAGTGAGTTGGAGGAAAATTCTTGAGAGAGCAACCATTAGTCATTGTCAATTCTCATTGATCTTTGCCTCTATTTAGTTCCTTTACCCCTCATTACATCACAACCTCTGATCCCCTGTTTATATCCATGGAGACTGTAATATACCAGATATAAAATGTAAGCAGAATAGAAATAAAGTGCTAGTAATGGCAGAATAACAACAATATAACCAGAACATTCACCACAATAACACTGAAATGATATAAGAATAACAACAGAAATAGCACTTTGAATCTGAAAGCAATGTTCACGGGCCTCTTCGAGGGGGAAACTTCTAGTTGAGTAGAGCTCTATTACAATAATATCCAAGCTAGGTTTCTCATACCCTCAACTCCTATTTATACTAAAAAGAAGCATCTAGAGGAAGATCCTTCTAGAAGCGAAAGCTTCTATTAGGTCTTCTTACATCCTTCTTATTCTATTTTATTGAAAGCCCTTATTAATATTGACCTTTATTACATCTGAATATATTGTTCTACCTATGTGCGGGTTAGGACCCTAACATGTCCGCCCCCTTAAAAACAACCTTGTCCTCAAGGCTTGAGATGAGGAAATTGCTGCAGAATGGTAACTAGTTCCCAAGTGGCGTCTGTTGGAGTTGTATCTTTCCACTGGACTAGCACTTCCTTGATGGTTCTCTAATGTAGGCAACGCTCACGTTGGTCCAAAACTGCTTCTGGTTGTAGCCAAATGGATCCTTCTTCAGCTAACTATGGAAGGTTGGTTTGAATTTGGCACTTAGCTCCAATCACCTTCTTTAAGCATGAAACATGAAAAGCAGGATGTGGCTTCGAATGGCTGGGCAAAGCTAACTGATAGGTGACTTGTCCCACACGCTTGAGCACGGTATAAGGACCATAAAATTTGGGCGCTAGCTTCTGACAATGCTCGGCCTTGAGGGAAGTTTGCTTGTAAAGTTGCAGTCGAAGAAACACGTGATCCCCTTCTGCAAATTGACGTTCAAAGCGACCTTGATCTGCTTGTTGCTTCATGCGATTTTGTGCCATGACCAAATTCTCTTTGAGGGTACGAAGAATAGCCTCTTGAGCTATAAGTGTTAGGTCAACCGCCTGGACCTTCGAGGCACCCGATAAGTATAAGAGAACTGAAGGTGGCTTCTATCCATATACCACTTCAGAAGGAGTCATGCGTGTAGTTGTATGGTATGAAGTGTTGTACCACCATTCAACTAGGGGTAACCATTGAGCCCATTGATTTTTCTTTTCCGAGGCAAAACCCCTCAAATATGTTTCCAAACACTTGTTGACAACTTCCTTTTGGCCATAATTCTGGGGATGATAAGCTGTGCTGAGATGCAATTTGGTGCCTTGTATCTTGAACAGTTCTTGCCAAAAATTGCTTGTGAAAGTTGGGTCGCGATCAGAAACAATAGAGTGCGGTATTCCATGAAGCTTGAAGAACTGATCCATGAAGATTTGAGCCACCATGGATGTTGTAAACGGGTGTTGAAAGGTGCAGAAATGAGCATACTTGGAAAGGCGATCAGCAACCACCACGATGACAGATTTATTTCCCGATTTGGGTAAGCCGGTAATAAAATCCATAGAGATATCCTTCCAAATAGCAGGTGGAATCAAGAGCGATTGTAGTGTGCCCGACGATTTGACTATTTCTCCCTTGTTGCATTGACACACATCACATTCAGCTACAAAATTACGAATGTCCTATTTCATACCATCCCAGAAAAAGGAACGTTTGACCCTGTCATAGGTTTTGGTGAACCCGGAGTGCCCTGTTGTGGGTGTAGCATGAAGCTCATAAAGCACCGTGGATTTAAGCTTTGATTGTTTACTTAAATACAAACAGCCTTTGCATCAAATTTCCTCATGGAGCCAAGAGTACCCTGGGGAAGCTGGAGCATTGGACTGCAATTGGTGGATCAACTACGAACTTTGGGGATCTTGTAGTCATTCATGTCGAACGGCTTGGAGCCAATATGTTAAAATGAATGAAAGAGAAAAAAGGGATCCTTCGTCTTCATGTTTTCGGGAAAGTGCATCCGCAACCACATTGTCTTTGCCTTTCTTGTAAATGATCTCATAATCATATCCAAAGAGTTTAGCCACCCATTTTTGTTGTTCTGGGGAGGAAATGCGTTGTTCTAGAAAATACATGAGGCTTTGATGGTCTGTCTTAATTTGGAAACGTTTCCCCAATAGATAAGGATGCCATAGATCCACGGCATGCAGAATAGCCAACATTTCTTTTTCATAGATGGATTTACCTAGATTTCTTTCAGATAGTTTCTTGTTGGTAAAGGCCAAAGGTCGACCCTCTTGCATAAGGACAGCACCAATTCCTTTCCCTGAGGCATCACATTCCAACACAAAGGTATTTGTGAAATCGGGAAGGGCAAGTACTGGAGTGGTGCACATGGCCATCTTCGAGGTTTGAAAAGCTTGAGCAGCGGCTGGAGTCCAAGTGAAAGAGTTCTTTTTGAGGAGAGAAGTGAGAGGTGTTGCAATCTTCCCATAATTCTTAACAAACTTGCGATAATACCCTGTTAAGCCTAGAAATCCACACAAGCTCTTAAGAGTCTTTGGGTGAGGCCAGTCTTGCATAGCTTCAATCTTTTTAGGATCCACCCTGACGCCATCTTTGCCAACCAGATGACCCAAGTATTCTACTTCTGAGGCGCCAAAATCACATTTAGACTATTTCAGGAAAAGTTGGTGCTGAGAGAGTAGATGGAGAACTCGATCCACATGAGCAAGATGGTATGTCCAAGTTTTGCTATAGATGAGGATATCATCAAAGAAAACTAAGACAAAATGGCAGAGAAAAGGATGGAAGACATGATTCATGAGGCTTTGGAAGGT